>JAADJZ010000003.1:1800000-2308634 GCA_011032825.1 Massariosphaeria phaeospora | reverse complement strand
GGCCTGGTTTGCCACAATTATAGCAGGTCCTTGTTTCCTTGCTATACTTCGATCGTCCGTTGATCGGTTTGCCTTTGTTGAGGTTGTCGAGGTGCATAGGTTCGTATCCTTGAGCTGAGTTGTATACGCCTGCTGGGCGCGAGTGTTGGGTTCGCACTCGACGCTGGCTAGTGTTGGGTGTATGACTCCTGTTGCTCTTTGGTGCGTGGAACCTTGCTTCGGCTCGCGTTTCGATTGCGAGTTCGTACAACTCATTGTCGAGGCGGATCGATTCTTCGATCAGGTCGTCCAAGGTGTCTGTGGCTGCTCCAGAGCGCATCAGTTCTGCCTTGACGTTATCTTTCAGCCCTTGCTTGTACATGCGCATAAGTGCTTTGTCGTTCCAGTCGGTCTGGATGGAGTACTGTTGAAACAGGTTGGCGTAGTCTCCGGCCGACTTGGTCTGGCGCATTCGTTGGATAGTTCTTTCTGCGATAGCGGGTTCGTTGGCGATCGCATAGGATTGTCGCAGCTTGTCTTTGAACACAGCGCGATCTTCGAACATGCGTGTAATCATGTCTTCGTCGTTGTCGCTATCCAGGTACTTCTTCAAGTAGGGTTGGACCCACTTGAGGGCTGTCCCTCTCATGTAGGAAGCCATCAGAGATGCCTTGTCGACGTCGTCGACATGGTCATCTTCGAACTTGAAGAAGAGGTCGAACTGGAGTAACCAGTCCTCTAGCTTCAAGCGATCCCCATAGTAGAGGTCGGGCTTCGCTACCTTCGTACCGCCGGTGCGGGTATGAGGAGGGGTGGTCATCGAGGTATCACTCATCTTGGAGGTCTTCAATATGTAAAGGCTGAGCGGACTTGGAAGAGTCTTTTATCAGGCTTAGGTTGGTTCTTAGGGATGAAGTGAGTTCGATGGACCAAGGGGGGTTGTATGGCGTTCAATACTAAGGCAGTAGCGGGCTTCGTTCTGCAAAGAGTATAGAAGTCAAAGTAAGAGTCAACTTGGGTAATTGAGATTGAAGACAACGACTGTAAGAGTGCGTTGTCTCTCGTAGTCTATATACTTAGAGAATGTCCTTTGCTCATTCTTGAGCGCTCACTATTGAGCAGTGCTCGTTGCTGAGCGCTCACCATTGAGCGCGCTCATTCTTGAGCGCTCATCAGTGAGCGGTCACGTGACCGAGGTTCGGTCAGCTTGCTGTGTGACCCTATTGGTGGCTTATAACCCGGGCGCTTCGCGCTGGGCCTGGTTGTAATACTGGATCGTAACAACTATATAACTTTCTAGAATTCTAACTTATAGTATAAATAAAAATATTTTAGAATATAAAAGTTTATTATAGTAGAATTCTACTAAATACTAGGTATAAAGCTTAAGCAAGCTTTTTATCTTTAAACTTTAAAAACTCTAGTAGTACTTAGCCTATTTAGGTAATTTTTAGTAGATTTTAAAGTTCTAGCTTAGAGCTTTAAAATAGTGTATAAATTATTCTAATAAGCTTACTATCAAGAAAAGTATTAAAGTTATAATATTAGATAATTTGCTTGGCAAAAGTGTTTCGCTAACTCGTGTAGCTTGCTAACTCGTTAGGTACGTTATATGTAGTTGTAAAAAAATAATAAGCGTAAAAAAAAAGTTGTAGCTATAAGCGTATAAAACAAAGTTTTTGCTAGCATTATAAACGAAATACTTAAGTAGTTTAACGTAGGTATTTATTTAGTAGTGTCGTAGAGCGTTCTAAGTAGTTGCAGCTAATAGATTTTTAAAAAAGTAAGTAGCTTAAAAAGTAGTTGCGTTGTTAACTACGTGTAAAACGAGCTTGCTATCTAGATACATAACGTTAACAATTACTTTGTAGTTAAAGTCTATGTCTAGTGTTTTAAGCTTAAATTTAAAGCGTTTGGATTTTTTTTAGTTTAATTAGCACTATTAGTAGTACTTAACGAGCTTGTTAATAATTTCTTTGTAAACGTTGTTATAGCTAGCGCGTATAAGCAAGTTATTGTAAAACCAAATAGCTTTACGTAGTTGTTTTCTTTCGATTGATAGCTACTGTAGGCTATAATAGGCTAGACTAGTTCTTTGCAAAGCTTTTAAAAGTACTTTGCACTAAATTGCTACTAAAACAGCAATTCGTTTCTTTTACACGAATATACTATTTTTATTACTATACTATTAATCTATTTTAAGTGTTATTAAACTTTCGATTAAACGCAGTTTTATAGTTATAAAGCTAACAAGCTAATAAGTAGCTAAATTGTTAGTGTAGCTAGCGTAGTTTAGTTTTTATAAAGTAGCAGCTAGCAGCTGCAATGCGCTTAGGTTAATTGATAAAAAGCTAAAAATAGCTTTATTTGCGTACAACTAGGTGTAGCTTGCTACTCTAAATTAATACATTGCGTAGGTTAATAAATTTAACGCTTAGTTTATTTATATTAGCAAGACAAAGCAAGAATAGCGTATTACTAAGTAGTACGTAGAACGTAACGTTTTTAATTGCTATGTTAACGTGCAAAGTGCTTATAAAAGCAATTTTCTAGTTTCTACCAAAGCAGATTTAGTACTATATAGCCGTTAAAGTATTTATCTACAAGCTTTTTATTACTTATAAAGTAACTGCTTGTAATTCGCTTGCTATTAAAACGCTTAAAGCTTTTGTATTAACGTATTGAATTACTAAGCTAGCTAGATTACCAAGCTAGCTACTTTTCCTTAGCACAACCAACTTATCTCAAAGAATATTAAACTAATTGCTATCGAACAAAGAACCTGCGTACGTCGTGCTAGTTCTAGATTTAAAAGCTTTTTTTGTATTCTTTTAGCAAGTTTGAGCATTGTGCTTTGTATTACTACAGTTTTTACAGCGCCGTAAAGCTAGTTGTGCTTTTTTTTAACTCTTTTTACTACGCGCTTTCTTTAATAGCTAAAGTGCTGTAAACGCTTTAGCAGCTACTTGCGCTAATTTGTTACTATACTCTATTGTGCTACTTGTTTAAATCTGCTTTTGTTTTTGTAATTTTTTTTTTGTTGCTTCTTTAATAGTTTTTTTAAAGCTAGAAATTCAATTGCGCATTAGCTTAACTTAATAGGCTATCTAGTAAAACTCTTTAACAAGCTAGTTAACTCTATTTTTTAAAAATAATAGAAAGAAACTAAGCTTAGTAGTAATAAGCTTTAATTGCGATCTAAATTCAAGCGTATTGCTTAGAGTCTTTAACTGCTACGGCGTTTTTAATGCGAAAAGTAGTAGCGAGGTACGTAGCCGTACTTTAAAGCGATTAAGTACTACTTGCGCATTAGTTAATAGAAACTAGCTTTAAAGCTTTAAAAGCTTTTTTATAGTTCTTTGTTGTAAACACTTTAAAAAACGCGTTTCTAAAGGCTAGCAGAAAGCTTTTTTTGTTAATATAGAAAACGCGCTAGCGCGCTAAGTTCCAAACGCGTTAAAAGTACTTTAGCTTTAGCAGCAAAAAGCAAACTACATCTAGCAGCTAAAGAATATAAAATAAATAAGCTAGCATGCAAAGCGTAAAAATCTTGTTTTTAAAGCAATAGTTTTTAAAATTCTAAAATTAGTAGCTCTTATAGCTGTCTAGAATAAGTAGCTAATACTTTTTTACTTAACGCGCTTTTATATGCGCGTTAAAATGCTTTAACTATTTAAAACTAAAAGCGTTGTTTGTCTAGCTATTCTTAAAAACTAAGAGCTTTTAATTGCTAAGTATAAAATTCTTTTCGTACTATGCTAAAATGTAAACGCGCTTTTTGTAGATAATAAATAGCAAGATTGCGTACTTTGCAGCGCAAATGCTTTAGATAACTATTACCTACTCTTAATTGCCTAGCTAGATTAGATTAGGTTAAGTACGTTTTTAAAAGCTTGTAACAACTTTTATAAACCTAATTACGCTTATTTAAAAGCTAGTTTTATTGAAGTTGTGCACGTTATTCTTGTAGATGCTGTACTTGGCTTTAGTATCTCTAACAAGCTTAAACTACGCGCTAATTACTTTAAAATCTTTCTATTGTATTCTTTGCTAGTTCTTTGCTCAATTAAAAGCTATTTTAAGCTCGCTTAAACGCGATACAAATCTTGTAGCCTATTTTTTGCCTACTAGCTTTTTACTTTGCGCAGCTATTAGTTTATTTTCTATATCTCCTACCTTAGACAGTCAAAGAGCAAATTCTCGCAAATTAAAGTTGAGAATATGTTAGACAATTGTTTGCTCTTTAGTTGTAGTAAGCTTCTAGCAATTAAGTTGTGTTTAAAGTTAAAATGCGATTTCGTTGAGCTAATTAGAGAGTTTTTAGTAATTAACGTTAAACGATGCAGCAGCGCGTTGTAGACTTTAAAATTAGCTAGCTTTATAAACTTAGATTGCGATATCAATTCTACTTTCTTGTTTAGTAAGTATTGCGTTGCTTAGTTGAAGCATCGTAGGCCGATAATAGAGTTAGTAGTGCTAAGAAAAAGTAGCTAGCTTGGTAATCTAGCTAGCTTGGTAATCTAATACGTTAGGTATAATGCTCTAAAAAACTTTTTTATTGTATTAATTCTTAAACGTAAATATAGTAGTAAGCGTTTTGTTAACTACTTTAAACGTATTAATTTTAGTAGCTACGTAACACACAGCTTAGTTGCTTAAATAAGCAATTGTTTAGTTGCTATTAATTTTACTAGTTAGTTTAGTAAAAAACTAGTTTCTTTCTACTATTTTAGCGACAAGCATTTGCTAAGTTTTTTTGTTAAATTCAAAGCTTTTGTAATTAGCTAAGAAAGCGTAGAAGTTAGCAATGCTAGAGCTAAATTAGTTTTTGTATAAGTAAGCTAACGCCGTCTAGCAATACTTATTATAAAATTGCTTGCGCTTGTTTTTAAAGTGCTTTGTTAACTAGTAGCTAGGCTTGCTATAGATAAAGTACTTTTTCTAGCGTTGCTATCGTTTAAGTAGCAATAGTTGTTAAAAAAGTAATTTTTAAAAGTAATTTTAGTAGGCTTTATTGTTGAGGCCATGTAGCAAGAAGCGTAATAAAAATTCTTGCAATCTATTGCTTTAATTTCTTTATAAGCTTTAACTTTTATAGGTTCTATTAGTTTAGTACTACTTATAGCTATGCTTTGTGTTGTTATTAAAGTTGTTTTTATAAAAATATTAGCTATAGTTGTTTCTATAGTTGCTGTTAGTAGTGTATTGCGTTAAGTTTAAGTTACATGCTTTGCGCAAGCAAGTAGCAGCGCTAATAAACAAGCGTAAAGTAAAATAAAAACTTTAAAAAGTAAGTGCTAAAGCAAAGAGTACAAGATTGCAGTTTTTAATACTACTATACGCGTTAATTAATTAGTTACGTAGTACGTTGTTGCTTTAGTAGTTATAGCCTAGTCTGCGTTAAAGCTTTTAAAGTTTGTTAATAAAAACTTGTAAAGCTTTCAAATGTAATTTGTTAAAGTAAGTGCTAATTGTACAAGCTAGCGTAGTCGTTCTCTACTTGGTAAAGTAGAGTTAACGAATTTTTTTAGCATAAAAATAGCTTTTTATTATGCTTATTATTGTTTTAAAGTTATAGCTTTAGCTTGCAAAATAGTTGTAATAGTAGCTTAATACTTTTTCTTTTAGTATAACGTACTTTACGAGCGAGTTAGTTACACAAGCAAGTTAGTTACTTTGCTAAAACTCTACTAAAACGTACTATTGCAAATAGTAAAGTTGCACTTTAATAGTTTTGTACAGTACTACACAGTAGAGTATATTAATTAAAAGCTATTTTTTTAACTTGTTTATATGTGCGCGAGTTGTGCCTAGCTTCGCCGCAGCGTTTATAGTACCTTTGAGTTAGCTTACTACCTTTAGCGCGCGCGCTTTTTTTTGCTTTCTTTTTATTACTGCGCGCTGCAAACTTCTTTAAAGTAGTTAAGCGCACGCTTTTTTTAGCTGTAAAAGTTTTTTTTAGCTTGTATACGCTTTTTTTTGCGCAATTTATAGCGCAAAGCAGCTTTGTTAGCTATCTAAAGCTTTTTAACTTAGTTACTTATTAACACTAAAAAATACGCTATTATTTCTGCGCTTTTGGCAAGCTTTTCAACTGCATTAACTATGTAGGTAAGCGAGCTATCAACGTATTGTCAAATTTTCTTTTGAATTAGCGTTGATTGCAACTTAAATTCTAGAGTATTGCTTAGAGTTTTAGATACTTAGAGCGCAACATTAGTAGTAAGTAGTATAAGCGTACGAAAGCAAATATCAAGCTTTAATATTACTAGAGTAGTAAATAGGTATAGGTTAAGTTAAAGTTAAGTTAGCTTACGTAAAACTCTAGTGCTAACTTAACTTATACCTACGCTAAAACTAAATAGCATAGGTTAAAGTTGAGTTAGCATAGACTTCTACAATTTTATATTTTAATATATTTTCTTTTTATAATTATAACAGCTAGTTATAATAAGTTTATTAACCTAAAAGTAGTACTTATAACCTAACTTTAATCTACGCTTTAATTACTCTAACCTAACTTTAACTCTAGGTTTGTGCGATTTTAACTTAATTTATACTTAACAATAAATACTTTCTATCTATTCGCTAGCGTAGATATTACTACTTCTAGGTTAAGTAAAAGCAAGCTAGCTTCTTAAAAGCTTTTTTGAATATTGCTTTTAGTAATAGCATTTTTAAAAGCACTAATAAAGCACGGCAAGAACTTAAGTTTAGTAATGTAATTAATTTTGTTGCGTATTAAGTTCTTAGCTTAGCGCTTATACGCTTTTTTCAACAGCAAGAAACAACTTACATTAAGAAACTACAAAAAGTGCAACGAGTAAAGAAGCATGCAAAAAGTAATAATTTTGTTTTTTTTGTAGTACTGCTAGAACTTAAGCGAGTTATAGCTCTCGTAGCTGTTAATAATAAACAAACAATAGTTTTTTATAGTTCTTTTTTTTGTGTAAGCGTTAAAGTGCTTTAGTTACTCTAAACTAAGCTTGTTTGTTGTCTAGCTATTTTTAGAAACTACAATAACCTAGTTGCAAAGTAGGTTATTCTTTTTGTACTAAGCAAAGAAGTAGTTTTTGCTTTAAAAAATAACAAAGAGTAGAATTGCTTACTTAGTTGCGTTGATACTCTAGATTACTATAGTTTACTTGCAATTGCCTTGCTAAATGCTTTTTAGCCGTTCTCAACGCTTAGAGCTTGTAACTACTACTTTAGTTAATATTATGCTTAACGTACCTCACGGGTAGTCGAGCTACACGGGTTCGCGGAACACTTTTGCCAAGCAAATTATCTAATATTATAACCTTAATACCTTTCTTAATAGTAGGCCTATTAGAATAATTTATACACTGTTATAAAGCTCTAAGCTAGGACTTTAAAATCTACTAAAAATTACCTAAATAGGCTAAGTACTACTAGAGTTTTTAAAGTTTAAAGATAAAGAGCTCGCTTAAGCTCTATACCTAGTATCTAGTAGAATTCTACTATAATAAACTTTTATATTCTAAAATATTCTAATTTATACTGTAAGTTAGAGTTCTAGAAAGTTATATAGTATATAGCTTAGAATCAAAGCTATTAGATAGAATTAGAGTTTATATATAAAACCTACTAAGTATAAAGTATTAGTACTATTATAACTCTAAATAATACTACTTTTTTAAAGCTTATATAGTATAATTATACTAAGTACTAAATTATTAAGTAGTTTTACATTAGGTTTTAATAGTTATATATAGATATTTATACTTAGCTAGTATAAAGAAAGTAAACTACTTTCTAACCTATCTAGTAGCTTTAATCTTAGGCTACACGCTATAAAACTCTCTAGTACTTTAATATATAGTATAAATAAGAATATTTTAGAATATAAAAGTTTATTATAGTAGAATTCTACTAGATACTAGGTATAGAGCTTAAGCGAGCTTTTTATCTTTAAACTTTAAAAACTCTAGTAGTACTTAGCCTATTTAGGTAATTTTTAGTAGATTTTAAAGTCCTAGCTTAGAGCTTTATAACAGTGTATAAATTATTCTAATAGGCCTACTATTAAGAAAGGTATTAAGGTTATAATATTAGATAATTTGCTTGGCAAAAGTGTCCCGCGAACTCGTGTAGCTCGACTACCCGTGAGGTACGTTATTATAAAGCTAGACTTGTTAAAGTTGTAAGTATTTTTGTTAAAAATATTGTACTTAGCTTTTGTATTCTTTACAAGTTAGAACTAGCTTTGTATAACTTTAAAATTCTTGCAAAAAGCTTGCTTGTAGTTGTACTTGCGATTAAACTTAACTTAAAGCTTAAAGCAACGTTTGACGAAAGTTAAAATCTAGTTAACGCTTACTAGTAGTTAGCTACGCTTCTTGCGTAGTAGATTAGCTATATTCTTTACAGCAGCAAGTCGTAGCGAAAATTCTCGCGCGTTAAGATTAAGTATATGCTAAACAATTACTTTCTTTTTTATTAAACAAAAATTTGCTAATTTAAGCGCGCAATTGCGTTAAAACTACTTTTTAGCGCGTTAATTGCTAAGTGTTCTTTAAAAAACGTTGTAAATAGCTGCAGCGCGTTGTTAAAAAAAAGTTGCGTTTTGTTTAATAGTCTAAAGCGCAAGCTGTATACGTGCTTTTTTTTAAATTTAAGTTGCTTATATTGTTGTTAAGCTATTGCTATTTTACTATTTGCAATAGTACGTTTTAGTAGAGTTTTAGCAAAGTAACTAACTAGCTTGTGTAACTAACTCGCTCGTAGAGTACGTTAATAGAAAAAGCTTAATTTTAGTATAGTTTAAGTAGCTCTATTTTGCTGCAGTTGTTGCAGAAAATTTTAAATTTAGTGTTAAATACGTTGTATAGCTTACTTTTAACGTATTTGTCGTTGTCGTACAGCTTGCAAAAGTTTATAATAAGTTAATAAATATTATTAAAACAGTTTGCAAAACTTTTGCGTTGCAAAAAAAAAGTTGTGTAAATTGTATAAGTTTAATTGCTACGTAAAAAGTAGAAAAGCGTTGTACTATTACTAAGAAAGTATATAAAACGTAAATCGCTGCTGCAGCAAAAATTAAATTTGAAGTAAGTAGTACTTTTCTAGTTACTATAATTGTAAACGCGTTTTAGATTGTAGTACAAGTAAAGCTAAGTAAAAGAAAAAAAGTAAGTAAGTAAAAAGTAGTTGTTGAAGAAATTATTGTAACAAGAAAGTATCGTACGTAAGCGCTAGCAAACGATTTAAATTAAAATGCAAGTTAAACTTCTTTGTTATTTTAAGCTAGTTAGCAACTTCTTTGTTAGTTTATTTGTAATAGTTGCTTTGTATTATTTCTACTATATTGTAGGCAGTTAGCTTGCTATTTTTAGCAACAAAAACACTTTGTATGCGTAAGTATTTTCAAAAGCAAAAAAGCAAAATCTTATTAACTTTAGCAAATAGTTTTTTTGGCTAGCTTTTAAAAGCAACTGTAGTTGTATTTTATAGCTTATAGTTCTCTAATCTATAGTTCTAAAAAATGCGATATTAAAAAAAAAGTAAATATTAACTATTTTTGTGTTAATAGCTATAATGTTCGTATTCTCGTTAATGTCTAAAAGTTAACTATAGTTATTTTTATTAATAATTAATTTTTAATTTTTTGTAAAGTAGTTGGTATAAGGCATCGTAGAAAAAAGTAGTAAAAAAGCGTTTCTTTGAAAAGTTAAAGCGCAAGTTAGTAGTATCGTTAGAAGTAAGTTCTTTTAGCGTAAGCAAAAACTTAAGTAAACGCTTAGAGTTTTTATTGCTTAGTAATAAGCTTTAACGCGCAATTTTTTAGCAAAAGCGTAATAAACGCGAAAATATAAGTAAACGCGAGTTTTATTAGCACATAGTTTGTAGTATTAATGCACTTCTAGTTGTGTTTTTTAGCTATAGTTTGTAGTATTAATATACCTCTAGTCGTAGCTTTTCTAATTTTTCTTGCTATTTGTAGTTATTTTATAGCATTGCTATACTATAAAGTTAACTACTAATTAGTATTAGTTTACAAGTGTAAAAGAGAAAAATAAGTGTATAAGTAACTAATCTTTGTGTATTAGTTTATGTGTGTTTTATTTACAATAGAATAAAATAGTTTTATATACTTTCTTTAAGCTTGCTTTGTATTTGCTACTACACAAAGTAGTAGTAAAAAAAGCTATATACTTGCGCTGTGTGTACGTTACACAGCATCTAGCTATGCAAAAGTAAAAAAGTACAAATAAAAAAGTAAAAGCAAAAAAGTATAAAGCTTGCGAAAGTAAAAGAGTACAAATAGTAGTAAAAGTTTGTACAGTATATACAGCGTATAAAGAAAAAAAGTTAATATAATAGTATTTTTAGTGTTGTATACTTTTTATTTATATATAAATAAAATAATTTTTTTATAGCTACGCATAAGCGTTACGTAAAACAAGCTTATATAATTTACAACTACATAAAGTCTTAACTATAGTTACTAAGTACAAAACTTTACTATTATTTTTTTAAAAAAAAATTAACTATACGTAATAAAATAATCTTACAGCTTTTAAAAAGAGATTTAAAAAATATTAAGTACTACTTTTAGAATTTTTTTTTTCTTTGCTAAGACCTTGCCTGCGCTTTACGTTTAAAAAAATATTTCTCTTTTCTCTTGCATTTTCTTTAAATCTTAATATTTTTTTATAAAAAAATATTCTTTAGAATCTAAAAGTAATTTTGCACTAGCCTATAATTTTTCTTTTAAAAAATAGTTATTAACGTACTTTACGAGTTCGCTGCCTACACGAGTTCGCCGCCTACTAAATTTTACTAAAGAAAATCAATAATCTAGAGCTTAATAACTCTTAACCTACTTAATAAAATTTTCTAAAAATTTTACTACTAAGCTGCATCTATATAAACTTTTAGATTTCTAGATTACTAAGCTACAACTTTAGTATTTAGAAAGTTATTAAAGAAAAGCTTAAATTATTCGTGCGCTCTAAGCTATCTACTCTTTTAGACTAGCTAGAGCTTAGTAATCTTAGAACTAAAAAGTTTATATATACAGAAATAATAAATTAAATTTTTAGAGAATTTTATTAAGTAGGTTAAGAGTTATTAAGCTCTAGCTTATTGATTTTCTTTAGTAAAATTCAGTAGGCGGCGAACTCGTGTAGGCAGCGAACTCGTAAAATACGTTATAGCAAGCGTAATTATTTAGTAAAAAAAGTAAGTCTGTATCTAATAAGTGTGTACTAAAGCTTCTTAGATAGGTTAAGCTTGCGCAGCGCTCTGCGCTCTAATTAGCTGCAAAGCACTGCCTAGCTCAACTCTGTTATAAGCTAACCTAAGATAAGGCTAGGCCGGACTAGAAGGCGGGGCACAAATGACGTCGGCCGATCGATCGAGCGCGAGCATGTGCAGTTGCGGCGCGGGGCTGTTAGCCAAGGGCCATCATGCAGTTGCACTAACTACTAACTACGGCATCCAAGATTCCCGCACCCGCCCCAATTCCCTTAGTCGTATAAATACCTGCTTTCCTGCAAACTCCAACAACCTAACTCAATCTACTCCTACCACACGAACCCTTCACCATCCAGCACATCCAACACCCCACCACTTCACACACCTCGATCAACCATCAACCATGGATTACCTCAACAAGTTCACCGGCGGAGACAGCAAGAACCAGCAGCAGGCGACGTCCGGCTCCTCTGGCGAGCAGAAGGAGAGCGGCGGCTTCCTTGGTGGCATCGGCAACAAGATGAACAGCGCTGCTGGTGGCGGCAAGGAGAGCGAGAAGAACGAGGACTACCTTGACAAGGGTGAGTGTCATGTTCCCTCAGCTGCCAGGCTACCCCGCGATCTTCGTTTCGAGACACGTAGTAACAAGACGTAGGCGTCGACTTCGTACAGGAGAAGTTCATGGGTGGAGGAGCCCAGGACAACGAGGTAAGAACAATACCACACTCGATCTCATGTTCTTGATAGCTGACATCCGTCCTCAGTCCGCCGCAGAGCAATACAAGGACGAGCAGATCAGCGACTTCATCCGTGGCCAGTACAAGTCTACCACCGGCAAGGACGTCCCGATCAAGGACAAGGAGACTAGGATGGGTTAAGCGGTCCACCTTTTCAATCACACTTTGATAACCGCTACCATGCGGAAGGAGTTTCTCGGGGCATTATCCGGTGAATGATAGCCATGAATTGATCCTTTGATACTAAGTCCATCTCTTGACACTGATATCTGCAGCAATGTAATCGGTCGTGCCAGATCAGCCTCCATCATAACTTCCGGCCTTAGACTAACGTTCTCCATTTCCACCACTCGGCGGTGGACGCGTGAGTTATCGAGGATATCCTGATCCAGGCCAGGTGTTAAAGGTGAGTAGCTGTACTTGCTAGGCCCTGCTACATCAGTGAGTTCATACTTGATAGCTCTACCGTCGACTAATTCCGAGTATAGTGTACCCTCACTCTTGTGCAAGTAGTTGGACACAGCTCTTCAGCAGGTCCATCAATCGGTTCTGCACAGTCCGTCCAGCCGCAGTATTGGCATGGCGACCGGCACCCCACCCAAACGGCAAGACCAGCCTACGACGTCCCCGCGTGTCTATTGCAACAAGAGCATCTAAAGGGAAGTCTCCGCCCCCAGCGGGTGCAACAGTCCCAGTCGCCCGAAGTGGTTGTAGTTTGGCCCGAAAGCCTGTATCAGAGGTAGTGAGAAGGAGGTAGACGTGGAAGGGGTATGTCTGGAAGGATCGCGGCAGAGGACGAGCGCTTGTAATGAGGGCGAGAGAAGATAGAGGTCCGGTAGGATAGAGCTATCTATGGTCAGCTGGAGCACATCCAGGAACAATCCCAGTAAGCTTACCAGAGAAGATCATAATGCAGCTCCAAGTTCCCCTGTACACAAAGCACAATTATCGACGAGTCTGGCGCATACTTGGCTACGTTGTTGTGTGGCTCCATACCGCTTCCCGGCGCAGAGGGCAGCGTATGCGACGTAAGAATACTCCCAGTATCCACGCTCCAAGCGTCCTCGGGCGCAATCACATCGAGCGCATCTAGTTCGCTCTCCGTCTTCGTACGCTTTAGCGACGTGTCACTGAACGTCGACAGCGAAGGCGAGAGTTCCGGGCGACGGTTCTGCTGGTGCTGTTGCTCGTCGTCATCGTCGTCCGACTCCAGGGCGAGACGCGATCGTTTCCGATTGAGATTAAGCGCGACATTCATGGTCCAGGGCTGCGAGAAGAGAGCGACCATTAGACACGTACATCCATACCACAGAATCGGGGGTTGAAGCGAAAAGTCTGTAATCCTGGCGACTTCGCTTGCCCGACTGACTGACCGAGCGCGTTGTCGTAGAGACGATCTTGGGAGACATCAGACGGGCTAGCCTTGTTATTTTGAGGTTTCTCCGGACCACGGTAATAAATAAGCTTTCTGACAACCCCTGCTGCCTGCCCCGCGCTCTTACCACTAGGTACCCCGCCGTAGTTTACAACCTCCGTCAATCTGCAACCCTTCAGGCCGATGCCCGATGTCGGGTTCCCGCGACGTTGCGAGTAGACTGCGCCAGACTGTCTGGAATGGATCTGTTCCGCTCGAGATCCGGTTGCACAAGGGAGACTGTAGGACCTACGATGACTCGGACCCATACCTAGTCTGTCTCTCTCCATAAACCGACGAAGCTGCAGCCTCGGACGGCATACTGCATACTAACAGAATCCACAGATCCAGTTCCCCCGACTGTCTTACTTGGGACTGCTCCTCCACAAACTGCACGGCTTCTTCGCGAGTAGCTTAATCTATCCGGATGTCTCGCCGGCGGATGCGTGGTTGTCGTATGAGGGCGTGCCGCTGAAATGGCATTATCCTCTCGGACTACTCTACGATCTATACTCCGGTGTTGAGCCAGCCTACCCAGCGGACGGAAGCGGAAAGAAAGACCGCGACGTTGAAGAGGAGCAGAAGAATATGCCCTGGAAGTTGACGGTGCACTTCTCCGACTACCCCGTCGAGCATCTGGTCAAGCTAGATTCCGAGGGCAACCACTTGCATGATCTGTACATGCACAGTGTCAAAGAGGTTTGCATTTACTACCTTCATATATTGTGACGATGTCTATCACGGAGCGACTAGTTGCTAATCTCTCCCTCAGGCTGATTACCTCCGCACAGGCACCGGCCGCACCGTCATGTTCCTCAGCAAAGAAGACTCCAACCAACTCTGGGACTCCGTTAAGCAGCACAGCTTCACCCTATACAACCCAATCAACCAGAAACTGCTGAACCCGCAAGGCGTCAACCTGCGGCATCTACCCGTCAAGTTGTACCTGCCACACGCTGCGTCAGATACCCCGGACAAGGAGAGCACCCCAGGCTCTCTACGCGTGGTGCAGTCTTTGGTCACGCCTTCGCTCTCTTCACGTAGGTCCATTGCTTGGAAGCTGTGAAGTAGAAGGGAAAATACTGATTTCCGCATAGGCCAGCCGCAAACCATCGGAACCGCGCTCAATCACATCATCCCCAGCCTTTTCCAGAGTCGGCGGAGTGCTCTGCTGGCACAAGCTGTGTTGCATGGCGCTGTACTCCCCCTGAGTGCGAGCGTGGAAGACTTGCTGCGAGCGACTGCGTATCTTGATGGTTGGCTTCACATCGCTATTGTGATGATGGCGTAGACAACACGACTTGGTCTTGATTGTATCCTTCATATGACTTGTCCGTATAGAGAGACAATATAATTTAGTCCGAACCATGTCTTGTGCTACTTGGTGTCAGAGTAGACATATACCCAGGAAGTTGCGTTTGCTAGTGCGCCGTATGCGCTGCGATGGATACCCAAATAAACCTTGTTCAACTTCCTTTCGCGATGATCGTTTCAACTATTGTACCTGATAAAGCATTTAAAATTTCCCTGGCTGATGTATGTTGCGCATTAATACCGCTACGTGCCGGTTATAGCCACACAAGATTTCGTGGTGAATGAAGCCGCCTCCTCTTCTCGGCTAATCTTAAAGTTGCTCGATGCCGTCTATCAGCTTCTCCAGACCCTCACTCCCATCGTTTTGAAAGATACCCTTGATCATACGAGACCTATCAACCGTTAGCAGTGCATCCTAGTTCATCTTTGATCTAGGTACTCACATATTCATCATCTTGCACGCCGCCATGGTGTCCTCCAACTCCTGACTCTTGACCTCAGCGACATCAATCACCTTCTCGGGCACCCTTGCCAACCGCGCGACATTCAGACCATACGACCGATGGCTCGTACCCTCAGCAACTTCATACAAGAACACGACTTCCTTCCCGTTATTGCTCTCTTCGAAGCGCATATGCACGTTCTTCAGTTCACCGTTTTCGAAGCGGTTCTGCACCCGGGCCAGATGTTGGTAGTGTGTGATGAACAGCGTCAAGGACTGGAGATCGCGGATGACGTAGTCGAGCACCGCTTCGGCGATGGCAACGCCGTCGAAGGTGCTGGTGCCGCGGCCTAACTCGTCGAGAATGACGAGGGAGCGTGGGGTCGCGGATTTGAGGATATCAGCGGTTTCGTTCAGTTCAACCATGAAAGTACTTTCGCCTTTCAACATGTTGTCGAAGGCGCCCATTCGTGTGAAGACAGCGTCGATCATGCCCAGGCGCGCTTCTGTGGCGGGTACATAGGAGCCGATCTGCCCCATGATGGCGATGAGAGCAGCGGAACGTACGTATGAGGATTTGCCGCCCATGTTCGGGCCTGTGACGAGCAGGCCGCGGGTCTGGTCGTGGGACAGGTCGAGGTCATTAGGGACATAGGCGTTAAGAAGGAGCTGTTCGACCATGGGATGACGACCACCAGTTATTGAGAGTTCGATGTTGTCCGTAAAGGTAGGTTTGACGTAACCCGACTGAGAGGCCAGCGTTGCGAGGGACAGTAGAGCATCGAGCGTAGCAAGAGCGTTTACGCAATCACGCAACTCTTGGTATTTTGCTGAGATGTCGTCCAGCAGACGGGTATAAGCAGTATCGCAAGCTGCGGCCAGCGACTCTTTGTATTGATCGCGCTCCTGAATCATCCGTTTCACCTCTGGGGTGTGGAACCGTGAAAGCGCTTTGGTACCCGACATCTTCTGCCACGAAGCTGGCACCTTTTTCTCTTGGGCAGAGCTCTTCTTGACTTCGATGAGGTATTCGATTCCCGCCACAGTGACATAGTTTACTGTCTTCACTCCTAGTTTGCCCGCTGCTTCTGGCCTATGTGTATCAAGGTCGTTTTCTACGGAGGCAATCCTCAACTTGTAGTCATTGATGTCCTCTGATTCATACTCGTCGCGAAAGAACGAGTACTTGTCATTGTCTCTGGCGGCTTTGGCATTTATCTGTTCTAGGAAGCTGTTGACCGCCTCGTAGATCTTCGGTATGCTACTAATCGCCTCGCTAAGCAATGGTGAGTTAAGTCCAGTGTCTTTCGGCGTCTTGACGGCTGAGTAGTGACTTGCTATATCTTGGAGATTCTGAAGAGCGGACAGTAGCTCCGGACGCGAACACTTCTTATAGTATATCCGAATCAGGACTTTTTCTAGATCGGTCCTAATCTTACCGAGCAGGAATTTCACCTTATCGACCGGGACGGTATGCTCGCCTTCTTTCAGTTCTTCCACGGCTGCAATCCGTTCCTCTAGCCTTTTCTTGTCAATCAGTGGGCGACCAACCCACTTTCTCAGCAATCGCTGGCCAAAGCGTGTCTTCGTGCGATCCATTGTCCAGAACAAACTACCTTGAACAGTGTAGTCCGTCTGGTTTTGGTATATCTCCAAGCTTGACAAGGTGTTACCGTTTAGAAGCATGTATGACCGGGCACTGAAGGGCTGAAAGTACTTTGTTAAGTCAAAAACATGTTCCAATCCGTACTCGCTCAAGTGCGTGATCATCGCTGAGAGACAGACAGTGACGTGTTCAGACAATTGATGAACTTTGTCGAGTATAGCGCTTTCTTTATCCGAATCTGTGTCCTGGCTCGACCTCATCTTATCAGCGTAGAAATTCGATATATGACTATAAGCCTGCGCGGCCATAGTCTTAGGTTTTGCTACTCGTTCCACGCGAGCTTTGTCCCCGAAAACATTAGTCTTGCTTGCCGAAAGATGCTGGACAAGTTTCTCTGTTGCTTTCGATAGGTCTCCGACGATCAAAAATTCGGCTGGCGCTATGTGGAGAAGTCTCGTTTCAATATCGCTTCTCATGAAGCCATCCTCGAAGTCGTCATATATGATATCCCCGGTCGCAGGCTGTACGGCTACGAGGCCAACGTGTACCTTCTCATCTGTGCCCCAGCCTTTGGCATTTGTTTCTGTGATGCACAAAAGGTATCCAGTCGCCTGTGCACCAGGATTCGTAGCTCCCCCTGTTGTATCTAAGCCCTCAACATCGTCAACGTATGTGCCCTTGGTGTAAAGATTGGTGAGCTTCCGCACAAACGGACCACTCTTGTTATCTCCTACGGCTTTGAGTGCGGCTGTTTCGATCTGCCTAACAACGCCGACTTTGTGGTTCGCTTGAACGAGACGCTTGACATGAACTTGCAACCGGTGAACGGGGAAGCTGGCAGAGGCAAATCTGTCGTAGTGTGCCTCGGAAGGATCTGTTCTAATTAGCGATGTGTAGGAGTACATTCAGGCAATAGTTCACATACGTTCATCGTATCGGAACTTGCCTGGAATGCAGACAATGCCGAGCTCCTTTGACGCTGACCTCGCATCCTCGCCGTAGATCTTGAACTTGTATCCGACCTCCATAACTATGATCGTGTCTAGGTGTTTTCGCTTGATCTCAAGATATTGCTTGTCCATAGGTGTCAATTTTGAGCTCGGCTTCTTCGTAGCTGCACCCTTGCGTCCCTTTGTAACCTTTGGTGGTTCTTCCTCTTCTCCCTCCTCACCTTCGCCATCTTCACCTTCCGCAGCTTCTTCCGCGATAATCTTGTTCTTCCTCCTTAACTCTACGAAGCTATCTGGCCTGCCGAGCTTCTTCACAAACTTCTCATGGAGCCGTTCTTTCATCTTCTGCGTAACGGCGTCGTCCTCGTCGTCTTCGTTCTCGTTCCTTACCAAAGGAGACAATGAGAAGACGTATTTTGAGGTCCTTCCAGACACCTTTGCTTGCTTGAGAGTATTCAGGCCCGTTTCAGACGCTTGGCCCAGTGATATCCTCGGTGTGGTCTCTCCGTTATGATCATCAGCCCAGTTGTTGCTCTGTCGCACCCGCTTAGGTGACGGAGCCCCGTCCGTGGCGAGGCTCTCTGCATTCTCTTCGATCGCACGCTTTCTTCGGGAGGTATTCGACTGGGCAACTGGGAGGCTGTCTTCCTCGTCTGAGTCTGCATCTTGAGGATCTATGGACACCCTATTTGATACTATAGGCGACGTAGGTTTGGGAACGGCGGGCTTGGTAACTTGTGACGGTTTCGGGGTAAAAAAGCTCGATAATGTCTGTTGTTTCGACTTTTGCGACGAAGTACGGAGGGCGGGACTGCTTTTGGGTGCCATCGTGGGTTGCGCTGCAGGCCAAGAAGAGTTGGGGATTGCGGTGGTTGAGGTTCGGTGCAGGGAACGCTCCCGCGTAGCCCGGACGCGAGCGAGACCCGACGTCACGAGGCCACACTTTCACGTTCGACCGGGTACTCTTGCTCATGCTCGAACAAGCAAACCACATTACATAACACCAATCTTGGCAGATATCTAGCATCGAACAACAAGTTCGGTCTAGAAGAATCGCAAGTTTGCAAAGCGCATAAGTAAGAGGGAATGTTTGGCACACTATTGATAGGTGTTGGTGCCATCTCAAACGACGAAAGGACCCATAAAGACCATCTCCGCTCAATTATAGACTTTAGGCATCGTATAATACAGGAGACGTCGGGGTCCCACTTGAAGACCGGTAGCCATGATCTTTAGTTCCTCTGATAATTTGGCTAGCTCCCACAAGTCGCGACGCCTTTTACTGAGCCACTGAAGGTCCTGAGAAAGCTGTTCCACTTCACGGGATAAGGCCCGGGCATTTTCATCATAACCATGCTTGAAGTGATGATGTATTTGCCTGAATTGGGACTTAATGCACCTAAAAGTGTACGGATGAAGTTCTGCCAGCGCTTCTGTCAGGGTCGGCTACATTCAACTCGTTAATCCCGAATGTATACCAGTAATAGGACAATGCAAACTCACAATATCTCTCTTGATTACACACCATTCGCAACAAGGCGTCTTATCATAGCACCACCGTGTGCCATTAAACATCGGCCAGGGAATCGCTTCGTGGAAGTGTTCGCCATCAGGAGAGGACCATGGGTATTGGCAAGGAAGAAACAAGGCCATGTTTCTAAGTTGGCATAGGATAGATCAGAGGTTGTCGACTGTATTGGAAGAGTAGGAGAGTCATAGCACTCGTCTAGTTCACTACTTATAAGCAAAGCAAAGTTATCCATGTAGCTCAGAGAACAGTCGCTCTAACGATGTCACACGGTAAAGTGGTATGAGGTAGCATGATCTGGTGCAAACACAGTGGCGGTGAGTATCACACCATGTTGCGTCCTCTGCGCGTGAGAAAGTTGGTGTTCTACTGTGCTGTGCAACGCATCTCCTGGGGCATGAAGAGTACAGAGCAAACAGACGGTATAGTTCGTATGACCGTGGCTGCGGCCCTACGTAGCATGCGCATGCGGACTTATCCGCAAAGCCAAACTGCAGCGATCAAGCGAGCTGTCGTCCGCCTACCCGACAAGTCAAGATCAAGTTCCAGGTTGTCAGGTCGATGAGCATGCAATGCCCAGGTATACTGGCCTCGAGCACGGCCGGTGGCGCGTTCGCGGGCGTGCGAGGCTGGAAACGCCAAGCTAGCCACTTAACGCGTGTCGCGCTTTCTGCAACCCGACGCGTCAGGCGGGCGCTCCCTTCTTCACCCACCAGCGCACCTTCCACGCCGCAGCACTTCCGCCTTCCCAGTCTTCCTCGCTGCTGCCCAACATGTCGACTTCGGTGCTCGGAAAGAGAACTCGCAGCGCCGCCAATGCAGAGGCAGCCGGTAAGTGCCACCCGACGTCGACCCTGGAAGCACGTCTAACGCGGTACTCGCAGATGCGGTTTTAGCTGCCAGCACGCGCGCAAAACCCCGGACCCAGTTTGTCATATTGGATGAAGCTGAGAATGAGAACCCATTTATCACACCTCGAAAACCGGCGCGCAATGGCGATGCAATGCATGTGGATAGGCAGGAGGAGAAACCGGTGGGAAAGCGTGGACGGGGGGTCAACACCACGCCTGCCAAACACGGCGCACCCGAGAGCCGTGTGCCATTGTCAACCGCAGAAGTCAACTCGCCCTCCAAAGCGCCTGCCGAACCCGTAGAGAAACCTGTGTCGACTCCGCAAACCCCACGGCGCCGAGACGCTCTTGCCAACAAGATCGCGGTGACGCCAAGGCATCGTCTACTTGCCGCCGGCCGACCACCCACGCCCCGAACACCCCACACACCATCGACACCTCGCAATTCTGCGCCTACTATCTACAATGAAGCTCGTCAACTCTTCGCTAGGGGTTCTGCACCGCCCGCACTGTTTGGACGCGAGCAGGAACGCAGCGAACTGGAGACCTTCATCTCGACACGCACGAAATCGAAGAAGTCTGGATGTATCTACGTCTCGGGTCCGCCTGGCACCGGCAAGAGCGCGCTTGTCAACGAAGTCTGTCGGACCATCGAATGTGAAGAGGCTGTCTACACTGGTTACGTCAACTGTATGAGCGTGAAAAATTCCGTCGACCTTTATCGAACACTGTTGGAACAATTCGTGGACGTCACCGAAATACAAGAGGGTGACGAGATGGAGTCAGTGAAGAAGCTGTTTATGCAACGTAAATCATCCTACGTCGTAACGCTGGACGAGGTGGATCACCTCTTGGAACTCGATATCGACCTGCTCTATAATATCTTCCACTGGTCTCTTCAACGCTCCTCTGGACTTGTCCTCGTCGGAATCGCGAATGCTCTCGACTTCACGGATCGGTTTTTACCCCGTCTCAAGGCACGAGGCCTGAAGCCTCAACTTTTGCCCTTCCTCCCCTACACTGCACCGCAGATCTCTTCTATCATTACATCCAAGCTGAAGTCGCTGCTTCCGGTCAACGCGAACAATGTCCCGTTTATCCACCCTACTGCGATCATGTTCCTCGCAAAGAAGATCGCTCAGTCTGGAGACCTTCGCAAGGCATTCGACATCTGCCGCCGAGCAATCGATCTTATAGAGGCAGATACTCGCGACCAACACATCAAGAACGTCTCCGAAATCACGCCATCGCCTACGCCCTCTCCGTCGAAAACACCACTGGTCGAGAATATCAATCTCTCGTCGCCTGCTATACGCTCCCCCTCCAAGGGAAAGGCCCAAGGTACACTGGCGGCTTCCCTTGCCGAGCTCACTGTCGAAAGCGCCCCACGAGCTACAATTGCCCATATGGCTCGCATCACAGCGGCTGTCTTTAGTAACGGCACCGTCCAACGCCTTCAGAATCTCAACCTTCAGCAAAAGGCAGTCTTATGCGCATTATCAGCCCTCGAGAAGAAGAAACGTGCCTTAAACGCCGAGAATGTCTTCGCAACCCCTTCGAAAACGCACGGTACGGCACCGACCATCAAAGCTCTGTTCGAAGCGTACACGTCATTGTGCAAGCGCGAAAACATCCTGCATGCTCTTACCAGTACCGAATTTCGAGACATTGTTGGAAGCTTGGAATCTCTATCATTGGTTTCAGCGGTGGAAGGGAAGGCAGGGTCACTTGTTGCAACTGGCACTCCGACTAGGAAAGGGAGAGGTGGGGGATTTGGCGAAACTGTTGTGGAAGACCGTCGTGTTGCGAGTGCAGTGGGCATGAAGGAGCTAGGGACTTCTCTGGTAGGGCCTGGGTGTGGCATCCTAAAGGGTATTTTGGAAGGTGATGAGGGTTTCTAGATCTCTCGGGTGGCTGCAAGCAAGGGTGGTAGACGTGAAGGGACTGTTAGTTCCTCTTTTTGCATAGCGTAGGCGCTTTTGGTAACATGGATGTCGAGTTCGTTTGCATAGCATGGCATAGCATAGCCTTATTGTACACTGTACAATGTACACTCAAATTAGCATTACTGATTGGTACGTCTGTGATATACCTAGACCAAAGGTTGTCGCGTGCTCCTGTGACAAGAATCATTCGTTTTCAGCATGGGCTAAGTGGCCCATTTTATGGAACGCGCTATCATAACTAACTATAGTTTGTCAAGATAACTCTTATAAATCTTCTTCTCGCTCTACACAGACGTCTTCTCACACTTAACATTGCCGCCTTCGGGACCGAATAGAATGCGATTTACTATACTTACTAATGTTCATATACTTGGCTAAAAGTAAAGATTTGATAATTAAACACTACATTTGAGTCCACGAATGGAACCAAGGATGTAGTACTTTGGAATGGAATGGCTTATGTAATCATAGCTTAGCGTGTATCTTCCTCCACTAGACTGCAAACGCTCCCGAGGTCTCATGATCACCATCTACCTCCCGGGACCTTTCCAATCCCAACGGCAAAACAGTCACCTGCGCCTATTTTCCTCGCTATGGCAGTACAAGGGAATTGTATACATACCACTATCAACATACAATGCCTAAGGAAATGCCGCTCCAGGCGCGACTCTAGAGCGACTAGTGATCACTATAGAGGATATATGTTGTGTGAATTCAAATACACAATACCAAATACTAGCGGTTAGTAGGTCCTTTCACTATGGTTCCAGCTGTGTCCGGGCAACCGGGCCACGCCCGCGCGATCTGTAAGTTAACATGTTTCCAATGTTCACCTACATGCTTATGTACTACCTATAAATTCCCCAATTAAAACATCCTGTCTGTTTTCTTTATCCCCACCACACCGCTTGGAGTGCTACCATACTACGGCCATCTACCACCATCCACTATCCATTATCCACCAGCGATCATGGATTACTCTGAATCATACCGAAGGAACGAGTTTCCCAGCACGTACAGGAGCTACAAGGCGTACACCACCAAGTTCACAGGCTGGCTCGTCAAAACAGCAGAGAAGCGTGGACTCGAACTCCAAACACAGGTGTCTAAGGGGGGCAAGACTAAGAACCGAAAGGGTACGAGCGTACACACGCTTAAAATATGGATGTACGAGGAGATCGCACAATACATCATCGATGCGGGTGAACCACTCGAAGATGATTCTGGATTGAAGGATCTCGAGGACGCTATTCGGAGTAGAAAAGAAGTCATGTCATGGTACAAAGTGAAGCAACAAGAAGATGAGGCACATTCTTTCTTCACAGAGGTGTTGACTAGGGTCAAGTCCAGGTTTCAAGGTAGCCGTCTTGCCGGAGCTTTCCAAGGGGATGGCCACACGAAAAAGGGATCTTCGAGTTGCGACAAGACAACCACGGTCAAACCAGATAACCCGAAGATATACAACGTCACCATCGTGAATTGGGACGCGGATCCTGAGGTCGAAGAAGAACCTTCCAAGAGCGAAAATCGCCAGCATGCGAACTCCAAATCATCCAACAATGACCGGGGAAACCGACAGTCTTCCACAACGAAGATCCAAAGCCCCCAACTGACTAAGGCGCAAATGGAGACGGAATTGGATTTCGAGGTACTCTGTTTCCTCTATGACCTCTCCAAGATTCGGAAATCCATTCGCACAGCTTGGGAGGACTACAAGGACGATAACACTGGTGTCATCGCAGCCGCGCTCGTCTCAGATCTGGCTCAAGGCTTAGTCCAACAGAATGTCCTTTCAGTCGTTGAAGATCTTGGAGCCGACCCCGAGGGGCGATCACTGAGAGACATTGTTAAGAAACTCTTCACGAAGTCTCTAGGTGATGGTAAGAAGTCGCTTGTACCTGAGCAGAAGGCCTACGACGAACTATATCGCCTGTTCTGTATGGACGGTATACATCACTTGGAGGCTTATGAAAAGCGAAACGGCACGCTCCCAAGCACGCATATAACTCTTAAAGCAGACGAGTTACCTCACATGCAGTTCCTTTTATTCTTCGAGGGTATTCGTAAGAAGATTCCCATACCCATATTGGATAAGTTCACAGAGGGCATGCAGTCTTCTAGAGCCTCCAAGGAGTGGTTGCCCTTCGGGTTTCAAATCCTGATAGACATCAACCTCCATCTGGGACCCACACTAAACAATATCTATACAGACATTGGTGGGCACGTCATACACCTCTCTTCGATGATGCGACTGCATTGCGACTTTGAGGACAACATGTCTACACTTAACAATCCGCCAGACTACATGACCAAGGATCCTGTCAAGTTTACGTCTCTCTTCATTGGGCCTCTGGCTTCGATCATGAAATGGATCGATTGTCTCGGCGAAGAAGTCGAAGAGGACGACTCGGATGACTCGGACGTACTGGTCAAGATGGATGCCGAACTTTTCGTTACATTCAACCCTGTTCTTAGTGGCCTGGTTACGTATTATTACCAGATGACGTACGATGTCATAAGCATTCCACGGATGCAGTGGTTTTTCATTGCCCTAGCGCATCTCTACAATGCGTGCAGTCAAGTCGGAGGGCTGACGCTTCCCTGGCCGGACCTCGACTTCGTCATCAAGATGCAAGATTCGAAGCGCATCTTCATCAGCGATCCACCAACAGAACCTGATCAGTTCTTTGGCCGTCTGTTGGTAGGCATGTCAGGCTCCAGTCGTAACCTTGCCAAAGACCACAATAAGATGCATGCCAGGCTCAAGAAGGAGCTCAAAGCCAAACGAGGCTTCAGTACGTTCTTCCCGCTGGAGCAGAAAATTCGAGAATACTATGGGCCCAATCCAAACAACGACCGATGGATCCGCCTGCACAATGTATTCGCTCATGTGCTTCAAATCGACGCGGAACAAGACGGCACTACGCTCGAAGAGTCCGGAGAAGCCGCACAGGTGACCCGAGATGTACAAGGTACGTTCAACTCCGTAGCCGCTGACCTCGCCCCCCAGAAGTCGAAGAACCGCAAGCAGCGCCAGAAGAAGAAGGAGAAGCAGAAGCAAGAGGCCAAAGTCCAAGTCCCCGACTTCTCCAAATCCGACTGCGCCCACGTCACAGCATTATCGCGCATCTCGGCCGAACTCCGAAGCAACGAGCTACACACATGCTTCGACTACCTCTCCTTCTTCCGACGCGTCTTCTCACTCGTAACACAAATCCGCGACGACGTCCTCTACGACGCCAGCATGCAAATTGCGCGACCAGGGCCCAAAGAGTCCGCGCCCCACACCCACCAACTCCTACACGAGCTCTTCTACGATCTGAAGACCCCGCCCAAGGACATCAAGGTCGAAGCCAAGGGCCACGAGTTGTCGAAAGACGTCCTCCCGCTCGACAAGATCAAGGCCATCGCCCGCATTATGCAAGACCTGATCGCGGAAGAGGGCAGCGCGGAGCTCGACGCCGCAGAGCATTTTCGCAAGTGCCTGTGGAACATCATCGACGCGGAGTGGTGGGGCGTGTCCCCAGGTTCGAAGATGAAGGGCCTCTGGCATTGCATCACATACCCCAAGCCTGGGTATCGGAAGCGCAAGAGTGCCATTGAGAAGAAAAACATGCTGAAGAAGTCGCTCTTGCGTTTGGGAATCAAGACCCGCTATACGCGCAAAGGCGGGCGTTTTGCCATCCACCGTTTTAGGAAGCACAGTGTCTTTTTCCGGTGCCCCGGTGACTGTGCGCTGGGTCGCGGCCTCGCTGGTCGTGGAGCCAAGCGTTGCTTTTCGAGGAAGCAGGTGAATCTGCGCGCGGATCCGGATCTCTGGTTCACGAAAGATGGCGTCGAGGTCGAGGTCGGTGAGGACTGGGTTACTGTCCCCAAGCCGCAGCCGAAGCCGATGACAAGGGCAATGACGAAGAGGCAGTTGAAGAAGGCGAAGGCGAAGGCCTAAGCCGCTGTTGACCTACCAGCAGCCAATTGTAGTTTTAGTAAGTTTTGGACCACTCTCTGCCTTGGATAAGGCGGTTCGGATTTTGATGATGGCGATTTGCCTCAACAGGTTGGATTCTATGTTGTTCCCCGGCGATCGAAGAGCATTGAGGTGTAGAAGGGAACCATGTAAGTCATGTCCGCCATGTTCCTTCTCATCCTCCTAGTTTCTCTAGGTCTCTTTTTCCTTTTCTTTTTGTATTCTCCCTAGCTAGTTCTTATAGAAGCCGTGTTCTTAGCTGGTCTCCTCTCGCCAATCTTGGGTATTTATGCAATCAGTATTGCAATCTCAACCTCTCCATTCCAAGTTCCTCCGTCTTCTTTGTTTCCTCCTTATCGTGATAAATGTATTTGTAGAGCGACAGCGGAAGCTTCCAAGTGCTCTATCAACCTTCTATATCCTTGCAGACCTGAGAGGATTATGCAGATAAGTAAGTAAAGAGCAACGTAGACATAGCTAGCTAGCCAACATAAGCACTGTTGTATCTACTACACCTATATCCAGCTCTGACTAAGCCAGCAAAAAAAAAAGATCAACAAAAAAACAGCGGGGATCTGGTTCGAACGCGCGGCATTCGCACCGTCGACAATCGTATTCCAAAGCCTATATTCCATGAACAGTGGTGACCGAAAGCCGTACGACGCACTAGCCCGCTGGACCGCTCGACCGCACGCTGCACCGTTTTGTAATTGATGGAAGTTTTCTTGCGTGGCGATTATATGTAGAAGAGAAAAAAGTTTCTGGGGTCTTGTGAGGGAATTTACTAAGCAATCGCTAGGTCGGTACGTCACTACGTAGGTAAGATATGGTAAGATAGGTACGTCACTACGTAGGTAGATATGGTAGGTAAGACGAGACAAAGGTCACAACCGCACAACCACGCAACCGCGCACGCACGTGCACACGCGCGGCAGACGAGCAAATAAACGCAACAGCAGAGGCGAGGAGCTAGAGTCAGCTATGTATACTTTTTTCTTCTATATGTATAGTTTTTATGTAGTCTACAATCCAACCCGATCCAGCACAGCGACTCTATTCCAGCACCGACTCCAACGCCAAGCCACATGCTAATGCATCGAGACTCGAGAGCAAATAGCAATAGCAAACGCGCCAAAGCAAACAGCCTCCCCAACTCTACAGACCCCGAGCGCTCGAACCCTCTTTGGTCTCTGAGAACGACACGCCCCATTGCGCGGTAAGCCTAGGCTTTAGCCTACCTTTTGACTGACAGTTCTGTATGCAAGTGCCTAGGAAGGTAAGGTCGTTCGATGTCTATATCTCTATGGTACATGTGGGATTTTACTCCAAGCACCAGCCCCACTCTCTGGGGTTTGGGCCGAGCCGGTGCTGTCTAAGATTGATAGAATACAGCCTACTCCTCCTTCGGTCTGATCGTCTTCCCGTTCTGTGCGTAGTCCCGGTTTATAGACGTCTTCTGGATGAAGAAGGCGCGCTCGAAGAATTTGAGTATCTCGTCGATCACACTGTATGTTGTGTTAGCAACCTGGGCCATATTAATGAAAGAATAAGAACACTTACATGATTGGCGCGCTGATGGCCATTACCGCGTTCCACTCCCTCATGTCGAGGGGAATGACGCTAAAGAGACCCTGTAAGAAGGGTATATAGAGGAGCGCGAAATGCAGCGCCATGCTCAGGCAGATAGCGTAGACAAGCATCATGTTCTTCCATAGTGGAAGTGTGAGCAGAGACTCCGAAGACGAGAGCGCGTTCATGGCATTCAGCATTTCAATGACGACCAGGATAGAGAGTGAAACCGTGGACGCAGCTTTGGCCGAGTCGTTGGCGAAGATCTCGCAACCAATCTCCGGGAACTGAGTCGAGCAACGGTGGAAGTGGGATAGCTGGTAGAACGAGATCTGAGGACCGGCTGAATTGAACATGAACCACCAAGCGTAGCCAAAGACAGTGGCTGCGCCGACATATACACCGATAACCATGTAGCGGAAGAACAGCCAACCGCCTACAAGAGGTTCATCGCGCTTACGTGGTTGGCGCTTCATGACGTCGTGGTCCGACGGGTTGAACGAGAGAGCGGTGGCGGGGAGCCCGTCGGTGACAAGGTTGACCCAAAGGAGTTGGACGGGAATGAGCGCCTCAGGCATGCCCATAGCTGCGGTCAAGAAAATGGAGACGACTTCGCCGATGTTCGACGAAATGAGATATCGGATAAACTGCTGGGTGTTGTTGTAAATGGACCGTCCCTCCTCAACGGCACCCTCAATCGTTGCAAAGTTGTCATCGACAAGGACCATGTCAGCGGCCAATTTGGCGACGTCAGTTCCAGATCCCATGGCTACACCAATATCTGCCTTCTTCAAAGCTGGAGCATCATTGACTCCGTCACCAGTCATGGCAACCACCTCACCAGCTTGCTGAAGGAGATCTACCAGTTTGGACTTGTGAGTTGGCTCTGTTCGCGAGAAAAGAGAGGCCCTCTTGGCGGCGTCCATTTTCTCTGTTTCACTCAATGCATCGAATTGACGTCCAGTATAACTCTTTCCAGTCAAGTCTTCGTTTTGACCAAAAACACCAATCTGCCGACAGATTGATTCGGCTGTGTTCTGGTTATCACCGGTGATGACAACGACGCGGATACCAGCGGAGCGGCACTTTTCAATGGAAGCCTTCACTTCTGAACGAGGGGGATCCAACATGCCGCAGAGACCGATCAAAGTCATATTTTGCTCCAACTTCACGTAATCTTGAGTTGTTTTTGCTGATGAAAGTAGCGGGTTTGAGCCAACGTCATCGACAGAAGCCACAGCTATAACACGGAGCCCTCGGTTACCATAGTCGACAATCTCCTTGGATATGAGGCTTGCAAGTTGCTTGTTCAGGGGCACCTTCTTTCCATTCTCCCCAATGACCACCTGGGTGCAACGGTCCAGGATAGATTCGGGCGCGCCTTTGACGAGAAGCTTTTGAGAATTACCATTCTTAACCAGAACGGACATGCTTTTTCGGTCTCGCGAGAATTCGTAGGTCGCCACTCTAGGGTACAGTTCCTCGTAGTACTTGCTTGCGTGATGAAGACGGTCCATGGGAGAAATACGAGATCGAGATGCGTTAACTTGGGGATCCGGGGTACCAACTTTCTCGGCGAGGACTCGTAGCGCACCTTCAGTAGGTTCGCCTACAATGCTATGCGTGTTGTTTTTCGCGTCGAAAGAGATAGCTGCGTCATTGCAAAGCGCTGTTACTTCACAAATTTGTCGAACAGTTGCGGATGACGCAGCCAGATTGTTAAGTGTTTTTCCTTGGAATGAAACACGGCCCTCGGGCGCAAAGCTAGTACCTTGAACATCGAACTCCTCGAGACCATTTCCATCTTCGGTGATAAAGACGATCTTGTTGACACTCATCTGATTCGTCGTCAAAGTACCAGTCTTATCAGAGCAGATGACGCTGCAACTTCCCAAGGTCTCGACTGATGGTAGACTCCGGACAACAGCGTTCCTAGCAGCCATTTTGCGAGTACCCAAAGCTAGACAGGTCGTAATAACAACGGCAAGGCCCTCTGGAATAGCAGCTACGCCTAAGGACACGGCAATCTGCTGGTGTCAGCACAAATACTGCACATGGGACGGCCAACGTACCTTCAGATAATAGATGGCACCCTTTGTGAAGCTGCCGTGGGCTGGGTCACTGAAGTTCCGTATGTTGATAAGCCAGACTAAGATGCAGATGGCAGTGATGACCTTTGCTAGCGTATCGCCGAAGTCATTCAGCTTCTCCTTTAAGGGCGTAGGCTGGGAAATCTGCGCAGTAATGCTCTCGTGGATGTCTCCTATGGCTGTGTTCGCGCCAGTCAAGACAACAAGAGCGGTAGCATGTCCCGTAACAACGGTCGTTCCGGAGAAGAGCATATTGACCTGATCCTGCTTAACCGCACTCGCATCCTTGATCGCCTTTGTGTCCTTTGATACGCTCTCGCTCTCCCCGGTGAGAATGGACTGGTCGATATTGAAACTGTTGCTGTGTATAGATAATATCCTGCAGTCTGCGGGGATCCTGTCGCCAATTGCCACCGTTATGACGTCTCCAGGCACCAAATCATCAGCCTTAATGCGCTTGATAGTGCCTTCGCGCACGACTTTGGCTTCGTTTGCCGAGTATTCCTGGAGGGCTGCGATGGCTTTCTCGGCGCTCGTCTCTTGCGACACGCCCACGACGGCGTTCAATATCAGAATTGTGAGGATCTACGAGATGGCTATAGTCAGCACACATCTAAGAGGTCGTCCAGGAGAATCGCCACTTACAACCGCTGGGTCTACAAACGCAGTCCATCCGTCGCCTCCTTCGAATAGAGCCAATACAAAGGACACGCCTGCCGACCCGAGCAAGATCAAAACCAGCTGGTCCTTGAACTGCTCCAGTATCAGCTCCCAGATGGGCGTGGGGGGCTCCTCGGGCAGCGCTATTCCCTTGCATTAGCAAAACAGCCTTGTCTCGACGTCCGAAGCATGGCGCATACCATTCTTTCCGTGCTGTTGCCTCAAGCTCCGCACTTGCTGCTCTGAAAGGCCCTTTTCCTCAGACACGTGGAAATGCTGGAGCGCGTCGCCCGGCGATTTCGTGTACGCGTTCTCCATGTCGTCCAAACGCCGTGTGGCGGGCAGGTTCAAGGTTGACAGACGCAGACACGGTGGTTCGTTGACGTTATTTGCTGGCTTGGCACTTTGGCAGTGATTACCGAAGGGCGGGCGCCGTGCAGGAACAGCGCAGGAACGGGGGACGGGCGGAGTGCAAGCAAGGATGCGATGGTGTGATCGAGGGACTTGCTTGGTGCTTGCGATGTTCCAAAGGCCCTCGACGGTTATGTACGGCGGAGCGAGCGTCTGGGGCCCGGCATCGAAGTGTGAAAGGTGTCTTCAAGCTCAGGCTAGAATGGCGCTAACCCGTCCGGGAAAAATCTGTTCACCAGCCACTGCCCAGCCGCTGCACGTGGTCGACATGTTCGCCAGTATTCATCCGCTTGCATATCCCTACACTTCTCTTTCGCCGTAGCATGGTCTCTATTGAGGCGTGTTTTCGGCGGGTAGCTGAAAGTGGCTCGTGCAACGTCTTTCCGCGCCTGCAAGCCGTTTTCGGAATCTCGGGAACCCTGCGCGTCATCCATGAACAGAACTACGACCTTTGAGGAGTGGCGCATGGCGTTACATGAAGCTGGTGCCGAGGTGGCGTGGATAAGACCTCGGCATTGGATACGGATACAACACACATCTTAAGAAGCGCTGAGAACGCCTGAGGAGTATAATGGTATTAGGTATTAAGTTCTTATCTATGCATCCACAGCCGATTTACAATGGTATCAATGTCCAGCCCCAAGGCCGGATGCCAGTCAAACTCGGAACAACGCCAGTATATATGCCCCACGCTATGCAGTCGTAACTCTTATCGTCGAGAAGTAGTATGCCCAAAAACGGAGAGAGCCCATGCCCTCTCTCTTCCTCGTGCACGATGAGACTCGGAATCTCTTCAGGAAATATTATATGTATACTCCACCAATACACTTGGAAGCGACGACCCCGTGCTCTACTCAGGGACACGGGCTTCCTCTGGTATCCTATTGCGGCTAGCGCAGTACTGCACAATGAGCTTCTCTAGATCCCGGATCTGGAAAGGCTTCGTAAGGAATCCCTTCATGCCAACTTTGGCGGCGCGCTCAAGAGCACCGTCAGTGATGTCTGCACTGACGGCAAGAATCGTAGGCTTATAGGGTCGGTTCATTCGAAGGATTGCTTCCGTGGCCTGGAAGCCGTCAAGGAGGGGCATCCACAAGTCCATTAGAATGACGTCGATGTCTTCATTCTTCGGACGCTCCTTGTGCATCTGGTGGACTGCGTCATTTCCATCGTAAGCTTCGGATACATCCTTGTACCCGAGTTTCTGCAGCATGTTGACAAGGAGTCTCCGATTGATCTTGTTGTCCTCCACAACGAGGAAGTTGAGAGGGTATCTTTTCGCGAGTTCGCGATTGAAGCCACCGTTATCAGATATAGTTCGGCTCTTCGACGTCGCACGGGGTTGACCAGGTGGAGTGGTCCGCCGGGGAGACGGGAGTCCAAGATGCTGCAACGAAGGCGCCTGTTTGAACTCATATGCAACTGGTGGATTTTCTCTGACCAGGTTTGTTTTATCATGTTTAAATGGCTCAGAAGATAGGAGAGGCGTCGTTGGCTGTTGCGCACCGGCGAAGGGTGGTATCTCGGTATCAATAGTAACCCGAGACTTGGCCGAAGGTGTCGGCGACCTAAAAGGCGAAGCTGGACGACTACAAACGTCTCCGGGTGTGAGTGGGACACGCATTTCAAATTCTGATCCTCTCCCTGGTCCAGTGACGTATGAGCGAGTACAGAAGAGGTCACCCCCCAACTTCCGCGCGAGGCCTTTTGCGACCATCAAGCCTAGGCCAAGACCCTCACTCTGCCGAGTCGTCGAATTATCCTCTCTTGCGAATGGTTTGAAAAGCTTGGGTAGGAAGGCTGCCGGGATCCCTGAACCAGTGTCCTTAACATTAATGACGATATAGCGACCCTTTGCGCTTAACGTAGCTTTTATCCAAATGGAGCCGTTATCGGTGAATTTTAGAGCATTCAGGGTGACGCAGGATACCATCTTTGCAAGGTCTTTTTCATCAATCAAGATAGTCTCAGGTACGTCTGGAGATACACCCCACTCGATCACTTTTGCGTGCGCTTGACCATTTGATCTTTTCGTTCGGACTTCAATTTTCTCTCCCGTATCCGTCTCTTCGGCAATGGCGGATTCGGGACGCCCATCCATCTTGAGCGCATCGTTGACGACTATTTGAAGCACTTCGCGTAGATCAGTGTGCCGTAAATTCGGTCCGATAGGGTTTTCGGATGCGATAAATGGGGAAGTAGACGAGACGTTGTCACCGTGTGAGCTCGTCTTATCCAAAGTGTCGATGTCGGTGACGCTCTTTGATAGGTGGCCAGGGGCTTGATATTGAACTAGAGGTTCCTCTGACTGTGTGTGTCGAGCCCTCTGTCGGGCAACTTTCGACACCCTTGTCTGATGTTTCTTGTCGTTGCCTTCTGTCCAAGCCACATCATCTCTCCTGCGCTTGATCCCTCGCAGCCGGTCTAAAGACGTGTTATTACCAGCGACTAATATATCCGGACGCATGTCCTGCGAAGGGGCATTAAAGCTTGAGGGACCCTTATCCAGTGGAGATAGAGGTGTTTCCGGCACACCCATGTTCATGTCGTACGCATGAACAACGTTATCCGCCGCTTCGACAGCACGTCGTGAGCTGTCTACCCGAGCGTTAGCGAGTGCTTGGTCGATAGCATATTGATTGTCCACCGAAGCGGATGCAACAGAAGTACAAAAGCTCCCAGTGTGCACGCAATGCAATTGCGGACCCAATTTTTTTTCAAAACGAGCACAAACTAACCTTGAACGGCTTCAATGTTCTCCCTCAACGTGTCGAGAACCGATCGTATTCGAGCATCATTTTGTCCCTCTGCAGCTTCTGTTACATTGGCCATCATAACGTCCAGCATCCCTACCACACCTTGCATTGGCGTCCTGAGTTCATGTGACAAACTTCGAGCATAAGGCTTCAGGGACTGGGCGACGGTTATGGCCTCGTGTGGAACTACCCGTGGCGGTAGGTCGTGAACAGGCTCTGCTGATTTGGCGAAAGCTTGGCCCACCAGTACGCGCTCTAGGATGAGGTCTTCCAGACTGTGAAAAAGCACCTCCAGATAACCCCAGCCCAGAGCACGCTTCGCTGCCCCCTCTTCTGACCACATTACACCAAAGTGTGCAAAGCATTTCCCTTCGGCGAACAAGGGAATCCCCAGATATGCCTCTCCCGGAATGGCCAGCTCGTTCGGATTGTTAATGATGAACTCGTTCAGTCTTTCCGGGATGATGAATATCTTGTCATGGCGCATATACGCACAAGGACATGAATAGGCGTGGTATTTGAAATTCCTCAATTGCCGTGTCATACCATGGCCATCGTCGATGTGGAAAGCGGCACCCATTAAACAAGCTCCAGCCTCCCCAATCGGCGGCATCTCCACGGGAACATGCTCATCGTCCACCAGGATCCGTTTAGAGACAAAAGCATACTGCGCACCCGCAATGCGGGCTAAACCTTGGGTGAGTAAGGGCCAGAAAGACTCCGAATCGGCATTTCTGAGGGCATGTTTAAGCTTGACTAACTCCTCAGCGGCGTTGCTTTCGGCGGGAGAATAGAGTCGTAGTAGTTGTGCGGTGAAACCCTCCTCGTCGCTGTGCACAACCATACCTGGGACTGGGCGGGAGAAACAAAGCGACTGGCGCTCGATTATATCTGGCGAAACGGTGTTAGGGGCGCGGTCAAATCCCCCATGCTTCAGCTCTCGCATGCGGTGAGCGGGCAAGAAGAGACTCCAGGATGGTAGGGGACTAGACTCTGCCGGGTGCTAGGGTAACGGTCTGGTATGGCGCAGAGCTGAGTTGCCCACAGTTGGGGACAAGCAAGGAATGCAGGATGGCACTGTCTAAGACTGTGAGGGCTAATAGGGTAAGAGCGGGCAAGGTGGCGGCGTGATTGATGAATAGAGAGGGAAGGGTGCCAGCGCGGGCTGACTGCATCCAGAGAGAAATGGCTGTCGGAGACTCGGAGGGTTGAGTGCAGGCGGGCTGAGGGCGAGAGGAAGGGAAAACGCGAGGGATGAAAGGGCAATGCAGGGCTGCAGTTGGAGTCTGGACAGTGTGCTGGGCCTGCGGTGGTGGGACATGCGCCGTGATCCATGGGGGGGCAGGAAGTTGCGCCCGAGCGCATCTAGAACACGTCCCGATGCTCCAGGACGGCCTCTGCGCCTCGCCAGGCACCCGGGCGCGCGCTGGGGGCCGGAGGGTCGAGACAAAGCAAACACGGCGCCGGGCAGGGCGGGCAGGGCGGGCAGGGCAGGGCGTCCAAGTCGTGTCTCGCGGTGCAGCCAGCGGCGCGCGTGCTCGTGGGTCGGAACTTGGAAGCGCGGCATGTGCGGGCGGCGGCGTGCTGTCGGCGGTGTCGGGGTCGGGCTGGTGGTGGTGGATCCATATCCATATCCATATCGACCGGCGGCCGGCCTGGGGCTGAGTGTCTCGTTCTGTTCACCTGTTGCTGGCGGAGGGTCGGAGTGTCTGTGTGTCTGGCGGAAGCGAAGTCTAGATCGTCAACAGGCCTGTAAGACGGTTGCCGGTTGCCGGTTGACGGTGGCCCGGCGCATCCCCGGCCCCTCCAGGGCTCCAGGGCTTCAGCGCGCCCCCGTGACCAACGCGCCCCCGCCGCCTGCACTTGCGCCTGTATGCAGCCTGGGTCGGCCGCGATGACGACTGCACTGTCGCGGTCTCGTCTGGACCACCGCCGGTCGTAGATACTCTGTCGAAGGCGGCAACAATGGCATTCGGAGCATTTTCAACCACCTCCACCCCTAGGGCTGCCTGCCCCTAGCTGCAAATCCACGTGCATCTCGGGCCACGTCAGCAGCGGCTGAGTGCAAGCTGCAACAACAAACCACTCTCGGCAGTGTCCTGACCACCGGCCACACATTGCATCGACTCCTGTCGACTAGCTGGCTCTTGGCAACTACCTCGCCTGGGCACTGCTGGTGCGTCGTGGAGACCGGACACGATACTTTCAAGTTTCCATCCACGCCACGCCGCCGAGACCCTGGAGACACACAGTCGCTACACCCTCTGGCTTCACGATACAATCCTAGTCCCCTGCACATCATCCTTTGCTGCAGCTCCAGTTCATCCCTGGCCATTCTAGACCCATCCAGAGCCTCACGACCGCGACTCGCCCTCCTCGGACCTGAACCCCAAACACCACGCTTTCCACCACACATTACGGCATGCTGGTGGCCTGTTCGATGCAATCCAATACTGCTGACCTCAAAGGAATTCTAATCTCCACCAATTGCTGCATCTCGAGGCCAATAAGTGGCACTATAAAGGCGAGCACAAAATGCTGACCAGTGCCAGTCTCGCCCGATCTACGGTACTCGGGAGTCTTCTAGCAGTATGTCTACCGGTACGGAGCAATGGGACTGCAATCGAAGAATCAGAATGTCCGTCACTTCCGTCAGGATTACCATTTTCCGACAGGTAAGCCGAAGCCGACCCAACCGCCAGGCGTCTTGTGTCTCTCACGTTTCATGTTCTGGTACGAGAATAACCTTCTAGGCGCCCATTATTACCGTCCAGAAGGTCGTCCAGAAGGTCGTCCAGAAGCTATCGAGGCCCGCCCAGGCCACCATCCCTCCAACCAAAACGTAGTATACCACAGCACTAGACTAACTTTCCATCTACACAACCGTGGCACAAGCTTGCAATCTCACTCCGACTGTCCATCCAGACCAACCTTGAAGGCCAGAATCGTATAAAAGCCCGCATGACGACACTGCGCATTTACATGCGCGTGAAAACCCGCTCACCACGCTGTGACAACTAGAGTCCAAGCGCCGGTCTTGGCAACGGTCTGGAACGAGCTATATTGACCCTCCAACAGCGGACCAACGCCGTCACAGCAGGGTAGAACAAGCATACATGTCCGTATCGGCAGCTAACGCTAGGCTTTGCAGGTTGATCTGGAGAGCGCCCGGCCATCTGGATGCGGCGTGGAAAGTCTAGGCCCCGCGAGAACAAATGAGGCTTCTCGCGAATGAGCTCGATCTAGGCCCTGCGCCTGAATCTGGAAACGCTGCACCAGATGCGCGCACGACTCTGTTCTGTGAAGGGCTACGGAAGACGACGCTTCTCCATGAGCAACCTACAATACCTCTAATATCTGGAGTTTTCCCCTCAAGTCAAACGCAAGGCTTCGGGTTCAGTAGACCCTACCTGCCAGTGCTGTCAGAGTCTGGAACTAGACAGTACACGATAGTTTGCGCACCGGGTTCGAGAACAAGGCGAAAGAACAGATTATATCATCCCGAATATAGTCATGACAACAACAATACATGCATCATGCAGTAGTGCATTCAGATGAATAGTCGAGTCCAGACCACCGGGCAAGTATCAACAAGCACAGAATTCAACATCACCATCGGCTTGTAGTAACAAGGCCCATCTCATCAGGCTTGATCGATCGGCCCCGCCGGATAAAGGCGACACGTTCCGTTTTGAAGAAAGTCTCGAGTTGACGGTTTTATCGTAATCGAGTGGGAAGTGCTCTGAAGTTTCTCAAATGAACAGCTCCTGTGACAAACGGCCCGATGTACGAGGGGTAAGTGATTTGGTTGGTTGCTTTATTGTCTCCACACGCAGGCCAACTCCTTCCTATCTAGACTCTCTCCGAACCCTTTCAACTACCTACCCTGTGCGTTCGCTCATCACCACCCAACCCCCATCCTTACAAACTACTTACAGCATGCAATCACCTCATACCATCATCTTATCCCGATGACTCACACTACACTGCACTGCCACAAGACTGGCAAAGAAAAACATACAACACCTTGAAAGGGGATGCGTTTGGAGGGGTTCCTTGTTTTCCTAGACCTGTGGTCGTATGCAAAAGAAAGACGTAAAGACTCGGTATATGTTGACTCAATGGATGAATTAATGAATGAATACATAGTAGGTATTGTAGGAATGAAAGTTTGTACCAAAACCGGCGCCGAGTTACCAGCCGAAACAGCAACAACACGAAATGCACAACGGGCAATCTCTGTTATTCCCAATTTGACCCCCTAGTTCTCTCTACACACCCCCTCGTGCTCTAAAACGGGATTCCGTTCGTCAACAGCTGGAACCGGTCGTACGTCCCCGTGCTATAACTACCCGCACTCTTCCGAATCAACTCGCGCATGAAATCCGCCGCCTCCCTCTCCGTCCGCTCAAGCACAAACCGCTCTTTGAAGTGTTGGATGGTCTCGGGCTTGAAGCAAGGCAGCCCACTGTCCAGCATGACCTCGACGACATGCGCCAAGTGCTCGCAATGCTGCCTGCTAGCTAGGAACGCCTTGATGGTGAGTTCCTCGAACCAGCGGTACGCCTGCGAGTTCTGCGAGCCGCCCATGACAGCGATCATCTCGGTCGTGAGCTTGAAAGGCGCGCGCTCGAATTTGATGCCGCCGGGCGCAATGTCGAAGCAGAAGCCGAAGTCGATGTGGATGATGTGGCCCGCGTCGTCGATCATGATGTTGCCGTTGTGCCGGTCCTTGAATTGGAGGAGGAAGGAGATGAGGCTGTAGGCTGCCATGCTTTTGACAAAATTGCTGCGGGCTTCCTGGAAGCGGATTGAGTCTTCGTTGCCGTACTTGGAGACGAAGTAGTCGTAGAGGCCATTGACAGCTTCACGGCCGACCATATCGCGGGATATGGAGTTGGGAAGGACGTCAATGACACCACAGCCTGGAGCAGTCGCCGTGACGCGGTAGGGATAGACCCATACGTCAAGACCGACAGTGTTGAAGATGCCGCGGAATGTTGCTATCATCTGCAATGCTAGCATATCCTGTCGACAGTCATCGCCGACCTTGAAAATGGCTGACTGCCACACCTCATACGTGTTTTGCTTCGTCGAAACGCTCCCCTGTTCCGATCCTTCATCAACAAGGCCGGTATCAGGTCTCTGTTTTCGGATCCGGAAGGTAGCCATGTAAGGGGCTTTGGCATGACTCTGCAGAGGCTTCCCAGACTTTCTATCAATACCAATGACTTGGCCATCAGGGTTACTCGGCAGATATACGCCGACCTCAACATTGATCTTGCGTAGCTCCTCCTCAATTTTCTGTTTCTTCTCCTCTTTCGGTCTTGTAATAAAAGGACGAAGCTTGCCTGAAATGTTGGTAACTTCATTGAAGAAAGCGAACTCGCGTTCGTAGAAGTCCCGGTCGCTCGGCGCAAAACTAGACTCTAGGCTGTCCATGACCTTATCGAGAGTCGGTTTGACCGGGTCGGGCTATGTGATGGGTAAATATATAGTCAAACACATATTCCAAACAAACTTACCACTTGGGAATCTTCGTCTTTGTACGCATTGGCTTTGATGTTCCAAATAATTTGATGGGCAAAGAGCTGCGAAAAGCTGGCGGTCTCGATAATATACCTCTCAATATATCCGAGGACGTCATAACGGAGTGTTTGCACAATCTGCGGGACATAGAAGAATGTAACATCAACAGAGTGACTTTCTAGTGCTCTCATCGCGTATTGAATGATGCAGGGATGATTTCCATAGGCAGGCAAGAAGTAAGTTGTAGCAGTGATTGGATTCACAGAAGCCCAATATAGCAAGTACTGTTATTCAGTTAGTAATAGCCCAATCAAGGCCAGTAAGTTTTACATACCTTGAGTTGAAACGACACATCATTTGGCAGTTGACTGCCAAGTAATATCTCAAGAGCATCGGGCTCTTCAAGGACTTTGTGCGGGAAGTTCAGCACCTGCCATCGAACTTCGGAGGCCAAGCGTGGTGACTGAAAGCGCTTCACTAGGTGCAAAGCAATAGCGGGATTCTCTGCCCAAGCTGTCTTAAGATATGTCGTCACAGCACCCTGTAAATAGTTAGCATTTGACATAGGTACTATTCGATCGATCTTACATCAGTCATCGTTTTACTGTTCTGTCCAGTGAAGTGATGCTTCTTTTGGTAGTCGAGTGGGAAAAGCCAAACCATAAGACGAGCCTGCTCATTAGCTAACAGGAGCGAAAGGAGATCTTGTTTCGCTTTGAGTGATTTGAGAGCGGTCTCAAATTGCATGCCAATCTGACCAATTGCCTCCAGATACGATTGAATGTCGGACAAAACATGCGTTTCCGCCTTGATCTGGAGTCTGTTGCCACCGAACGACCACCTAGCCTGGTTAGTTTAGAAGCAACAACCATGAGGTAGAAGACATACTCAGGTGCTTTAGCAAACCATGCCAGAGCAGCCGTCAAAATACGGTCCTTCAATCGCCATTTGATAACATTTGACAAGGTCGTAGAATGACGCACAATACGCAGACAAAGAAGGACAACATGAAAGTAGGCCTCTCTTGCCAAAGGTTGGGGACACCCCGCGCTCATAGCGTCCAGAGTGACATGTGCAAGACGGCTGTATACCAACTCAACGTCCGGGTTTCCAAGCCGAGAAGCGTTAAAATGGCTAGACAGAAACTGTAGCAAGCGGAAGTGTGGTGCTATGATGTTATATATCTGCTGTTGACGTTTCGCAAGGGCCTCCTTATCTGTAGGCGCAAATTCTTGTTTTCCAAGGAAGGGATCTGGATGGCTTGATAGGAGTCAGTATAAAATTGCAACAAGGAAAGCTTAACACGAACCGTAGAGCGTTGCTGAAAATGCCGTGCCGCTTACGCACTGTGTTCTCCCAGCACTCGGCAACTGCAACAAGTATGCGGGGCTCCATTCGAGGGTTTTCTTTGATTACACTCATCCAAAGTGAGATCCCCAGCTTGATCGACTGCTTTGAGAAGACTGCGAACGGTATCCCAACCAAATGGTGTATGATGGGGCAGTGGTCTGTCTTCATTCTACAAAGAAGCGCAGCTGCCCGTCGGAGTATGTCCCTTAGCTCAGCGATAGTAACATGTGTGTGGTTGAAAGTACGGCTATCGAGATCGATTAATAGCCTTGTAGCATCTTCTATGCTTCGTCGAAAAGCCGTGTGCGCCCCAACGTTACTCGGCGTGTTTTCAACTCTAAGCCATTCTTCTTCTTGGTCGTTCAAGCCATCGATGAACTTGTACTCTTGACGGGTGGTATACTGTGCAATGAAATCGGACGCTGTGTTGATATTCACGCCCTGCCTTTCAATAGCCCCGAGCCGCTGATCGGTGGTGGGTATTACAGACCCCATTTCGAGTGCAAAAGAGCGACCCAAAGAGATGTGACCATAAGCACCCTTGTCGTTATACTCTGAGAGGTAAGTTTGGAGTAAGCCTTTGATGTCCAGAGGAGCAATATCCAAGACTCCCTTGACCCAAGCAGTGGCGCGCTTATGAAAAGTATTCAAGGTTGCCTGGCGAAAACTGTAGTCATCAGAAAGCTCTACCTCAATATTTGACCTGGTAGAGGTGAAAGTCGATGTCCACATGTACTCATCTGTCTCACCCTCGAGGCAACTGGACCACATAATGGTGAGCAGTTCTAAGAGGGCAAATAGAGCGCTCTTCTGGCACAACGTAGAGGGTACATCCCGTACGATGATATCTGCACAGGCAGTAGCTGCTTGCTGCACCCGTGCGATTCGATGACAACAACCAGCAAAGATTGCAGCAAGCTGCTGAGCAAGGTATGGTGTCGAAAACGAATGCAACGATCCTGACAGCGTATTGGTGACATACGTCTTTGTAGCAGCAGTCGCGATGGCGAACATGCAGTTCCCTACGCCGCCAGTGCGCAATTTTGGATCAAGGAAGTATGCGAGCGCCTTGGTACAATCTCCTGCGCCAGCTCGCAGATCTTCAACCAGATATGCAGTGTTTAAGAAGACGACTTCTGAGTAACTGAGTGGCCGGATGTCGGCCTCACACAATGGTAGAAGTTTCCCGAGGCGTTTTTTCTGCTCGACAGTATGTTCGGGGGATTTCCCCCGACGCAGAACGGTGTTCAGCTCAATATCACTCTCTGCTAGAGCTGCTCGCTCTTCCCCAATTAAAGGTTGGCTGAAACGGGCTAGAGCTCTGAGCTCATTGACATGTTGTCTACCAAGGTCGGACGTGAGATCGAAACCATGAACAACAATGTTGTACCAGGCATCTCGTTGAAGACTAATGATAGAATCGTCAAGTTTAGCTAGGTCAGTGAAAGGCGCGTTGTTCGAAAGAAGCTCGGCTAAAGGTAAGAGGAGTTGGGCAATTTCCTGAGCTGCGAGCTCGGTGTCTCGGACATGCCGGTGCGTAGACTCGAGTGCGTCTCCTTTACTGACAATCGTATCGAGAAGATAGACCAAGTAAATTTCGAACGCAGGAGACGTTGCTTTGATCTCTTTCGAAAGATTCAGGCGTGCACTTAAGACCTGGGCAGACTGATCAGCAAATAATAGACCCATGGCAGCTCTGACTTACTGCATTGAGGGTAGCCTGATCGCCTCTAACGAGTGCATCATGGCATAGTTTCGAGTATAGCTTAAGTAGAGCCCGAAATTCGCCGGATCCGCTATGAATCCCTAGCAGAGCAGCGTCCGCGATGATTCTCGCATCCACCAGCCTGCTAGCTCGGCCAATCTTTTGGATAAGCATAGACAACGCCAAAGCCGTGATCTTTTCGTCCTTGCAATTCCTTGCCACCGATACCACCGTCTGGACGACGATCGTATGCACATGGTTCGGCTCTTCGACGTCGCTGGGGGTAAGAGATATGGCACTTCCTGTAGTCTGATGGTTGTACACACCGGTGGCCCTAGAAGTCTTACCACCACCATTCATTGATGGTGATGCAGCTATGCTTCGATCTGTGACGGGACCAGCACTGATCACATTACCCAAGCTGTACAGGGTAGTTATAATGACGTCCTGGGGGAGAAGACTGAGGACAGAAGCAAGACAGTCGGCTGCTACCGTAGCTGTGCGCTCATCGAATCTCCCTTGAACAATGACGCGGGGGAGCGATCGTCCTAGCGTCGATGCCATAGGGCTCGACAGCCTGGCTAGGATAGCCATTGACTTTAATACTACGGAAGCCAGAGTAGGATCCAAGGTTTGGGCGGGGTCATTCAGCGTGCTGTCCAACCAAGACAACAGGAGATCCGCGTCTGCGATATCTTCGTCGTAAATAGCACAACATAAATACGTAATCAGAACTCTAGCCTTGACAGAGGCTGCCTGGTGTTGCTGCCATGCGGATCCCACCCGTTGTAGATAATCAAGGTCATTATCTAATCGTTCCATTTCTTCGACAGCAATCTTCGCGAGCCCTTCACAGAGGGCATCTTCGGAAGTGGCCCGAAGTATTTGCTTGGTGTTATGAGAGAAACGTAGGTAATCAAGAACGGTGTCCTCGGAGTCCTGATTTGGGCTGTTTACTAGTAATGAAGCACATGCGACTGCCAATTTCAAAAAAGAATCGTGGAGGATCATGGCCCCAAGTGGCCGACCTGTAGCTGCGTAGTGCTTCACGTAGCGCTTCCACTCCCGCAGTTCATGTTGATGAGAGCGCGCGGTACGCACGATCGATAGGGCAGTTTCGAATGCGATTAGGAATTTTTCCGATAAGGCTGTACGAACGGCGTCGATGAACTGAAGCCGCTCGTATGCAGTCCAAAAACTGGCGTATTCGGCGGCAGCGCTTAAGAAGCCCAAAAGAGACATACTATGCGTCATAACGCGTGAAAGTTCACCGTCCGCTGCGAAGTCGAGTCGTTCATCTTCACCGAACTGATCTGTAGACAGCTGGGAAGCGACAGCGGACCATCCCTCCACATACTTGATCACGATGGAGCTGACCCGGGGTCGAAGGCTTTCATGGCGCACGCCCATCGAGAGAATAGCAGTAGTCAGGCTCCCAGTAAGGACTTCATACGGAGATGGGTTGATTCCACGGAGACTAGGGTGTGGTGATAGGATTTGGGCGAATGATTCAGGAAGGTAAGGCGACAGTCGTGCGAGGAGTTGCTCTGCGACCTCGGTCGATTGTACAAAAGGAGCCGCTTTGCACAGTGCAAGGACAGTCTCGAGTTCGGGGAGTTTCTAGCCCCGGTTAGACGTGCGCTGTAGCCGAAGAGCCCATATGCGACCAGCACATGAAGAGAGGCCACGTCGGGTTGCAATCAGCACTCACCATCGACACGCCGGTGACCGATACACCCTCCCGTCCGCCATTTTGTCCTGCCACGCCATGTGGACACCTTTTGTATAGCTTGAGAAGATCGGGGTTTGTCGTTTTGCTCGAGGGCGCTTGCGCAGAGAGACGGGCAAGCTTCTCGAAAGCCTCACGGCGAATATTGCGCCTGCGAGAGAAATGTTAACGAAGACATCAATTGCGGGCCAGAGCACGAACGCCATGTTTTCACTCCGGGATAGGTTTATGAGGGCGTCGTGCGCCTGCTGCAGTGCGCTACGCGGTATGAGGGGCGGCGCGAAGTAAACAATAGGTCGAGACGAGGTCGAGAGGTGACGTCGGGGGGTGGCGGTGCGCCAAGCAACCGCACTTACTTTTTAACACTCACATCAACTAGCGCGTAGAACAGATGAATGGCCAGACAGAGGATAAAAGTTTGGGCGGATGCTCAAGGGGAGCTCATTTGTACCAGAGAGAGGAGAGGGTGACACAACTCGGATTACTACGCTATTTTTTTAACAGCGGCACCAGCCTCGAGGATTTCCCATCTCAATGCGTGGCTATCAAATAACGACCATGCAACAGCGTTTTCAAGCTCATGTTCACATTGCGTCCCTAATCGTCCCGCCTACCTGTCCATGCAGAATCGACCCGAACGCCTCCAGCACTCGAAATGCTAAATATAAACCACTAATCGGCACCAACACTTAGATCGGCCGTGAAGTCCTTACGAATACTGAGGTCCTCAAAGTTCTCTTGATTGTCGATGACTAGACCCTTCTCGTTCGCGAGATGCAACAGACATATGAAACAATACGATGTAGAGATGTCCCTCATCTGCTGCTTTGGATAGATCGTTTGTAGACTGTCCATCACGCGAGTAAACTTCATTGTGCCGTTGACTGCTTTCGTAGCGCTATTATCTTCGGATCCTGGGTCTGGTGGTGCCTGTATCTGTTATACGTTAGTTATGAATTTTCAGGGAAACACAGTAAGATTTATCCACATACCCCCTCGAATCCGATGCCTTTCCAGAGCTCTTCTTTGAGTCGGCGCACGTCAACCTTCTTCGCTGTTTTTGCATACTCGAGATATTCGGGGCGGATTCTTCGGCTCTGTGTGACCAACTGCGTTCCAAATGCACCTTCTTGTGTGCTGGGCAAGACCCCATCAATGGGAAGTGCTTGGCCTGCTATTTCCTCTGCTGGGGGCGACACGTGATCGCGGGCGTCTACGAACTCGTCATCGTCATCCAATGGTGCTCCAGGGTTGGGTAGACCGTCATCTTGAAAGAAGTCTGCGTCGTAATTGCCTACTAGAAGATCCTCATCAGCAGCCGAAGCGTGCTCTGCACTCTCCCTCTGCGCCCAGTAAGCCTCATCAACCTCCCCACCAGCGGGCTCGATGAATACCTGTTGGTTAACATGTGTGCCCTGTCTGCGTGACCCCATGCGTGCCTTGGGTTTCAAGAATAGCCGTAAAAGCTGCTTTGAATTGAAGTGCTTGTCGTCGGGAAGTAAGTTGCGCGACTTGGACTTCCATTGTGCCCTTGGTAAGGATATCGTAGAGTTCGAAGCGGCTGGCGTGTACAGTATATCCGCCAGGGATTGCGCCATTGGCGCAGAAAAATCAATCTCAAAAGGCTCCTTCTCCTTGCGTTTAACGGTGGGGGGTGCTTTGCCGATACCTTTGATCCTTCTGATACGCCAGTGCTCAGGTCCAGCCCAGTTTTTCTTCAAAGCTTGGTCAAAGTAGCTGAGGATATTTTCCTGCTCCTCCGCTCTACCATGGGTCATGGACAAGCCGAAATTGGTACCTTCGCCCCCAAGTGCGGTTCCTGCGCCTTCTCCTACTTCTTCGTCTCCCTCTCCCATCTCGATGGTGTGGACACGATCTTGGGGAACGATGGCAGCTTCTTTGGCCCACATTTCTCCGCCCTCGCCAAAGCCGGTCTCAGCTGGGAAGTCAGATGCACCCAGGTTGAGGTCGTCGTCGAAACCGGCGGCGTTATTCTCGTCAAGGAACAGCCCTGATCGATTGCCCTCATCGTCGTCTTGAGCCTTGTTTTCATCATCGTGCTGCCAATCCTCTTTCGCTTTAAGGAACGGCAAGTCCATGGAGCCATCAGCGTTTCCTAGATCTAGTGTCTTTAGCGAAGGGCATACGTCCTGCTCGTCTAGCCGCGCTAGGTCGGGGAAGTATTTTGCTCCAAGTCCTGAGATGTCGATATCAACTTCTTCGTTCTCCTGATCTATATCTGAATTCTCCAGAAGCCGGGCGTCTGCATCTTCCGGGCCAGGAGTTGCCCTTGAGTCTTCAGCCGATGCATCTTGGACGTCGTCACTACTATCGAACACTATTCTTCCTTTGGGATCGATAGCGAGGTGATTTAAAAGAAGTCCTTTGGCGCCGCCCTCATCGAAGTCTGCAGAGGCCTTCTTGAACAGGGGATCGACCGACAAATCCAGCTCCATCTTCTTATTCTGCAGCTGTGCGAATGAAGTCGCTAGTGTGGCTTCTGCGGAACGCGCCGCCCTCTTCTTCCGTTTCTTCTGGCCATCTTCTCCTTCCTCACCATCTTCATCTTCACCATCTCCCTCTGCATCTTGCCCTCGACGTTTCTTCTGCCCGCTCTCCGCAAGACCACTTAGCAACTTGCCGGTGTCAGTAGCGACGCTATCCACTCGGCTTGTGTAGATCTTCACGCAACCATCCAAGGTGCAGCTGGCTTTCTGGAAGTTGACTCCGTCGCCCTCCTTGAGTAATGACATGTCGTGGAAGTAATCGATAAGAGCAAAGTTCCATGAGTTGGTCGCATTGATTTTCTACAGGGAATTAACATGTAGCATACTACTTCCGAATCCTATCTTACATTGTCCGTGGCCAGCTTCATCCATTCTTCGAAGTTCGCAAGCAAAGGCATCACGCGCTTCATGGGTGTCACGGCAGTCCCGGCCACATCGGGCATGTCGTCATCCTGGTCGTGTGCGGGGGTATGCGGACTGTGAGCGGCAAGAGATATACGTCGTCGATTCGGTGTCGCCGAAGCTCGCAGCGAATTTCTCTGCGCATCGTGCAGGGCCTGCCGGCGGCTCGCTTTCTCTTGTCGGTCATCGTTAAGCGGAACTCTGCGAGGCCATCAGTCAGGAAATGGTCAGGATGCGGCGGAGAAGTCTTACTTGATCGGCGACTTGTGCGGCGTCGCCGCCATGCTGTATTTCGTGCTCGCGCGCGGCATCTTGTGGTGGTGGTGATGGCGTTTGATGTCGACTGCGTAGGTATTGTTTGTTTACGGGTCGCGCTTCTGCCCACCTGCCGGCGCCCCGACACGTGACGCTTACAGAGCCCCGGGCCCCCTACGAAGGCGCCACCCCCACCCCCGGGCCTGTCATCGATGTCGCAACTGCAACGCCGCAGCTCTACGTAAGCTTTCCCAGTTCCAAGGCCGTAACATCGACGGAGCTTGTCCGCTCTCCCGTTTGCGCCCCACGGTTTCCTCTCCTTGCGCATCCCTCTGTCGCCAGCGCAGGCCCATATTCTTCGCCTACCCTAGGTCGCGACTCTTCGTGCTGTCACTCTTCACAGTTAGCCAAACGCCTTCGGACCCTGACGGCCGCGCAAACGCGATCGCATAGCCTCGAGCTCCAGCACCATCATACCTCGTTTCCTGGCAAGAAGGAGCGGATACACCAAGCGCAACTTCGATCCTTTGTCGCAGACTGCCATGTCTTGAAGAATGGACACTCGCGCTTCATTAAAACGTTCTGGGTTGTGGCAGCGTCCACGATACTCAGCCCGACCATTCGCGCTCACGATAATCGTCATATCTGCCATATCTGTGCTCGCTTGGTTGAAACATGGGAGGAGCGGAGGAGGCGCTTTTACAGTGGCGTCTACACTGAGAAAACGAGATGTTTTGGTCCAGGACGAAGCGGTAGGACATTTGACCATGTTATTAGTCTCAATTCGTAGCTGACCCTCTCGCAGTGTCGACTCGTACACAAGTATAAAGCAGCCGATCAATGTGCTTTTGTCCTAGCAAACTGCCCGGATGAAGAAGCCGGCATGTTCTCATATCTCTCGCTCTACTACTGCCGCCTCCATGATGCAAAGCCCGTCGCTTTTGTCATCTTAGTGCTTTGGCTAGCGCTTCTGTTCAGTACCATTGGGATCGCGGCAAGCGATTTCTTCTGCGTCAATCTTAGTACGATCGCGAACCTACTCGGCATGAGCGAGAGCATGGCCGGCGTCACTTTCCTGGCATTCGGCAATGGGAGCCCCGACGTCTTCTCAACCTTTGCCGCCATGAGCACGAACTCTGCGAGTTTGGCTATTGGAGAACTCATAGGTGCAGCCGGGTTCATTACCGCAGTTGTGGCGGGCTCAATGGCTTTGGTGCGGCCGTTTAAAGTTGCTCGTCGCAGTTTTGTTCGAGATGTGGTTTTTTTCATCATAGCAGCCAGCTTCAGTATGGTGTTTATTTGGGACGGCCAACTACACTTATGGGAATCTGCTACCATGGTCGGCTTCTACGTCTTCTATGTGTGCTTTGTTATGGTATGGCATTGGTGGCTTGGGCAAAGAAAGCGGCGGAGAATGCGGGCTGCTGCGATGCGGAGTCACTACGTCGTACCGGGAGGGGAAGAGGAAGAAATAGCCCAGGAGTACCACGATGAAGACGATAGACCCGCTACTCAGGGTAGCCGGACATCCTTGCAAGCTGTTTCTGCCGACGACTTCGCAGCGCTGGAGCGCGGAGGCTCGGATGTTCCCTTGGAAGCGGATGACAACGAAGAGTTTCGGGATAGATGGCTAGGTGAATTGAACAACAATATGCGTGTTAGTAGGCCACGACTGGGCTCCCGTCGCCATACACATACGCCTATTCGACCCAGTCTCGTAGGTGCGCTGGAATTCAGGGCCGTGCTCTCGTCATTACAGAAGTCGAGGAACATTCAGTCTTTGCCGCTCAGCTCACGAAGGTTTTCTGACGACCCAAACTTCACATCAGCCCAGCAACAAAACCTTAGCTCCACAACTTCAGATCCGTCACCCCGACCACCGTATGACGTAGCATCAGTAGACTCAGACCGAACGCCACAAACATATAGACCGAGGGCTGAAATTCTGAAGCATGCAGGCACTCGTGCACGAGCTGTTTCGACAAACGACATGGACAACACACGCCATGACCCCACTTCACTCCGCGAAGGCATCATTCCAAGTATCGACTTTGCTCCAGCGTCTCCTGAAGATGAACGGGGTGGCCCCATCATGGCATATCAGCCTCCGCCTTCGCCTACTATCTCTTTATCCCCGCCTCCTTCTCAACAAGGTTCACGCTCATCAAGCCCGGCCCCGGCAAGGAGGGCCAGACAACCATCACCTGGAAGACTAGCTCCGCCTGGCCTCGATGGCTATGGAGCCCAGTCGGCCCACCAGGAATCCGTCAACACTCTCTCATCTCCTGTGTCAGAGCATTCTAATCGCTCGTCTCGGCCGCATCCCACGCTTGTCGTTCCGGGTGCATCTTCTCCCCCGCAGCCGTTCCCTGCCTATACTGACTATTTCTCTACCCACAGCTCTTCCAGAGCACCGAGCCTGCGATTACCATCGCCCAGTGCGTCACCTGAGTCAATACTGCGCCACGAGTATTTTATTGGAACAGACGATTCCCCTAAGACACCAAGGTGGTGGCCATCCAAGGTTCTCCCATCTCCCTATCACCTTTTCTCAACATTGTTCCCTACTTTGGCTAGCTGGAAGGACAAAAACATCCTGGAGAAGGCGCTGGGGGTTGTTGCAGCGCCTAGTGTGTTCCTGCTTACAGTGACCCTCCCCATTGTCGAAAGTCAGAAAGATGATGATGGCAACGATCACGACCTATCTCCAACTTTCAGTCTTGCTGATCCTCTGACCCCCTTGCGTGGGAGTTTGAACGCTCATCAACAAAGCATGGTCACTGTTCTAGAGCCGGAAAGTCCACTAAGTGCGGCTCCGCCAGCGTCCAGAAGTGGACTGCCTGGAGTGAGAAAAGGGTTTGCTGAGAATAATGCAGCAATATTGGGAGGTCAGCCACCACATATTACAATCGCAACCGAAAACCTTCTTCATTCGCCAGAACAGCTCCCGGTCGTGTCAACGCCTTCGGAAGCCAAGCAATGGAACCGATGGCTTGTAATCATCCAGGCTTTTACTGCACCTTTTTTCGTTGTAGTTGTTGTATGGGCCAATACGGAAGTCGAGTATCCCCGCGCTCTCCTAAGACCTGCATTGATTTCTTTGCTCTTTTCGTTGTGTATGCTTGCAGTCCTCCTCCTCACAACTAGCCCCAGTCGGCCACCACCGTGGCGCGCACTACTCTGTTTCCTGGGGTTTATCGTAAGCATTGCTTGGATAAGCTCCATTGCGAACGAGGTGGTCGGAGTGCTCAAGACACTCGGTGTGATCCTGGACATGAGCGATGCCATTCTTGGTCTTACCATCTTCGCTGTCGGGAATTCACTGGGTGACTTTGTCGCGGACATCACGGTTGCGCGCCTTGGATTCCCCGTCATGGCACTGTCAGCATGCTTCGGCGGCCCTATGCTCAACATCCTGTTAGGTATTGGCATCAGCGGTTGCTACATCATCATCAAGGGTGGGAGACATCGTCACGAGAAACACCCAGACCGCCCATTGAAGTTCAAGCCATATCCCATCGAAATTAGCACGACGCTGGTTATATCAGGGGCTACATTACTAGTTACGTTGGCTGGGCTCCTGGTGGCAGTGCCGTGGAGGAAGTGGAAGATGGACAGGACCATTGGTTGGGGCCTGGTGGCGCTATGGTGTGCCAGCACACTGGCGAACGTAGTGGTCGAGGTGACGGGCCTGAGCAGCAGTGTGAGTTAGCCATGGCCTCTCTGCGCCGGTCCACATATTGGTGCCGGGAGGGAATCAGGGTTTGGAACTGGATAGCCTCAATACACAGCCGATATACAGTTCGCTATAGGCTGGCTTGACCGGTAAAGGCCACGAACCAGTGCACAAGGTCAAGGTGAGGCGACGCGTCTAGCACCAGTTTACAGACCAACGCAGCTCGTTGCAGGGCCGGCCCGCGCGGTGCCAGGAGTGCTGGCTATCCACGTGTTCGACTGTCCATCGCCAGCGGCACATTGGGCTGGCCGGGCTGCATATCGAGGCTCTTTCGCTGCGCGGCGCGGACGGCGGGCATGGCATTGGGCCGCATTAGTCGGTATGGCGGTAAACGAGAGGGCCACGGTGGGTTCTGTCGGCGAGCAACCGTCCATCTGTGGTGACACGTCAGTTGGTCGTGGGTGAGACGGGCAGCCCACGAAGTTGTCGCACGCGCAAAATAGGGCGGTGGATGAGTCGAAGGCTGCCCTCGACCGGTGTGTGAAATGAATAAGAAGCAGAGAATGAGGAAAGCTCCAGCAGCACCATCGCGCTCTTGCATCTCTCCGTCGCCTTGCTGCCTGCCGCTCTCCATCTGCATCTGCCCGTCTTGCCGTCCGCTGCACTCTGCACTCCGCACCTTGCCCGCCCACCGCCAGACTATGTTCCACTCAGCATCAAACACTACCCATTGCTATTTGATCCGAAGAGTCCGCCGCAGGCCCTGCTGAGCGGCGCTGAATCCACCCGCAGTGCATTTGCATTCCAACCCACACTTCCTTCGCCTGCCGACACCACGGCAACGCCCTCTCCCCCTCAAACCCAATTGCAACGCCATCGCCAGTCCGGCCACAGCTTGCCGTCTCCTCCGTACAGCGTCGTCTCGTCATCAAGCGCGCTGCTGCGACTCGCATTGCGCAGGCCGGTGCTGTGTGCAACACCACCCCCGCTCGCCGTTTCAAGGGTCAGCGTCCACACTGCCAGCGTGTCCGACCACTTGCCGCCATCCGCCATCTCCCATCCCCCATCTCCCCCAGAGCGCAGCCGCTTGGAAAGCGTCATTCTGCAGTGCGCGCTGCGAGGCTGCCGACGCCCACACGCCATCGCATCCGCCATCTGTCGGTCTGTCGGCCTGTCTGCCTGTCTGTCGGCCTGTCTGCCTGTCTGTCGGCCTGTCTGCCTGTCTGTCGGCCTGTCTGCCTGTCTGTCGGCCTGTCTGCCTGTCTGTCGGCCTGTCTGCCTGTCTGTCGGCCTGTCTGCCTGTCTGTCGGCCTGTCTGCCTGTCTGTCGGTCTGTTGTGCCCACAGTCGTCTAATTGCTTATCGATTGCCTGCGTCGCCCGCCCGCCCAGCAACCAGCAGCGGCGCCTGTCTGGGCCTAGCACCGGTCCTCAACACACACAACCCCCCGCGCCCACCCTGCACTCTGTCGTCCCTCACACGCCGCCGCTTGATTGATTGCCAGACCGAGAGAGCGCCGCAAGGGAGTCGAGTCGAGCCCAGCTGCTGCCCAGTCCCCTGCTCCAGCCGAATCCCTCGTCGCGACGCCCAGTTTACCCCAGCCGCGAATCAGCGCCAGCCCTACGACCTGTGTGCCCTCTTCACCCTCCGTCACCCCTCCCCCTTCTCGAGCCTGCATCTCTCTCTCTCTCTCTCTTTCGCGCCCTCGTCCGCCGTCTGCATCCCCCGCCACACCGTGCAGCCGCGCCGGCCCAGGCTCTGCCCGCTCTCTGTTTACAAACACCGACCGCCCACCGACCCGTAGCTCGCCCCGCAGTCGCCGCGCCCGTCAGCCAGCGCAGCCCCGCCGTCAGCGTCGCTAGACGGCCCAGCTGCGAGGACTCGAGGACAGCAGGTCCGTCATCGCACCCTGTCGTGAGGTGCCCGGACTCAGCCTTTCTCTGGTAGAACGGGCTCGAGTGCGGCATCCCTCCACACAGCCAGCCTCATGCCGTTAGTCATTGCCCTCCCCGATCAGCGGGCGCACTCGCGCCGCCCTCCTGTCAGACGTCGAGCTGCTTCGTCGGCTCCGTCCAACATTTCGATTTCTCCTTCCCGCGGTGACCAGGGCGACACTAACGTCAAGCTTTCCTTTAGGAGAAACATCACTGTCAACCACTCCACCGGCGCGGAACGCTACCCCATCGACGACGAAGAAGACTCGTCGGGCGTCCAGGTCTCGTCGGGCAGTCAAGAAGACGACTACACCGAGTCTGACGAGGAAGAAGACGGGGACTGGGATTACATCGACGAGATCGACCCCTCCGACTCCGCCTCACGACCGCGCGTGAAGCACCACGCCGTTCCTCCCCCAGCGCCCGCGCCCCGCTCGCACTCTTCGCGCCGCAAACCCTCCCGCCACATCCCTGCGCCCGTGTCTGACCCTCCGTCGCGCCACAGATCCAGAAGCAGACACACGCTGGAGCGCGGACATCGACCGCGGCGGGCAAGGCCCCAGTCCGTTCATTCCGACAGCCTAGACGACCACGACGACTACCCGGGATACGCTCCTCCAAGACCCGGGCCACCTTCCCACCATCCCAGCGCTCAATGGTCCCATATACCCCATCAAGCGGCGCCTAATGGATATGCGCCCAGCTTGATGTCGGACCCTCGATTCAACCCTTTCCAGGGCGGCGCACCCCCAGCCCCCGGTCAGTTGGTACCCTTTGGGAGTCCTGACCCCTTTGGGTACCAGCAGAACCCCTTTGCGCCTGGTGGTGCAAATCCGTTCGCTCCCCCTCCCCCTCCTGGTGGCGGCGGACCTAATGGGTATTTTGAGAACCATGTTGCTCCTGGGCACCGTGGCAGTCGCGGCCATCGTAACTCAATGCCTCCGCCGCCGACCGGCGAGATGATGCCTTACTCTGCGCATGGTCAACCTGGTCCGCATGGTGCTCAGGGTGCTCATGGTTACTATCCACCATACGGTGCCCCCCCCTATGGAATGCCTGGAATGCCACCAATGTACCCCCCATACTATGGCCATCCACCGCAACCCACGCCACCACCACTACATCCTCCTTCGAAGAGATCCACCCCAGCACCGCCTCCGGAAGAAGCCGCCCCGCCTCCACCTCCACCACCTCCTCCACCGCCACCGCCACCCCCGCAGCTATACATGCCCCCCCCACCTCCCGTTCCTGATGTCAAAGAGGAGAGTATGCTTGGCAAACTCGAAAAGCTACTGCTCGGCAAGGCTGAGGAGGACGAAAAGAAGGCGGAGGACCTCAAGTTCTCCAGGCTTGAGTCTTTGCTCATCGCGCAACAGGAGGCCCGCATTCAAAAGGACGCTGCAAAGAAAAAGGCCGCTGAGGAGGCTGCTGAAAAAGCCGCCTCGAGCAAGAAAAAAGGAGACGAAGACAAGCTTGCCAAACTCGAAAAGCTCATCATCGCTCAGAAAGATGAGCAATTGAAACGCGAGGCTGCAGCAGATGCTCAACGCTTGGCTGAGAGAGCCGAAGCTGACGCCAAAGCCGCGAAGGTAGCTGCAGAGAAGAAAGCTGCCGCCGAGGCCGCCAAGGGCCTGCTCGAGGCTGCAAAGAAGGCGAGAGAGGAGGCAGAGGCCAAAGCAGCAAAGGAAGCAGATGAGACCAAGGCAGCACACGAGAAAGCACTTGCTGAAGCCAAAGCTGCCGCGGAGGAGTTGGAGAAGGCAAAGAAGGCTGCCGAGGAGGAAGCTGCCAAATTGAAACCGTCAGACGCACCTAAGCCCCCTATCAAGTTCAAGGACGCGGTGGGCCGCAAGTTCACCTTTCCCTGGCATCTATGTAAGAGTTGGAAGGTATGTGACACTGTCAACTTCGACCAAAGGGATTCATTCACTAACCTATTCGCAGGGCATGGAAGAGTTGATCAAGCAAGCGTTCCTTCATGTCGACATGATCGGGCCGCACGTCCATGAGGGCCATTATGATCTGGTTGGTCCTGATGGCGAGATTATCCTACCTCAGGTGTGGGAGACGATGATCCAACCTGACATGGCGATTACGATGCACATGTGGCCCATGCCCGAACCTCCTCCACCTCCGGCGCCCCCTAAAGAAATGATGATGCCGCCGCCTCCGCCGATGGATTACATGGCGGGCCTTCCACCACTGACGAAAACCAAGAGCAAGGGTAAAGTTAAAAAGCGTGAGATGCACCACCACGTTGCACCTCCACCCCCTCCACCGCCGCCCCCACCGCCTCCTCCTCCTCCTCCACCACCACCAGGACCACCTCACGGTGCAATGCCCCCTCCACTCCCGATGCCTCCACCACAAATCATTGCCATGCCCATGGGTGGCTCGCACGCACCACGACGAGAGAAGAAGCCCGCACCCAGTGGTTTCTTCAAGTGGGCGGCTGGGAGCGGCTCTAGTGGTCGTTCGCAGTCCGTGAAGAGGAAGGCCAAATAAAGCCGGCGGCCCGCATGCCTCCACGTTACAGCACACACAAACACAGACAAGTGCGCTTTGATGTGAGAGTCCGCTGACAGAAATGACAGACCTTGAATTGGAATGGATGCGAGCCGAGGACGTCTATAGAGCACGCAGACTTAGAAGGATCGAGTATTGAAGCAGTGGAAGGATGTTCGCATTGGTTACCAGGCCATGGCAACATGTCCAATATCCTTCCATCTGCTTTTACTTAGCCACCTCTTCTGTCATCTGTCCGCCCTAGTTCGGCTCGACGTCCGTTACGACTCAGGACCCTGTGTTTCTTAGGTGTGCTCACACACGAAGATGCATTCTTATCTGTCTGTAGCGATGGTTCGGTGATGAGGTCCTTGCCCGGAGATGGCCGGAGGTTCGCCGATGTAGTTCTGGGGTTCAATTCTTGTTTCGCCTTACTTATTTTCTAAGAATGCTTCGTTTCTCTCTTTCTTCGTATCTTTGAATTCCTTTCCACTTTTCTCGCCTGACCGCAGGTATCTTCCATTTGGACCGATATCGGATTCACCGGCGCACATTTCAAAGACTTCTGGCATTTTTACGGGTTCGAGATATCCCTTTCGGATCTACGGTGTCCGGTTGCTCTGGAATGAACCAGGTGGGAAAAGTCAAGATACCATTGTCGTTTGAGCGCCTCGTTTGTAACGCCTTTTTTTGGTCTTTTGGTTCGGTTTTATGTCGTTCGGCATTTTGTTTGGTTTTTGTTTTGGTTTCCGAATTGCCTGCCCCTTCTCTTCTCGTTGTCGGCGGATAATGCGGCGCCACGTGTGTGTGTGTTGTTGTCTAGATGGCGATGTAGCGGAGGATGATGAAGTTATGAAGCATGCCCGTGGAAATCCAGCGGTGTGAGGGCTGACGAGCCATGAGATGATGATGCTGGATTGTTGCGATTGTTTCTGGTTGTGCTTTCCTTAAGTGTTTGTTCTCGTTTCATATCCAAGAATGTTTCTTCGCAGAGCTCTAAATTCAATCTATATAAAAAACCGTCTACATAATCCATACGTTCTCTTGAGTGGTTTCCGTACTAGAGGCAGATGCTTGTCAGATGCGAAGGGCCAGTCGTTCCTGCCAACTCGAGGTTCCACGTGACGTGCTAGGCCGCAGATTAGCGCCCAACCTTTGGAACCTCCAGCTCCAGTCCGCTTTGTCCACTCGCGATCCTGAAAGACCTTTGGCTTCAGAACGCCACTGCGCAGGCGAAACAAACACGATCTTAATCTCTCGCGTTTGGGACATTCAAGAGTCGAAACTACTCCGTCGTGTCGACCCAGACTGTTTGGCTCTTCACTGTCGTGTGCAACTAATCTTCACTCCTGAGAAGAAAGCCAGCCTAGACTTTCCTAGCCGTCGTCCCTTTGTCCTCCCATTCGCCATATCATCGAACTTTTTCCCTCTTTCACGAAAGCAAGCATACCCGCCGCAATGTTCCGAATCTCGTCTTCATTTTCCAAATCCAGCACTCTAACCGTCTTCTTGACGTATATTTCGCTCTTGCTCGTGCTCACATGCAGACTCGTCTCGGCGCAACAACAACAACAGCTGGAAGAAGCACCCGCGCAATACACCGACGACGCGGCCTTCCGCAAAACGGTACTGGATGTCTCGAATACGTACCGGAGACAGCACAATGCGACGCGGTTGCGCTGGAACGAGTCGTTGGCGGAGTATGCGCGCGAGTGGAGTGCCGGGTGTGTGTTTGAGCATTCGGTATGTCCAGACTTTTCGGTGATTGATGTCGAGGGAGAGAGAGAGGATAGAGTGATATCAGTGTATTCTACACATTTCCACCCCTCTACCACTCACTCCCCCTTCCTCTTCTTCCCAAGAACATACACCCCACTAACACGCCTCGCCTCCCCCCAGGATGGCCCACACGGCGAGAACCTCGCGTCCGGCTACCCCAACGCCTCAGCCGCGATCCTAGCCTGGGGCCACGAGCGCACAACATACGACTTCCGCTCCGGCGACTTCTCCCGAGAAACGGGCCACTTCACGCAGCTGGTGTGGAAGGCCACGACGAGCATGGGCTGCGGGCGCACGCAGTGCGATGGGCGCGGTGGGGTGAGTCGAGTTCCAGCGTCCAGCTATTTTCGTTACTTCCTTCTTTCCTTCCTGCCTCCTTACCAAGAGGGACAGACTCCTCTGTTCTGTTTGGCTCGTCGAGTGGATGTACTGTTTGTTGCACATGTCTTTGTGTAGAAGTAGAAACGTCCGACCCACCGACGTACATACAAATCCTTACTAACAAATCTCTCTCGACACTCAGGGCGGCGCCCCCGGCTGGTATCTCGTGTGCAGCTACCACCCGCGCGGCAACATGCTCGGCGCCTTCGTCGACAACGTGCAGCCCCGGATTCCCGACGACGAACAAGAACAGCAGCAACCAGACGAAGGACCGGACAGCCCCGAAGTGCCCGACCAGGGGGAACAAGGCGGAGAGGAGAAATGTCCGCAGGGCTGGGTGTGTTCGTCGGCGCCGGTGAGGAGTGGGCATGTGGGGGCGCTGTGGGTGGCGCTGGGTGTGGGTCTCTCTATGGGGGTTTGGTAGTACGAGCAGAGTTGAAGTATAGGGCCGGAAGTTAAAGCGAAGCGAGTACGTGGTGAGAGGAAAATTGATACCCCCAATATTTTAGTTCACCAATGTGTAGTTCACAACGATTCTGAAAGCGCAAACCGTCTTTCTGATCTGATCTGCAATGTGATTGATTTTTTGCCATGATAGGCTTTTTCCGGCCTTCTTGTAGGGTATATATAAAGAGCCAGGCGCAAAGCCAATGGCTCCATGGTTTTCTGCTGTCCACTTAGTCTACGACTCAGCCCGCCCCGCCTATCCCAACGACGGTCTATCTTGCCAACAATTTCACGATGATAAGTCTTCCAAATCCACGCAAACACATAGAAAACTTAACTCCAACCATGCAACAAACGATGTGAAAAGGGGCGAGCCCAAGATATAGTCAGTATAGCCCGGAAATATATCTTACGACATCGCACCGAGGTTGAGGATGACGATTTCATCACCACACGATGCCCTTCCAGCGGAAAGCCCCATCGATACTCTTCCAATCGCCGTTCGTGATCGCGCTCTCCCAGCCCATCATGACAGCCAAGAGCCGGCATCCAATGCTTGACACCGTGCAGACTATGGTGTCTGCCTTTCCCAGCACCGCCAGATCGAGCATATATGCACGGCCAACGAGTTCTCGGATCTTCATCGCCTCTTCGGGGATCTTTTCCGTGTCGAGATTGTTCATGTCGTTGGCGTTGCCGACGGGTCGGCCCAAGCTAAGGAAGACATCGCGATAGAAACCACCCTCCCATCCAGTGATTTCGTCGATCCAAGGGTTTTTCTTCCCTTGGGCCGCTTCTAGCGCAGTCCTTGTAGCGAGGATGATGCGGTCCTGGGCGCGGATGGTGTTGGGGCCTAGTTCGGTAGTCTCGTATATTAGGGGATCGTCAGAGGCAACAACCAGCTTAGACGAGATATGGCGGGTAAAAAGGCTGTTCTCCTTCAAAGCCCGCTTCTTCTTTGATTTAGTGTTGGCGTTTTCGACTCGGTCAATGTAGAAGTCGCGCGCAGCGTTGACATAGCGGTCGAGCGGGATGTAATCCTTCTGGTATTGGTATTCGTAAGGGTGCTTGTCACCACGGCGAACATGGAGACCAATGCTAACACCCCCCTCCTGAGCGATGGGTCCGTAAAGACTTTCTGCACGGTCGGTAACATACTTTGCGTCGTCCGGCCGGAGCTTGAAGAGCGCTTCGTAGCCTGTACGGAGCAAGCCAAAGATCTTATGCTGACGCTCCACACGCATCTTTCTGGGGTCCTCCCACTCTTCAGTAAAGGCATGGCCAAAGGTATTTGTGACTGTCGCAGCAGAAGCGACTATGTGCCGAGCAGTGTGGGGACACGGGACCATGTGCGACTTGGGCGGAGGAAGGCATCCGGCGGAAGGTGGTGGGGTGAAGTACGTGGAGTATTTGCCATATGGCCTGCGTATGGTCAGCCACCGTTGTAGTGATACTGTAGTCCGTGCATAGTGCGCCCGGGAATTCGAGGAGTAACATACCATCGGGTCTCGTCTACGAAGAACGTTCGGTTCTCGGCCATAGCTAAACCGTACGACATCCATAAACGTAGCAACGTGTTACCGAAGCCCGCGTCTTCCGTCTCCATGACATAAGTCAAACTTCGATCACACACCTTCATCCCATCGGTAGGCTCCTTGTTCGCGGTAGCCTCGTCATCCACAAAGCTCTTTGGCCTGCCTTGCGATTTAGCGGGAGGGAGTAGCGCCTGTGCTTCAGCCTCTTGAACGTCCAGATAGTACTGGTCCTTTTGGTAGTAGTTAAGCATTCGCTTAGCGATGCCACTCGCTGCATGCGCTTCTTGGCGCAGCTGCTTCGACAGCTCCATGGATTGATGACATATTTCATGGTACTGTTTTGGTTTTAGTGGAAAGTCGTAGTTCGCCGGTATCGACACAGTCCACTTTGAGTTCCCTTTTGTGTCCTGAACTACGATGGCGGACGGCTCCTGCGGGAGACTGTTGTCTCCAACCATCTCCCACTCCTCTCCATCGTCCGCAAAGTCGGCTGACTGTCCCCGGTGAACATATATTTGATGAGCGATTATCCAGACCAGAATGGCTACTCCAACGCAGCCAACAAGGATCTTCTTCACAAGTCTTCCGTGACCGGATAATGCCTGCTTTTTACCATGTCGAGGAACCAGAGACGGTAGGCTCGGTGATGGTGGTGGAGAAGGTGAAAGTAGACCGCGACGGGAAGCTACCGTAGGTGACAAGAACGTGGCCGAGGTCACCGACGGGCTAAGCTTGGAGTAAGCGGCCGAAGACACAGACAGATTGGGGTTCCGCCTGGCGTGCATTTTCTTGATCTTCTTCGTCGCGTTGATGAACATATCGTCCAGCGCGGCTTGCTGGATGTTTGTCCGTCTTCAGGACTGTTGGCCAAGTCGGGTAGTTGCTGCAGTGATGACGATTCTCCGCAAAGCAAACCTTGGTAGGCACCTGACCCTGCAGGTGAAGAAGCAACGGAACAATGGGGACGGGGCAACGTCGAGATGCCGCTCGTATAAGGAGAGTATGAAAAGGAAGCGGCTGCTAAAGGGCGGGAGAAGGCTCAACCGTCGGACTACCAGGTCATGGGCGCGCGCAGTGGCGGACGGAGCAGAAAAGATGGATGGAGTAGGAAGGTCACAAACAAAGGAAGCGGCCGGTCTCCATCAAGGAGCAAGAACAGAAGAGGGTGGACGGTGGACGGTGGACGGTGGACGGTGGACGGTGGACGGCCGAGCGCAGGAAGGAGGAAGTTAATTAGCAGGATGAAGCAGGACCGGGGAAGCAGGCCACGAGGAAGTTGGCTCTGGAGTCTGGAGGCGGGCGTGCGAGCGTCGACTCCTCCCGGCGCGTCGAAGCCAGGACGAGGGCCAGCAGCCAGCGCAGGGACGGCCAGTGCGATCGGCCGGGCGCAATTGCCAGTTGCTGCCAGCTGCCAGCTGCCAGCTGGAGGTGCCTGGTGCGGCATGTCGCAGGTGCTGCTCCTCGCTGGCCGGCTCTAGCGCACCGCGTCGGAGGCTGAAACAGACCACGACACGGTGCGACATCTGGAGAGCGGTCCGTGCCCCGCCGATCGCGCCCGCCTAGCGCGCCGCCTTTACCCCAATCAGCAGGCGCGAACGCCGCGCCATCGCGCCATGACCACACCGCACGCTAGCCCCGCACGTCACATGACCCGTCTCCCTCCGAGCCCACCTGCATAGCCCTGCCACCGCGCGACGATCGTGCGCCTCGCCGTGCTTCACGTAGAGAGCCAGTCCGCGCAGGCACGGGGCAGGCGCTGGGAGACAGACGCAAAGGAACTACTCATACTACTGTAGAAGCTACACTATGTAATAAAGTTCGCAACAGAGAGAACAGGACCGACCTTGCAGGAGAAACGGGGTATCAAATCGAAGCTCCTGGCACACGCTCAGCGAATACCACTCCAGCGTCCGTACCCAATCCAACTCCGTCCCTAGTAAATAGCTTGTAAATATAAAACCCCTCGTCCGACTCCCATACAACGCCGGGGAACATAACCTTCTTCTCGCACGAACCGCCGTTGCGTCTCATGTGCTCTCCTGTTCGTCATCATTAGTGCTGCCATTGTTCCCTCGCTTCTGCTCTCCTTGCGGGTAGCGAGATTCATGCCAGCCCTTGCATGCCAGCATTTCTTCGTCTCGCCCACGCCATCACCTGCTCTCAGTAACGGGTCTCAGGCTGCCGCGTCGTGCGCCGTTGGCGTGGTCGACGCGCCCCGAGATCATCTCGTCGAGCAAGCGCGTTACGTCGGCCAGTTCTTTCTCCGATTTCGGACTAGCTGCGTAGGATTTTGGGCTGATCGGTGACCCCTTGGGATTCGGTGTGAAGCTGCTACTGCTGCCTTCGCTGCGTTGGTGCGATGTTCTCCTGCTCCCTGGAGATCCATCGCTGCCAACCTCATGTGCCGCCTCGCTCTTCTTGCGCGCTGATGTCAGTGCTGCAATCATTCGCTCCTTGTCCTCCAACTGCCCGCGGAGGTTGTGGATCTCTGCGTCTTTTTCTGCAACAACCGCAACCAGGGCACCTTCCTCGCTGCTTCCTGCTATCTTATGCGTAAGAGACATAGAGACCCGAGAGTGGCTCGATCTTCGGGCTTGCAGCAAGCGCTTCTCCAGGGTGCTGATGTAACGGTTTTTGTCGACGAGATCAGACTGTAGCGCCTGAATCTGGGCGGTTGGGCTAGCCATCCCATCTCCGTTCTCTCCCACAGAATCATCTTCTTCTGACCCTTCTATAGGGACCGAAGGGAAGGTAGCTTGCGACGTGTGTTGGCCTGGCACTTCGAGTGTTGCCTGGCTTGCAGAAGACCGCACAGACGCGGGCCGGATATCCCCACCGTTGCTGAGCACAGAGCCTCGTTGGAGGCTCATCGATGAAAATGACCGGCCGTTGTTAACGCCCAAAGACTTGGAGCTCAGGATCAACCGATTTAAGTGCTCTATCCGCTCCTTGAGAGCTGTCCGAGCTAGTTGCATCTCCAGCATTTGTTCCTCGTGTCGATTTTGTTCCTCTAGCTCCCGCGCTCTTTCCTCTTCCTCATCTTTCTCTCGTTCCTTCTCGTCGTCTTTCGACTCTTTGGCCTTGTTCTGCTCGTCAAGTTGATGACGAAGGTCCTGAATTTCGATGCGATAGCGTTCGAGTAACGCCCGGCTTCCCGGGTCTGTTCCAGCCCCGGCAGATTCATCTGCCTTCTTCGCGTGGCTGATTATGTTGTTCTTTGCGCGGGAGGCAAACTTCAGAGTGTTCAAGGTTTCACCCGTATGGCTGGTTGCTGCCGCGATACTCCCGCTCGACCCGATCTGAATCGTGCAAAGGATGCTGACTAGTGAGTTTCCGGAGAGGGCGGGCTGCAGCAGTCGAGTGAGCTTGCTGTCTCGATAGGGTAAATGCTTCTCCTTGTTTGCTTTGTCTTTTTCTGAAAGCGCCTTCTCCTTGTCGCTAGACAAACGGGCGATGACCGTTCCAAGTGTGAGCAAACTCTTATTGATATGAGATCCCTCAGTCCGTCGCTCCTTATTTTCCGCGGCTCTTTCAGACCCCGCCAAGTCGATCAGACTCAGGGTAGAGACACGGACACCCCCAGGCTGGATCGCCGATCGTTTGTTGTCTTTTAGGATGCCTACTCCACCAGGGACACGCTCTCGACTCTCGACTACGATCTGGACGACGGCATGACTTCGCGAACTGCGGGCATTGAACTGTGTCCCAGCGACTTTCCTCGCACCATCTCCTCGGGCAATGACTCTCAGGAGCTGGGTCGGACTTTGCACTATTTCCTCTTTTAACGGCGTTGCGTATACGCCGCGCCTGGCATCTTCCCTGAGTTTGATCTCTTCCTGTGGGCCAGGCTGACCATTCGCTGCCGTCACGGGCCCCGCTAGCAGGTCATGGATCCTTTCGTTGTAGATTTCCAGATAGCTGACCCTCAAGAGGAATTCCCTATGAGGCGTCTCTCGAATGTATGAGAAAATGTCAGTGATAGCCAATGGGATGACGCCTGGGCTTGTAGCAGTCCCCTGCATAGAGAATGTCTTGCCGGTTCCCGTCATACCGTAAGCAAATACGGTGCCGTGGTAACCTTCCATGACCCGACGAACGAGGCGTTTGGCGGCAGCATCATAGACTCGGGCATTATTGTCTTGGGTGTCGAATACGTTGTCTAGATCATGGCCAGTCAGCGTCCATCCTCATGCATTGAATGCTGTGCAACAGTACCATAAACGTAATCTCCGCCCTCTCGCCCCTTGTATGCGACAAGTGAGCGTTTTCCATCAACTTCCCACTCCAACTCTTGTTTGCTATCTTTGACACCAACATCTGGCCGTACTCGCACGCTAACGATCACATTTCCTTTGCCATCTTTGTGCGTTGAATCCCTGTCCGCGGACGCGTTCTCTGACCGACCTCTCGAGTCCTCGTCACCAATGTCCTCGATAGTAGTTGCGCTCGTTGCGTATGAGTCCTGCGCGGACGACGCCCTGCTTTGTGGAGGTGAGGGAAGACTCAAATGACCTGTAGCTGATACTGACACCGTCTCCCCGCTGCCATTAAGCAAGCGCGGAGATGCCAAGGGCGATTTTGGCAACAACCCGCGGCCGCCTCCTACGTTCGAAATTCTCGATGAAGGCTTTCTGAGACTGCCGTTCCTCTGTGGATTTGTTGTGGTCCTGGGTCCCGCCGAAAGCCTCTGGGATGAACTGTCATCATTGGGTGTCGCACTCGCCGACAGCGGGCTAGGTGGGAGACTTGCCATTTTCCCAACGTGTTTTGGCGGTTGCGGGAACGCGCCAATGCTCACCGTCTTGCGCAGTGTTTTCCCGGGCGGCAGTGGACCGACAGGCGAGTCGGGCGCAGTCAGGGTGGGGACGCTGGCGGCGGAATTCGTGGGGCCTTTTGCAGTCGGGCGCTGGGGGAGTGCTGAGGACGAAAAGGCTCGCGTGGAAGTGGCAGGCGAGGCCAACAGCGACGCTGAAGAAGTGCGCGAGGCCGGGCTGGCGCTCGAGACGCGTGACTTCGCTACCGGTAGCGAAGGCAGAGGGCCGGTGGGAGGCGCGATCGAGGGCCGCGACGGCCGCGGGAGGGTTGTGGTGCTCATGCTGCAATGGCCGCGGGGGGCAATCGACGGTACAATCGCAGGCGGTCGGTGCTAGCTGCAGCAGTGCAGCTATTGTTCGTGGGGCTCCTACCCCGATGCAATCATGTCCTCGCGCTCTCTGCGGGACGGCGACGATGGGCGGTCCCAGATAGCAACAGATGGCTGCGGCCGATGGCGGGGAGTCGCGGTGCCAGGCTTGCCGGATCCAACAGTGTCAGAAGTGCGCGCCCAATGTCACCGCCGTCTCTGGCTGGCCCGTGGACGGGGACGGTCCTGGCAGCAGCGGGCGCGGGCGAGAGCTGCGTGGGAGCGTCAACGGGTTGATGCAGTCGATGCAGTCGATGCAGGGTTCCCGAGGTTTGAGCTCGAGTCGACGCGTGCACGCACACGTGTCAGATGGCAAGACGAAATGAACAGTGGCAGGCCAAGGGCACTCTTGCACGGCGCGCACACAAGGAGAAGCTGCTGGATGGATGGGAGGGCTCACGGCGCAGGGGCCAGGACGACGCGGTATGTAGTGGTCGTGGTAGTGTTGAGTAGTGTTGAGTAGTGTTGAGGACGCCCACGGGCAGAAAAGGAGCGTTGCAGGGCACCCAGGCCCAGGAGCGGAACGACGAGCCCAACGGGAGGCCGCAGGGGTGGTGCAGTGGCAGCGGGCTGCGAGGCACGCCGCGTTATTCGGTAGTTAGACGAGGGCTCGGGATGGGGACGGGCGCAGAGAACGGGCGCAGAGGGTGCGGAGCCGGGAGGTGGTTGTACAGCGGCGGCGAGGGCCAAAAAGTAAAAGGGTCGTCGAGCGACAAGCGGACGGCGCGGGGTGGTTGCTGGTCATAGATAGGGCCTCACGGCGTCACGGCCACGGCTACCCACAGTAACCACCCCCAGCAGCCAGCGCCACCTGCGAATCCTTTGCAGCAGCCCTCCAGCCTTCCTTCTCTTCCTTCTTCCCGCCTACTACAGCAGCTGCCGATCGGGCCCAATCATCTGGCGACGGCGCCGGCTATACGCAGAGAGGCTGAAGGAATGTGCATGGCAAAGTCCGGCGCAGAAATTATTGTTTATATCTACAGTTTCCTGGAAATGCCCTATACAGTCCTGCCCCTTCTCTGCAATCCGCAGACTGCTATCGGCCGCTGATCAACATGGCTAGCTACATAGCTTCAGGCTCTGCTGAGCAGTGAGGACTTGCTTCTCTCTAGACCCGAGACTTTGCCCGAAATCACGTAGCCCTAAATTGTCGGCTTGCCAATCTAACGCAAGCCACGTTCGCGCTGAGCGACACTCGGTAATCACCAGCACCTGGTGATTTGCAGCTGCACCCCGTCGCGTTTTGGACAGACACATAAATCTCCGATGCCCGGTTTGGGACCTGCATTGGCCTACTACCACAGCTTCACAGTCTGCAATCCCCAGCAAACACACGTTACAGAAACGTCGACGAATCTCTCAAAATACATCTTCATGTTCCAGCACACTAGTTTAGTACAGTAATACAGCCAGCCGCAGTCATAGGGAGAGATGAGGTGCAATTTCGTGTCCAATCAATACGTCCTAGTGCATCACGCCAAGAACTTCGTGATAGCACAATCGAGAGCATTTGCATCGAATGCCAGACTCAACTGAGTCTAACAAAGGCATAGCACCAGCCGGATTCGATTGGTAATTGCTTTTGCAAGTTATGCAGGCCTACTCTGTCTATGCTTCGCGGCTATTCACTTGATTTGCTCCTTCTACCCCAGATCTCCACGATATCCCTCAAATGCGCTTTAGTGCGTGCTATGCTAGCGTGACATCGAACCACTCCCGGCTCGTCTCCGATCCAACCGCTGTGACTTGACTGCAGACGCTTGGACGATAGCCGACAGCCTTGGGACATCCCATTAGCTCAACCTCAAGAGTCAAGGGTGAAACCATTGGATACTAGTATCATACTACAGGAATCGCAAGGGGACATAACACTAGCTATTAACACTTGCTCAATGTCTACCATAGGTTTCTACTGCATTAATAATCCTCAGAGGAAAATGCACTGAAAACTCTAAGTAGTATCAGATAACCATACCACTTCCTAGCACGCTGGGTTACCTCAGCCCAGTCTTTATCTGACCCCTCTCGAGAACCATCGACTAATGGCGCCAGTTACACAGGAAATTGTCTTCGAACCGTTGACAGTTGGGTTGTACATTGGACCTTCGCCCGGGAAACACTCCAACACTTCTATAGTTAGAGAGTACCCCAAGCAAAATACTTCTGGCCAACCCAAGTCACAGCCATGTATTGGCAACCCCATAAAGCCAAGTCGATTGCAACCTCCAGCGTTCCGCACAAAGCTACACGCGATATCAGCGCGCCCACAGACCGCAAGTTCACGTCTCGCAAGTTAAGAAATGGATCCAGTACGCGGTACGGACCAACGTAGCCTCGGCGGCTGGCCAGATAGTGGCACGCGAAGAGGCGAAACATGACGAGTTCGAGGGGAAGCATAGCCCATCTCAAAATCTGTACTTTGCAAACTGCACCGATCATCTTTGAAGGCTGTAAGGAAAGGTGAGTTACTCTGTAGTACTTCTCTGTGGCTAGGAAGTGAACTGGGACTGGTGATGGAATATGTGGCCGGGTCGGGGTTGCAGGACCTGTTCCAGAAACCTCTGTGTGACTAAAGATTACTTGCGGTGGCAGACGCACCTCCATTTCTACCATCCCCTCTCTGGACGTGATTCGGATCCTTGGGTCATTGTAGTCCTCTTGGCTCGCTTCGGAAGCTGTAGGCGACGATGGTGTTGGAGGGAGTACGTTGTTGGGAGAGCTGACTACCGCGAGAGCCGTATTTACATCGCTCCCTTCATCAGGTTCGTGGGAGCTCGAACGCACTTCTGGGAGTTGTAACCGATTGACGTTCATCACTTGCGTTCCACCCACTTCGATACTCTGGGCTACGCTCGCTTCCGTATGAGTAGACGGAACCGGCAACTCTTCGCCCCAGCCAATTGCCAATAAGACACTATTGATAGCGTTTTGGAACAGAGTCGGAGATTGTGACCGCCAGTTGTGGATGGAAGACGAACGGTTCTTCGGACTTTGACCGAGAGTAGCATGCTCGAGATTGCCCGGGTTTATGACAGTGTCTATGATGACTTCGTTTGCTGCAATGTAGACCGATTGCTCTAGAAACCGCCACAGAAGGAATATGAGTAGGGGAGAAGACATGGCAGTCTTAGCGTTCTCCATAACAGAGTTTACAGATAGACTCCAATCTAAGGAGAATGGCGTGATAGGAGACCATCTAGAGAATGGTATAAAAGCTTTCCAATGAGGAAAAAGAGGCATCGCTGGTACGATGCCAATGCGTTGGAGAATGCTATGGTACGCAAATGGGTAGAATACCACTTCCAGGAAGACTCGGAGGCTTCTTCTGTTAGCTATGTTATCCGAATGCACATCACGTCGCCTACCAGACTAGCATCAGAGTGCTTCCTCGGCGAGCAAGCTGCTTTGTTCTGTGTGTTGCGCGAGTAGCAGCCAGCAGACGGTCGATGGGACGTAGTATAATAGCAGTAGTAACCGCAGCTTGTACTCCAAAAGAAAACATAGTGCTCGATAGGTATCCACCGTAGATTAAGCTAGAGCCGGATAGATGACGTTCGGAAGCAACTATTCGAGAGAAAGGGACGAATTGGTCCATGCGGAATGTCTTGACTGAGAGTAAGCATTGGCATGAAGAAGCCAACTCTTTGATTGTGACTTACCAAGATCCTCTGGCGCAACGAACCAATCCACCATGTACACACATTCTCTGACAGATTGGAGGCGAATGTGATGCCGGTGCCGGCGATGTCTTCGTTTGCCAGCTGCTCCAAGCATTCCTCGTAAGAACCCGGGAGGCCTTCTAGCAGCGGCTGTCGTCTTGCTACCACTCCGATGGACGCTAGCACATCATTCTGCGCCTCTCTAAGTGTACGGCCATGTTCATGTGCGCGAGGATTGATCGGGTTGCCGCGGTCATCGTATAGCTGAATGTGCCTGTTGGCGTTCGCTTCTCGCGCTATCGGTGGGATGTCTTCCGAGGAGGACAGCTGAATGTAGTCTGAGGACTGGGTGATGGTCGAGCTAGGCTCGAAAGCTGATCGTCCCTGTTGACGCGTTAGAACCAGTCCCGTGTGGAGGTACGGGTTAATTGCGACGTACAAAGGCGATCTTGGTGAGATACGCCTGGCGACCCATTGCGGGCTTCCTAGTCAGATATCTGGGGAGGAGACAGACACCACAGGTTCGAGGCAACTAGGCCTATCCGCATGTTGACAAGGTGCGACGGAGCTCGAGGAGGCTGGGGGAAGGATCACTTCGAGTGCTTGTCCAAGAAGTGTGAGAGGGAGTGACGGACCTCGGGAAAGCCTGACGCGTAGCCGCTAGCTGCTTGCTTATCGATAAGGCAGCTGCAGCAAAATTACAGATGCCAAGATTTCACGATTTCACATCCCGTCCTCATGCGCGGCGCCTGCAATTCTTCAACAACCTCAGCCTGCCGAATATCTGTGCAATGGCGCAACGGACGTCGGTAAAGACCACATATGCAGTTCAGCGTACGCTTCAGCCTATCTACTCTAGCGGCAGCATCGCACTGAGCGAGGATGGCCGCATCCTCGCAGCGTGTGTTGGAGAAGATGCTCTTCTGACCAACTTGACAAATGGACAAGAGCTGGCGAGAATTGAAGGCGTAGGTGATCAAGTGAGTGCCAAGCTGGATCATGCTGACAATCTATATAGGACGGAGAGGCCATTACTGCATTGGCTCGTAAGGATCCCTCATACATGACCTTGTCGTAGACTAACTCGCACAGTGACGCCGGCTGCTTCTCACCTAATCATATGCTCGCGCTCGCTGAGTATGCGCATCTATGCACTCTCGCCCCTGGACTCTGATGATCAAACAATTACCACCAATCTCCTTCGTTCTCTCCGGCCGCATACCTCACCAGTTGTCACGTTAACAGTAGATGCTACTGGCACGCTTGTAGCTACCGGCGGCGCAGATGGTGTGGTAAAGGTGTGGGATATTCGCGCTGGCTACACTACACATACATTCCACGAGCATGGCGGGGTTGTGTCGGCCCTGCACTTTTTCCAGGTTGAGATATCCGAGAAAGAGGATGAGGCAGAGCATAGCAAGAAGAGGAAGCGCCGGAAATCTCAGCAGGAAGAGAACATGCGCGACAAAAAAGACAGTCATCTGGAATACCGACTGGCATCGGGTGCGGAAGACGGCAAGATTAGAATCTGGAACATGCACGAAAGGATGAGTGCTACTGTATTGGATTCACACGTTTCAGTCGTCCGATCATTGAAGTTTTCGGCACGGCAGAACATCTTGGTGTCCAGCAGCAGGGATAAGACGTTGATCATGTGGGACGCCCAATCGTGGAAAGCGAAACGAACCATTGCTGCTTTGGAGGGAATCGAAAGCGTCGGCTTCACCAGTGCAGACCAGATCATCTACACTGGCGGTGAAAATGGTCGGATACGACTCTGGTCGACGTCGGGGCAGGAAATCACCCGCGAGCAACAACCTGGAAATGAGATTGACGGCATCGTCGAAGTTCTGTACTACTCTACCCTACCTTATCTGATCTCTGTTCATGCCGACCAAGTCCTCAACTTTCATTCCCTTCGGTCGGCTGATCTACCTTCCGCGGAAGGAGTTCTCGAGCCCTTACCAGTATTTCGAAGGGTGTCTGGAACACACGACGAAGTGATCGATCTAGCCTATGTTGGTTTTGACAAGTCACTTCTAGCATTAAACACCAACTCGGAGGACATTCGAATCGTGACCTTGGACTCTTCAAACCGGACAAGTGAGACAGAGACAACCGATGGAAGGTATTTCGGTGCCGATGTTGCCTTGCTTAAAGGACACGATGATATTGTAATATGTTTGGACGTGGACTGGTCCGGCCACTGGCTCGCTACAGGCGCGAAGGATAACACAGCTCGACTTTGGCGACTGGACCCGCAAGGCGATTCATACAAGTGTTTTGCTGTGCTAACAGGCCATGCTGAGTCACTGGGAGCAATAGCTTTACCACACATGGCACCTCAAATTGGCTCGTCTGCTTTTACGGATCCGCTATCACATCCTCCTAGTTATCTTGTTACTGGTTCGCAGGACAGGACAGTGAAGCGCTGGGACATTAGTAAAGAAGGGAAGCAGAAACTGCGCGCGAAATACACCCGAAAAGCCCATGACAAGGATATCAACGCTATAGACATCGACCCTTCGGGAACACTGTTCGCTTCAGCGTCGCAGGACCGAACAGTGAAGATATATTCGGCCGCGGAAGGCGAGGCTATAGGAGTTCTCAGAGGCCATCGTCGCGGTGTCTGGACTGTCAAATTCGCACCAAAAGAGTCACAAGTTCCCAATTCGGGTAACAAGGGTCTGATAGCCACAGGAAGTGGAGACAAGACCGTCAAGATCTGGAACCTTTCCGACTATAGTTGCCTTCTAACTCTCGAAGGGCACTCAAACAGTGTCTTGAAGCTAGCCTGGTTGCCCTACCGACCCTTCGATGCACGGGACAAACGAGGGCCTCAAGTCGCTTCTGCCGCAGGTGATGGTCTCGTAAAGATCTGGGATTCAAGTAGCGGTGAAGCGATGACCACCCTCGACAATCATACCGACAGAGTCTGGGCGTTAGCCGCTCATCCAACAGCAGGCGCCCTTATATCCGGTGGCGGTGATAGTGTGATCACTTTCTGGGAAGACACTACAACTGCCACATTGGAGGCTGCTACAACTGCCGAGACAGAGCGCGTGGAACTCGATCAGAAGTTGCAAAATTTTGCTTATGCAGGAAACTACCGAGAAGCCATCACCCTCGCACTGCAAATGGATCAGCCGGGACGACTGTTCGGCCTATTCAAATCAGTGGTCGAGTCCGAGGTGCCTGATGAGGGAAGTCTGTCAGGCTTAGATGCTGTAGACGAAGTCCTCGCCCATCTAGCGGATGAACAACTCTACAAACTTCTCCTGAGACTCAGGGACTGGAACACAAACGTCAGGTCCGCACCAATAGCACAGAAGATACTTTGGACCGTGGTAAAGCTGTACCCTGCTTCACGCCTTGCTAGCCTGAAACCGGCAGGCAAAATTGGAGCAAAAGGCAGTTTGAAGGAAATCTTAGATGCCGTTAGAGCGTACTCAGAGAGGCATTACCACCGCGTGGAGGAGCTTGTTGATGAGAGTTATCTCTTGGACTTTACGCTGAGGGAGATGGACGAGGTGGCAGACCTTAAAGTCATCACGAATGGGACGGCGCGGCTTGGATCACGTCGGGGGATTTCAACAGTGGACTGAGGAAGGTTGTAGATGAGAAGTATATTATACCCACATCTCGGACATTATCTTGGACTGTACCTGTACAAGAATTTCTCGTGGTCCCAACTGATAGCTGTGCCTAGATCATGTTGTCCTTAATCCAAACTAATCCTTTGCACCCGGATAAAAACTCCAGGAAACGTCGCCTGATCTACGACTTTGAATCCAAATGTTCGTAGTAACATTTACCTGCACCAGAGCGTCGAGGTAAACTGGTAATTGATCCATCGATTTGCTTTAGCCCCCATTCGAGCAATTTGTAAAGTAGTCAAATTGTCTTGATGATCACTCTAAACATTGTGATAATGACTCCCAAGCACGTTCTCCCGCCACTCCATGTTGACCTTGTTTATCTCGTTTCGTTTTTTCATTTCCCAACAGCTTGAAACATCAGCTTTCTTCCGTTAGGGTTCACGGGAACCGTCTGTTATCTCGTCAATGGCTTTTACGATATGTGGCATAGACACCATGAGTGCTCTTTCGTATTTCTCGGCTCGCCATTGCTGTTCTTCGAAGGGTGTTTCTGGGTCCATTTTGCTGGGGCGCATGACGGCGTTATGTGCGCCGTCGTGCTCGAGTGCACGCTCGTAGACGATCGCTGTAGCTTCTGCGTCTTGTTTTCCGAAGGGAGAGAGTCTGATCTGGCTACGCGGTGCTGTCGGTTCTCGGACCAGATGGAAATGTAGCGGGGCTGGTTTGAGGGAAGGCGAGGATGGAGGTGTGCTGAGAGGGGTATAGAGAGGCGTGTTGGGTCGAGAGGATGTCAGATTAAAGTATTCGGGTTCGGAAACGGAGGCTGACGTGCGGGTCGGGGTGTTGGTTCTAAAACTGAAGGGCAGGTCGGGGTTTGAGGTATGCACTTCGAGGGTATGCGGTGGAGGATGCTGGAAGTCGCAGTGAGGTGCTAAGAGACAATTTTGTTGGAGACCGCGGATGCGCTTGTAGGGGTCTTCATCAAGGAAAGGGGAAGGTACTGTGCAGTCGAAGAGCGTGGACATGTTGGACGATTGATTGACCAGAGAGACTTAGTGTGGAAGTGTTGCCGCAACGAACACGAATGACCAAGATTCGGGAATTGTACGACTGACAGCAATTATAGAAGAAACAAAAAACAAATTCTACAGAGTACATATATACATATATTTTTACTGCTCGAGCGGGTTTTCGCCAGTTCAATATCTTATTACCGATTAGAGTTAGGCGATGCTCAAGAGATGTTGGCATACGAAGGAGGCTGGGAGAACAATATTAAGGTGAAACATGCCTCAAGCCGGTGGTAGAGTTAACGTGTGCATGTTTGCGTTGGAGAACCCCTTACATGAGTGGTGAAATGAAACAGGGGTGGAGGAATGTTGCTGACATGCGGCCGGCACTTTTCTTACTAACTACTTAACTTATCAACGACTTGTGTGTTATCCTTAACTAAGGGATTCCATCCTCGAAACAAGCCTTTTTCTCTTACGCCGGGTTTCCCTATTTTCTTATACCACCTAGATCGATTCTTTGTAGTGTTCCGGCCGACATAGCCGTTCGCATAGCAGACAAGGGACTTAGCTTCAATGAATTGCGATAACATTTATTCCCACAGGGAAAAGTTAGGCCAACGAGAATATTTGATCGTGGCGCCGAGATAGATCAGTGATTACGAAGTCCACGCAAAGAACTTGGCTATGTGGAACTTGGAATTGAAACAGGGACAATATGAAAGAAGTGAATGGCGGAGGGATGTCCAATTTATACGAAGACGAAAAAGTGCTGGAGGAGAAGTAAAACCAATTGAACTCCCCGGAGAGGTAAAGGAGAGAAACTTCTTCATCTGCCTAACATGTAAAAGACAAAACCACATCAACTGCTACAACACGCAAGGAGATGGGAGGAAGAAACCAGTACGAATTGATCAGAACGCTGCGCAGAAAATGAAAGGAGAGACAATTGGGTTTCGACAGTATTGAGTTTTAGCTAAGGATGAGGGGTCAAAAGCCGGAAAGCGGGGTGTTGCGGGGTGGTAACCGAAGTTGAAGATCGAAGGGTACATTGAGGAAGTCGATGTTGATGATATGACATCTGATGAACTAATTGCAACCAAGCGGCAGGCACTGATTCACCTATTAGTCTCAAGCAAAAACTACTAGGAGATTTCGGATGTAGTGCTACTGTTTACAGCAACTAGTCCCGCTCGCCTCGAGTCTTCGCCTGGAAGAAGTCAAAATTGGAATTACAGAACTAGCAGAATCTCATGCAGACCCCAGGCAAAGCAGCGCCGTATCACCACCGATAGTCTAGCTTGTAACTCGGTCTCTTGCCCTCTCAGCATGGTCGCTGCAGCAATCGAATGGACTCCACCCCCTCCTCTTCCTCGTGGCCTGTCAATCCGCCGTTACCAAGCTCACCACACGTTGCCACTTCGCAGACTAGGAACTCCTTACCCCGGAGAAACACTTGATGTCGCTCGTGCTGACTCGGAGCTATCCGCAAGGTAGACTCTATGACCAGCGGTGTGCTTCGATGGCTCAAACATGCATACCGACATCTCAGACACTAGACACCGTTTCTACACCCCCGCAATGCGCCAACGAAAAGCGAAACCCACTCTCCGCTAGCAAACTCTACGTCCACGATGCAAGTGGCTTCGGGGACGACACCTAGCCCAGAAGACATCTAGCTCGCCATCTACAATATCTACTCCATCAACGCCCACACCGCACCCATCCCTCAACATAGCCTAGCCTCACAACCCCGGACCCCGTGTTATCCCCAAACAGGCCAAAGCCCAAATGCATGTGCTCCCTCGCGCACTTCACCTGTACGATACCAACCGGTTCCGGCAGCTAATTTCCAATATATTCCCGCATACAGTACACAACGATGTCCATTGTCGAGTCCCTCGGTCTAGGCGCGCAATAGCGCATGTCCTCTATGCCCTTGCGCACGGGGTCCATTCGCATGTTCCGTCAGGCAAGATACACAGCGGAGGAAGTCCAGGTAGACAGGTACTTGGCCAAACAGATAATCACCGGTAGACGATGAGCAATCCTCCTGTATGTGTGACGGATCCAGCGTGCAGCCTTTCTCTAGCCTTGCAGTGCTCTGATTGGCAACAGGGGTTATAGGCTCATGCACGTGATGAGATATAGCCCCGGAACTACCTAGGTACAGCTAGCGGCACGCACCGGCTGGGAAATTCTACGAAAGCACGAGCATATCGACGAGCGGACTGACTCTGACTCGAGCGCGAAGCTCGATCCCGTCTTTGTTTCAACGGTGCGAACGGACCGGTGCTTGCTGAGTGCTGTCTTAAATTATCCCCCACACCAACGACGCCTCCACCAACACCCCATCTACAGAATCCCATTCATCCTCCGATCCGCCCACCCACTCAATCTCCACCTCTCCATCCATCTCCCTAAACTAGCCATGCACGCTTCAAGCTCGACTTCCTATCTACACAGCCAGCTAGCTAGCTAGCTAAGCGCCCAATCAGCACGCCCCCGCCGCCCGCCACGACCACCCGCTCCCCGGGCGCTTAACCATAGGCTCGGACCCCGCCGCCCCCCAAACCCGACCGGCAGCAGCGCGGGCGCGCGGGCGTTGCGCAGAGGCCAGTCAGCCGTCCTCTTGGTCGCGCGGCCGGGCCTCCCGCGCTTGTGATTGGCTGTGCCAAGGGCGGGAGAGGGGCGAAGGTTACAGCGTGTTGGGAAACCTTGAGATGGGAGCTTGCCTTGTCTCTGGGAGAGACAGACATGCGTTGGTGCTTACTGAGGGAGGAGGTGATTGGGAGTTGGGGGTTGTGGCTTTCTGACTCTGGGAGGGATTGTAACACGGTGGTTAGAAGGGGCGTTGTGGGCGTGCACAAGAGAGACATGGGGGGATGTTTTGAAATCGTTGGTGTTTAGCGCTCCGTACGGAGTACTGGGGCGGTATTGAGGGGTATATGCGCTCGTGATAATGCTGCATACCTGCCTTCCTTCTACTTTACTGTGTACGCTATAGTTCATTATTGGTATCAAGCTGGGCTTGAGATCGTTGGGTCTGGGTAAGGGCAATAGTTCAGCGGTTTGGTACTATCGCCCCGGGGTCTCCATATCTCCAGAACGTCCTCCGTACTACTAGGTGGTAGGTCATCACAGTCAAGAACAGAAATGTAACGTGTTTGAAAACTTTGTATAGGAGACTACATGTCGCTTATATCAGGCGATCTTGTGGAGATCCATCCAGCCATCTCTTCATCTCGCGAAGGCGGGGGAGGCTAATCCTAGCTGGTGCTCCTCTTTTGCCGCCAATGCGCTGCTAACCACGACAACCTTGTCCACTACTAGTCCCTCTTCACGTAAGAAAGGAAAGGGTAAAGGAAACGGTCACAAGATCCCTCCATGAACACCGCCGGCCAAATAATGTAGCCTTCAAGCGCCGACGCACCCGTCAGAAGAGGTATCCGCGTAAGAATGATAGCCCGAATAAACCCCTAGAAAGCCCAAGAATTTTCCGCACCAACAGTGGTATTTCGTAAGGGAACGTAAGTCGTTCTCTAATAGGATATTGTTAAAAGTTAGACAAAAAGAAATATCGGTGACAACATGTCAAAGGGGTATGATGAACCAGAAAGGACAGTAGATCTTGACAATGAGTGAAGCGATCGAGTCGCCGGGACCCGAGAATTATTGGAAGGTCGGGGAGAAGGTTCGGCCGTCGAATAAGATTTCATGACGGTGAACTGGAGTCCGACAGGATAGTATACGCTGAGAGTCCCATGCAAAGATTGGTCGTGGCAGTCTGCGAAAGACGTATCATGTACGCAGGTGTTGCGGTCCAGGGTAACACGAAGTTAGCGCGCGGCGGTTGAGTAACCGCCACGCTCGAGGGGTGCAACAGAAATAGGTTGTGTGACACACCCGCTTGTTTACTCGAGTTTCCTTCTCTTGCCGCGCGGGGCGGGGTCGATTTGAGGGAACTCGGGCGCCTTGCCGTCTACTGGGGTGCTGCTATACGTGACCGTGCGAGTGACAACTTCCCGCACACTCACGCGGCGGGTCCGGCCAGTCTTCTTGTCCAGATCCCACGTCTGTGGCGACACTGCGGAGTAGGGAGAGTTTATAGAATGCGCACTCGCAGGTGAGCGCACCGACGCGGGCGAATATGGGGATTGCGGAATGTAGAGGCGTGGAGTGCGAGCCGATTGCGGGCGTGTGAAAGGCGACGGAGGGGGGATTGTGACGGTATCCGACCTCGTTGGCGGTGCAGTCTTTGGGAGCTCTTGCTTCGCATCTTGCTTCGCAGGCTCTTGCTTGTGGGGCTCTGATTTGGAGTGCTGCTCGCAATTGCAGCAACTGCTCGCTCGCGACGAGGCTGGCGATTTGGGCGAGTTCTTATCAGCCGGCGCAGAGGTGGAGGTGAAGGAAGCACTGGTGGCAGATGATGTCACCGAAGCCATCGAGGTCGGCCGGTTGCCCTCGAAAACAAACTTGGCGCCGGCTCCAGCTGACATGGGGCTCAGAATGACGGGGGATAGCGTCTTGAGGAAGTCGAGGTAGGCCGTCGGCGGGGTGATGGGCGTCCGCAGGGAATCTTCCCGCTTGATGAAGGTGGGTGTCGAGGCCGAGTGGATCATGGGAGAGCGGAGCTCGGAGGGGTAGGTGGCAGACAGCGGCGTCTTGAGGGCCGACAGCGTCGGCTTCGAGTCGGTGGTGGCCATGATGCTGGGAGGGTTGCCGTGCTGTGAACGAGAGACTCGGGCTGGGGAGCGAGGGTGGGTGGGCTGCGCGGTGCCTGCTTCCACGAGGGCGGCGGCAGAGGGGTGGGCAGAGAGAGCGAGAGCGAGGGCGAGGCAGGCAGACGGGCAGGTCGACGAGCGACGAGGCGCGGCGCGGAGAGTGTGTTTATTGCCGGCGCGGAGGCTGGCTCGCACGCGGTGTTGTTGGGGGTCGCTGGGGGGGTCGCCGGGCGCAGTGTGCAGCGGCGGTGGCCGTGGCCGTGGACGTGGACGAGGGTGCGGGATAGCGGCCAGCTAAAAATATGTGGGCGCGTACAGGCAGGCCGGGGGGGGAGGGGGGCTCTCCGCCGCGCTGAGTCGGTGACGGGCCCTGCTGCGACGCCAAACAGCCGCTGGGCTGCCGTGCGGTCGGGGCGGTCGGTGCGGTCGGGGCTAATCACGAGCGGCAGAACGCCTCGCTGAAGCGCTGCGGGTCTGAGCGCTGGCGAGCAGCTTCACCTCCACGCCGGCGCAATTGGCTGCCAGGCCACGACTCCACGACTCCACGACACGGCGCTGTGTGATCGGTTTGCCGCCCTTGCAGCGCTCCTGCGCGGCCTTGTGCTGCGGCGCGCTGCGATTGGCTGGCCTGCCTCCGGATGTTTGATGCGGGCGTCGTCTGCGGGAGGCGGCCACTGAAGACACGAGCCAAGCGGATCCGCAGACTCGTTGCGCCGCGCTGGAGAGAGATCAAACGTGGCCGGCCGGTCAGTTTGGCTGTCGAGCTTGTCGACGACCTGAGACAGCTTGCTGATGAGGTGCTGAGTCCTGAGACGGGGCGTCGGGTGCCAGGTGGACAGGACGGGAGAACGAGTGGTGAACGGGTGCAGGACGCGCAATCAAGATGCGGACTCCTTTGCTCGCAGACGACGGACGCTTGTGTAGGCAAGCTGTGCATTTGGCCTCGTGAGAACCGTCGCTCATTTTATGTTGCTCGCAGCCGCCGTGTATTGTCTCTGCCTGCGTGGCCTTCTCGCGCGCTTCCAGCCCGATAGCAACTCCAAGCTGCCAGCCATCAACTGACCACCCGTTGGAGGTCCCCTCCAGCTTTCTGTGGTTCGTCCCGTGAGCGCGCGCGCCTTACCAGACCAGCGCTTGACCCCTGCTCGTCCTAGAGGCTGTGCCAAACATGACTGCTGGAATCATCCTAACAGGCCGGCTTCGACAGGCGGCTCTGTTGTTGAAACTCTCAGATGGCGAGCGCTTACTACACCACCCTCTCCGCTCAGCGCGCGCCGTAGATGCCTCGGCCGGCTGATGCGAACTGCTTCAAACCCTGTACGCTATCACTCGACCCTCCTAGAGCTCTTGTGCCGCAAGTATCAGAAACACCAATTGCTGTGCCATGCTGCACGCGATATGAGGCTACCCGTGGACATCGTTTCGAGACAGAAGACCACAGAATGGGGCACCGCATCCAACCCTCATCTACCGCGGGAGCAGCTATGTTTAGAGCTCCGATGAAGAAACAAGACCGTGAAACGAGATTGCATAAGAATGCTGTCAACACACGAGAGTACGCAAAAGGCTGTCTTGATCCAAATCTTCTTCTCGGAAGGGCTTCACCGGGTCGCCTACACTGATGGTGGGATTCTGAACCAAAGGCGAAGATGCATTGGCCATGGGTAGGTGGCATGTGTGCTCACCAAAGTAAACACGACCATCATGTCGACGTGTCTTAGATAGAGTCACAAACGGCTCCTGGTTCCGTTCAGCGGTTTGCTGGTCCACGCAGACCATCTGGCATCTGCGACATGCACCCAGCATCTCGAAATACTGCTGGCCAATCTGGAGATAGCGCCAATCGTCTTCCGCGTATGGTTGTTCGGTGCCGGGCGGGTAGTCTGGGTTTTCGGCCACGATGATGTTGGCCCTAAAGACCTCCGCTTGCGCCGCCTTGCCGCCCTCAGCTTTGATTAGTTCGTTGAGGCGGTTGAGGCTTGATCTTGAAATAGTTAGAATGGGGCTCTCATTTGAGAGAAGAATAGGTTTTGAAACAGATGTCCCGGCCGTTAGCGCTCTTGCATCTGGGAAAGCGCCGGGAATGTGCATGTTCCCAGACTCACGGTATTTCTGGAGATGAGCCTTTGCGTTTCTAGGAGATGCCCGTGGGCCGTTACCGTTACCGATAGCTGGGAAGCGGGCGAGATGGCAAGCCACGCCGAGAGCTTGGGTGAAAAAGGATGAAATGTGGGTTGACTTGTACGTTTTCGTTGCAACAGAGTCTCCACAGACTTTTGCATTAGAGTCCTTGTACATGAAGTCGTCCGAGAACATTCGTGGGTCGGACGAGAGGGGTACAGTGATCTCGTCTTTGAGCGCCATATCTCTCAAGAAGCCCTCCAAGCGAATTCGGAGAACACCTTCGTCTAGGTCTACGCTCGGTCGAATGAGAGCCATTTGAGGGTAGCGCTTTTGGCTCAATGCTGCTCCTGTGCCTTGGTGGACGAGGCACCACTCACGATCCCAGATTAACCCCTCTCGCCGCACTTCCCACGCGTTTCCGGGCGGCACTGTAAACGCCCCGCAACTCTTCAGGGGGTAGATGGATATGCTTTCCACGTGTAAGTGACTGATTGTTGGTGGCTCAATGGCCAGACAATCCACTGGCGACGTGACAGTAGGAGAGGCTTCCTGTACAAAGAATTCGCCTAGGAAATCCACAAATGAGGTCACATCCTTCAGTGTGCTCATTGCCCCAAGACTGGCCCGAATCATGCCCGTAGGCTTTGCACACTTGATGTCGTTGTCATTCCCGCAGCGTTGCCCTGCGGAGAAATTCTCTTTCATCTCCCATGGCGCCAAACCGAGCGAAGATGCAACGCCACCTGGATTGCATAGGCCGCCGGTCCGCAACTGGAAATTTCTAACCGCCGCCAATTTGTCGACTTCTGCGTTGCTGACCCAGCCGCCGTGGGGATTCCGGATATTGAAAGCAACTATTGGCCCTTGCGTGGTTGGATTCCCATACGTCGAGGCAGTGTCGCTGTAGACTTCGCAAACGTTCAATCCGTTGCCGTGTTGCAGGGATAGTAATCCTTGGTGTAGCTTCGTGGTAAGAAATGTGGTATGTTTCGACACCTGTTCCAATGAACCAAATAATTCTTCGTGAATGCTCATAGCAGAATCCAGAGCCAAAATGCTGTGGATTGGTAGGGTACCATCCTCCAGGCGCTCATGTAATGTGTCCGATTTCTTCACATGCCATTGCTCCTTAACACAAACTACCATCTCGACTGTCCCACCTCCAAAATAACGGCGCTTATCAAATGCCGAGCCAGAATCCTGCCGTATAATCAGCGCACCCAGATCAGGGAACCCAAACATCTTGTACAAGCTCAGCACAGTGAAGTCAGGCGCAGTTCGGACGTCGCTCAAGTCAAGCGGCGAAGTAGAGACAAGAGCAGCTGCATCCAACAAAGTGTACACTGCTCCTTTTTTGTTCGAGCGGATACGGCGCGTCCAATCTAATGGTAAACGGCGCCCGTTCATGTTCGACTGGGCCGGGTATGCAAACAACCCAGGGAGCGCAGTCTCCCCACCGGTTTGCTCCATCCATAGCCCGACTTCAGCGTCCGATGCGAAACAGCGATGTTGCTTTGCGGCCTCGCGTACTCCAATCAAGCTCGTATGCGAGTCCTTATGGTAGCCATACCAGAAGCCCTCCGCATGATCTCGGAAAGCTTCCATAACAAGTTTAATTCCCGCCGTGGCATTTGCAACGAAGACAACGTCAAAGACTTCTGGGTCTGCCTTGAACAAAGATAGAAGCCGCAATCTGATATCCTCAATCCGTCGCGTTGTAAGTTGCGAAGAGTTTGAAATCGAATGTGGATTTCCATAAAGATTTGATATCATATCCGTGGAGAAACGTTCGATGAGCGATTTCGCGTACAGCGTGGTCCCAGCATGGTCAAGGTATGTGGTACCTGAGTAGGGTTAGTCAACACCTACGGAAATCTTATGGGATGCTCACCTTGAAGCATAGGGTATTCCTGTGGGCGTAGCCCTTCTATGGTCTTATCATAGCTAACGCAAGTATTTCCCCCCATGGTGATTATCGCGTTCGTCGGCGCACTGTCTAGCCGCAGTCTTTGAAGGAGATCGTGCGAGGCCGAATGAATAAACCCATTAGAATTTAGACCGATAGCTTGGAGTTCGAGGCGCGCAAGTGGCGGATGGCAAATGAGGCGAAGCGGGAGGTCGACGGTGAGCTCCGACAGCCGAACAGGCGCGCCTTTGCCCGAGCGAGGTGCGCCTGTCACCGGTTATCTGAGCGTATCGTTGTTTGCGACAAGGAAATAGCGGGTGCTGAACTGGCGCAGAATCGATGTTTGCGTCGGAATGGCGACCCTGGTTTGTCAACTCAAGTCTCAGCTCTCGTCCACGAAGAGCACAGACCCAATCTAGGAAGCAACCTACCTCACTTGATGCATGCATGCAACACAACACAACATCGCATTGGACATTAACTCCGACGACATGAACTAGGGACGACAATATGGAATTGAGTGGACCGAGCTTTTTGGCCAGTTAGATAGAGTCTACTACTACTAACTAGGCATTCATTGTCCCAATTCTACTTCTGCTGCCTATGAATCTGTGTCCTATACGTCCACAATTCGGACATAGGACGCATTCATCTTGAACAAACAAGCGATGTTATACGTAACAAGCCCAAGACTGAACCATCAACATCGCCAGAATTGAAAGTTGTGCACAGCATCTGTCTCGAAGCAGACGAGCCCAGATCAGCGGGGTTCGTCAGCGAGATCATTGCCGCCGACTCTTATAGTCGTTTTGGAGTAGATACCAAAACTCACTTGAGTCCGCTACTAGCGAGCTCGACCTCAACCGACAATCCGAATATATAACCGTACGCATGGGAAGCCTGCTGGGCCGCATCGCTGGTACACATATCAATGTACGCAGTGCGTGTCCGCTTGACGGGATCTCGGGTTTCCAGGAATGTGATCTCCAAACTAAAGGCAAGAGGTTTTAGCACGGAACTCTCAATTAGTACAGAGGCATCCTTACATGTCAGAAACGAAGTCGTGGAAGAAGTCTAGCAAGTCGTCCATTTCTGCATCCGCAGCAATGTTGCTCACAACAATCCGGCACGGTAGCCTGGCCTTTTCGTCCAGTTCACGAAACGTCATTTCTTCTTCCAAGGCTTGCGCGACGATCTTGTCAAGCTCTTCATGGGCTTGCTTGACGATCATATCCTCCTGTCGCAGGGCCTTGTATCCGTGCACTCCAGTACTGAAGAGGACTGCAGTCAAAGTGGCTAGTTTCACCCAGGTGTACCCTGCTCTCTCTAGCTGGAGTGCCACCTGTGATGGGGTACAAGCTCCAATCTGCTCCGAGATCTGGTCCTTGGGTTCGAGTTGCATGCGCGAGCTTGGGGCCAGCTCACGATATGGGGCATGGGGAGTTCCAAAGAGTAGAGTGGTGATTTTCGCCTGCAGTTCCGTCAAGTCGTCTTCGTCGTCTTCGTCGTCTTCGTCTAGCGTTGATACAATGCCACAGGCCGCCATAGTACGTTCCAGATCCGCCATCATCTGCTTAGGGTCGTGTTCAATATCGGCATTGGCACGGTCGCCGAGATGCTCGCCCAGTTCAGGGGGACAACAGACTACTAAGGCTAGAGTTAGCTAAGCATGAAGCAATGTGTAGATACTGTCACCCACCTTTCGGAACACGATCGAGGAGAGCGGCCAGCACGTCACTCTTCACAAGTTGCTCTTGGTCGCTGTCCACTGCGCTTGAGACAGTGTCCATTGCACTTGAGACCGAGTCGCTAGACCGAGCGCGAGAATACAGACCCGGCCTAGGCTTCACTGTAGGGGCCGTCGGTGTTAGCTCTCGCTTTGCGCGCTTTGGAACAGGATAGTCGCGGCGCATCATAGATGCCTCCACTAGGGTATCTCTGATGTTGGCCAGCTGCTTGTGGAGAAGAGCTTGCGTACCCTTGCCGGTGCAAACTCTCGGGGGCATGGCTGCAGTTCGCATTGTCGTACAATAACTGATGTGGACGTTAGAATCCCTGGGCTGGGCGAGCTCGGATTCCATATGCCTCGATGAGCGATGCAGCTTACCTTCGTTTTCTGAAGCTCACCGCTTCTCCGACGCGTTTGGTGTTGGTTGCTGTGGTGGTGGTTGGGCCTGGAGGAAAGTGGTGGAAGGATACGGTCAAGTCCTAGCTTGGAAGGCGCGAGAAAGACAAGACTGTTGCACACCGCACTTTCACTGTCAAGTGTACGCAAAGCGATGGAAGCCTGGTTGACGAAAACCACCGCTCTTTTAAGTATTCGTCACGAGAGTCGGTGAATCCGAGTTCCTGTCCTAAGAAATGCTTGCACTATGAGAAACCCAACCTGGCCCATGTGGCAGCCAAGTGGCCAATAAGGAATCGACAATAATGATATCATGAAGTCCAGATACCTGAGTACTTCTCCGATCCTTCGTCCAGAATACAGCTTTGCCAACCAACATCCATTGGTCTTATAGACACCTGCCCAAGGTCGTCGTTCATGCTCAAGAAACCACCCCCATGTAACAGCATGTGTACCCATATCGGCATGCAATTGAGAGAAAACGTGACGATAGAGCAATAATAAAGACACAGGACGTAAATCCTACCTTGCACACCGTGTTCCGAGCCGACGCTGAAAACGATCCTATTTGTTCTTCTTGCCTGCTGCCTTCTTCTCTGCGTCCTTGGTCGCAAATTCGGCGATCTCGGCCTCCTCCTTCCTGAGCGCATACCACTGCCCAGCCTGCAGAACCAACACACCGACAAGCACAAGCGCCAAGATTGTGTTGCTTGCCGCGTAGACCCTCAACGAGTCCTCCCTTCCTATGAAGTCATCGACCTCGCCATCCGGGAGCGGCTCCGTTGGCCCGTAGATGCCCGCGGTAACGACTCGGAAGCCCTTGACAATGTTTGTAACGTAGACCATCAGGCCAGCAATGTAGAGCACAAGGGACGCGCCGTCAAAGAGCATGTTCGCTTCTGACATGTTGTAGAGCTTGAGCAGGAAACCGAACATGCCAGTCGCCATAACAATGTGTAGGATGCGCGAGATAATCGGCGGCGAAGCGTGTAGGAATTTGATGTGGTCCTCAAGGATCTTGAAGTAGTTATCGCGGCCCTCGGTCGGCACGGTCCAGAGGACATTGTAATCGTAGGGGAACGAGGAGAAGAGGATCCCTAAGAAGAAGCATGTCGCTGCGCAACGATCAGTATGGTGCAAAAAGTGCCCGAGACCTGTCCTAGACGACGCGACAGAGGGGGTTACTTACGGCCGATGATAAGGAATGTCCCGAAGGAATTTGCGCCCTTGCCCATGTTTGCGTGTAAGGTACGAGAGATCGTATACTTTATCTACTGGAGAGAGGGAGGAGTGTGTGTAGAACGAGAGTCCAATTTTCGTAGGGATGGAGGTGGTATAACTGACGCTTATCGACCAACAAACCGGGGCACCGTAAATACACGCCAGGACGGGCCTGGGGATTCGCCGTAGGCTCTTTCAGGAAGGTAGCAAACGTTGCCTCTGGATCACACACATGAACTTTCCAGGGACTCAAATGCTGTTAGTCAATGCGGCGAATACAATCACCTTGATGCAAGGCACGATGCAATAACACCTAGGCAACCTTGGATATCATAGAGTTATGCCAAGATATCAAAAGGCTTGGCATCATGTGCTCCCCTTCCAAGGTTGGATTCTGATCGATCTCGATACTCTTCATGGACATGAGATCACGATCACTTCTATAGGAGGTCTGATGTATATTTTCAAGTTCGTGGATAGCACCTCATCAATCCTGATTCTCTGCCACAACGAAGCCGAGTCAGCGTCCAAATAATGTAACATAAAACGCCAAGAGCACCTTGCCCACAGCCCAACAAACTCCCGCCGCCATCATCAGCATTTCATATCTTAAAAGTCCTCGTCATCCATATTCAAGTCATCATTACCGGCCTCGATGAAGACAAGTCTAGTTCCTTCCCCAGTAGTTTGCCAAACCTATGGAGTGTCAGCTTCATGAACATGTTATGTTTTGTCAGAAAGCAAGGGATACTTACATCCAGTAAAGAGTATTCGTCGATCGCCTGCTCAAACTGATCCGCAGTGAAGCCCTTGGCCAGCACTCGTTCTCTAACTCGGCGTAAGTCGAGTTCTCCTCGAGTTCCGTCACCAACAGCAGCCGCACCGCTCGCTTCCATTGTCTTGATGAGATGATAGATCTTGCTGCTAGGGGTGTGATCATCTCTGCGGTTCTCATCGGCGTACAGACTGGCCTTGCTGACCTCGATGAGACGCAGTGCTTCGTCGACATCCTCGGAAATAACCTCGCTGGCAAACCGCAGCCGCGCTAGAGCTTGTGCTAAACGCAGTACACCGAGTAGAGTTCGCGGCGAAGTGTGAGTAAAGGCTTTCTTGGAACCCTCATCTCGCTTCTGCTGTTGCCTCATTCGCACGTATGCGCCGACCATGTAGTCAGACACCTCCTTTGGCACCGTTGGTCGATGTGATCTTGCCCGAGCGACCCACTGTCGTACCTCGGCGGGACTGAAGACAACACCTCCCGGTGCTTCAGGGTGAGCGTTATGCATGTGTACGTATGTAACGTGACGAGCTAGCTCTTCGTCTGAATCTCGGGAAGGGGTGTCAAGAATGAGGAAAAGGACATCGAATCGAGATAAAAGGGCCGCGGGAAGATTGATGTTCTCCACGGGTGAGATGCGGGGGTTGTAGCGACCATATAGAGGGTTGGCTGCGGCGAGAATTGAGGTTCGGGCATTCAAGGTTGTCGTAATGCCGGCTTTACTGATAGATATCGTTTGCTGTTCCATGACTTCGTGGATAGCGGTACGGTCGCCGTCGTCCATTTTGTCAAACTCATCGATACAGCACATACCATTGTCTGCGAGAACAAGAGCACCTCCTTCAAGCACCATTTCGTCTGTGACTGGATCTCGCATCACGGCTGCAGTAAGACCAACTCCACTGCTTCCACGACCAGTGGTATAGACGCCCCGGGGCGCAACCTTGGTGATGTATTTCAAAAGCTGGGATTTAGCAACACCCGGGTCACCCATCAAACACACATTGATGTCACCACGGATTCGCATGCCGTCGCCAACCTCCTTTGTGACCCCGCCAATAAGTTGCAAGAGCAGAGCTTTCTTCACGTCTGCATGGCCAAAGATTTCCGGTGCGATGGACCTTGAAAGGTATTCGTATAGTTGACCAGATCTCTCAAGCTCGTTCATCCTTCGGATAGTAGGCTGCGCAAGCACGATGTCATCGTAAGCCTTCTTGTGCTGCATCACGTGTTGGGCTTCAAGATAGGTGTCGGTGAGCAGGCCGGCACGGATAGCTTTGAAACCCGTGTACGGAGTTGGGAGGAATATTCCCGCGACGTCCATAACGTCGCCCGGGTTAATTGACCGCACCAAAGCACCGTGACAATGGATTGTGAGCTGTCTGGGGATGTGCCCCACGGGCACCTGGTCAGCCATCTCCTGGATCTTCACCTCCTGGAAAGGGAGAAACTTGGATGCGCGAGTTGATAAGAAGAGCGAGCCTTTGGTGTTATTCTTCTTGCACTCGTCTGATGGACATTCTACCATGGGAGTGAACTGCTTCGTGGTAACCGGCTGGAATATTTCGCATCCGCATCGATCGCAAGAGTATGCGTTGACCTGCACCGAGGGCTTGACATCAGAGACTCTCGTGGCAATGCCGCGGACAGTGATGAGGTGTCCCAAGTGCTCTCCTCGAACGTTCCGCACTGCCAAGGCCTTCATGCTGCGCTGGCTACTGGCACCAGATGGTATCCTCGGCTTGAAGTTCAGGGTGTATCGCCGTGTAAGAGCAGGTGGGAATATGGTTTCGGGCGGTGGCTGCGCGCCTTCTTCTGCTCCTTGGAGCTCTTGCACCCTGTCGTTGCGTTTGGAGCGCTGGGTCATGATAATATCCAGCACATCATCCTTGAAGCTGCGCAAGTCAGTAATCTAGGACGGAGCATGAACGGGTTTGTTTTGTACTTGGGCTCATTCGTCGGCTGCGGCAGAATCTTGTCCACTGCCCTCGAACATATCTCAATATAGTGATGCGCATTGCGCTCGATGGACTCAACCAGCTTGTAGTTGTGCTCGTCATCCGTGGCAGCCCTCTCATACTATGGCGCGTCAGTTTAAAGCCGTGGTTGCTTGCGCACTCGGATGCCCCCACCGATTCGAGATCGTTCAGATCTATGACAATCTCCGTCTTGACTCGGTCTGACACATCCTGCAGCATCTGCATGTATTTGAGCTTGTTGTGACGATTGCGCCGCTGCGTGCCGTCCGGCGCAGGGTCGTCCGAGTCGTCCACCATGTCGTACTCGTCGCTGTCACCACCGCCATTGAGGTTGAGCCCTTGCAGCTGCTCTGTAGCATCTGTTGCCGACGACTTAAAGCTTCCGAGAAAATCGACAATGGCGGCTAGGGGTGGGTCCAGTTAGCTGAGGGGCTGAGGTGCTGAGATGCTCTGCGCCGGAGACACACACCTTCCTGTTGCTCGTAGTTGACATCGATGTTCACGGAGAATAGCGCCATGGTGCGAGCGTGCGGTCCAGAGCGCGACGGCGATGTTTGTCTGGCGTTGCAGTGTGCGGAGGGGGGTTGCAGGCGTGCAGAGGGGGGCTTTGGCGCGTTCTTCCTCCAGCCACTCGTTGCAAACGCGTCGCGCGGCTGGCGGCTGGCGCTGGCTGTTGGTTCTGCCGGCCGCGACCGCCTTGCACACAGCGACGACCTTGGATCCCACAACAACCTCGGCACGCGGCCAGAGCTGAAGCTTACTTAGAGGCTCGTTCACAGCATGCGCGACTGCTGTCCGTCACTCCCTCTTCCCTCTTGCTCTCCCCCGTCATGGCGCCGCCGAAGAAGCCGGGCGGCCACGCTGTGCAGGCCGAGATTGCCCTGCAACAGTCGCTCAAGAATTGCTTAGTCAACCTCCCCTCATCTCTGGTTTCTGTGCTCGTGAATGCGGATACGGTAGGCAGAGCTGCGCCATCTTCGTGCATGGCACTGAGTAACACGTGCATCTAGATCGCCCAGAATGTGGTTGTTGAACTCTCGTACCGCCAGCCTCCGCCGCCCGGCGTCGCCGACTCGAAGAATGCCTCGCACCAAAAGTCGGTGTTTGTGGGGTGGACTGGCATGCAAAGCAAGCGTAGGATTGCGCCGCTGGTAGGCCGCGACGGTCTGAGTGGCAGTAGAAGCGGTCTTGCTGCGCGGGAACAAGACGTACAAGCCGTGGAAGTTGATGCGACCTTTGCCCGGCTGATAGGGTTGACAGAGGGCCAGAGGGTTGGCATATTGTTGCACCTGGACCCTCCCCAGGCGCACACAATCAACATTGAGCCTCTGACGCCCGTGGACTGGGAGATGATAGAATTGCACGCTCAGTTTCTGGAACTCAATTTCCTATCTCAAATACGTGCACTTCCGAACCCTCAGACACAAACGCCCCATCCAGTCACCCTACACTTGTCACCTACCACTACCGCGAACATCATTGTGACCGCAGTTGCTCCACCTCCGCCTACGGCCTCGCCTTTCGTAAAGATATCCCCGGACGCGGAGGTGATAGTAGCCCCGAAGACACGCCAGAAGACGGACCGGAGCTCAACACGTGAAAGTCGCAGTGTCGGAGGCGCATCTAGGAAGAGCGGGAAGAGTACGGCGAGTACTGTAAGGCGACGCAGTGGGCGAGACGAAGCTGTCAGTCGTGGCGCAGTATTTCTCCGTGGCGTTGACCGAACCGTTGCTCGGGACTGGTTCGATGAAGAGGATGACGCAGACAACGAAGGCCTGAAAGTCTGGGTCGACAAGGATGTCCAACTTACGAAAGCACTCAGGGGTGCCACCTGGGTGTCAGTAGCCATTATAAAACCTGCAGGGCTACAAGAACCCGTGGACATGCAGAATGAGCAGGAACAAGAGAAGCCTGCGGCTCGGGTCATAGCAAGACTGGGTTCTTGGGAGGATGCGCCGGACAGTCGTCACATTGCACTTTCTACGGATCTGTGTAGAGTTCTGGGCTTCGAAGGCTTTGTTGGTGGACTTGTTCGGATTGAGGGTGCCCCTGGCCAGACTGCGAAGCCATCATCTATCAAGCCACATGGCTCCAATCCAAGGGGCCCAGACTCTAAAGATTCCGTTGTGAAGACTATCAAAATTCTCCCATTCTCGGCCGCTACCAGCCGCGCGTCTACCGCTCTTAAATTTGGTGGCGAGTCTAAGCAGGAACAAGAAGATGCCTTGCAGAAAATAAAGATGGCATATGGTAGGAAGAATGGACTTTTAGATGGCCCCGTCACAGACGGCATGGTTCTACTACCCTTGCCAGACTCCGAATTAGCCTGGCAAGGAGGCATCGTAAGGTTCGACCCGACCCAGCCCACGACTGGGATCCCTTGGGTGCTGTTCCCTGAGCGGAAACCGCCTATCGAATTGGGTGCAGAGATCTCAAAACCATCTAGTATTAACAAAGGCTGGCAACAGGGTGAATCACTACCAGCATCTGCACCGCGTTTGGTCGGGATCGATGCTTTGATCGTTCAATTGAGGTCTCACTTGACGCACCACTCGTCTGTTCTCCTGACTGGGGGACTCGGTGCTGGAAAAACGAATTGCACACAACTGCTCGCGCACCAACTACGAACTGATTACCTCTTCAACACTATCTATTTTCCCTGCCGCAAGCTCGTTACCGACGAAACGAGAGTAGCAACCATCAAAGAGACACTCAACAGGCTCTTTGCGTCCGCGTCATGGGCCGCCAGAAATGGCGGTAATACTATGGTCATTCTTGATGACCTAGATAAGCTCTGTCCTGTAGAGACTGAGCTTCAAGTCGGCAACGAGAATGGAAGAAGTCGTCACGTTAGTGAGAGTATCATCTCTATGGTGAGGCAATACTGTCACATGGACTCTGGCGTAGTACTCTTGGCTACTGCGCAAGGCAAAGAAGCTCTCAACAATGTCATCGTTGGAGGACATATTGTTCGTGATATCGTTAGTTTGAAGGCCCCAAACAAGGATGGAAGAAGGAAAGTGCTCGAAATGCTCGCATACGAAGATGCTAAACCACAGTCGACAGAAGAGAAGCATAATAGGCATGTCTTCCCACCTTCGCCATCGAATAGTCGTCCGAGCACTTCTCACCGAAGTCAGCCTAGCATATCGAGCATACAGCATGACGATACACCCGAAGAAGATGGGTTCATTGTTGAGTCTTCGATCGACTTCCTCGAGCTTGCTGGTCAGACAGATGGGTACATGCCGGGCGACCTAGTCCTATTAACATCGCGAGCGCGGAACGAAGCCTTGATACGAACTGTTAGTGACTCATCAACATCCACGTCTGTTCGTCTTACTAGGGATGATTACACTCAAGCATTGGCTGGGTTTACACCCGCTTCTCTGCGTAATGTCACGTTACAATCGTCGACAACGAAATGGGATTCCATCGGTGGTCTTCTCGCAACGCGACAAACCCTTCTAGAGACGCTCCAATACCCAACGACTTATGCTCCCATCTTCGCCCAATGCCCACTTCGTCTACGCTCTGGTCTACTCCTCTACGGCTACCCAGGTTGTGGCAAAACCCTACTCGCTTCCGCCGTAGCAGGCGAATGCGGCTTAAACTTTATCTCAGTCAAAGGTCCCGAAATACTCAACAAGTACATTGGTGCTTCTGAAAAGTCGGTCCGAGATCTTTTCGAGCGAGCAGAAGCTGCCAGACCCTGTGTCCTTTTCTTCGACGAGTTCGACTCAATTGCACCAAAGCGTGGACATGATAGCACAGGCGTAACGGATCGAGTGGTCAATCAACTGCTAACCCAAATGGATGGTGCAGAAGGCTTAAGCGGTGTGTATGTGCTTGCTGCTACATCCAGACCTGATCTCATTGATCCTGCGCTGCTCCGTCCGGGACGTTTAGACAAGAGTCTCTTGTGCGATATGCCCGCTCTCGAGGAACGTATCGACATCCTCACAGCTGTGACAAGAAAATTGCGTCTCGCACCAAGCATCTTACGCACCGAATACCAAGGCGAGAACTTCCGGGAGATCGCAGAAAGAACCGAAGGTTATTCAGGAGCAGACCTCCAGGCCGTTGTCTACAATGCGCAACTCGCAGCCATCCACGACATCCTCGGCGACACGGAGCTTGAAGATCCTACAAAGACAGGTGCGAAAAAGGGCGCCTCAACATCAAATATGGCTGGTAAAGATAAAGGCATCCCGGAGTTCACCCACTTCCGCTTCGGCGACTCCTCCTCCCCTCTTGACAACGACAAATATCCCCCGTCCTCCCAACTCACCGAACGCGCCATCATTGCGTCCAGAATCGCTGCCTTGCAAGCTATGCGCAGAAAACAGAAGCAAATGCAGCAACAACACCAGCGGCCGAGTAGCAAAGGCGAGGATGAGGGTGAGAAGGGCGAGCCGGAGAGGACGGAACCTGAGATCCAGTGGAAGCATGTTGAGAGTGCCTTGGGTACGACGCGGAGCAGCATTTCTGCGCAGGAGCGCCGGAGATTGGAGGCGATCTATCGAGAGTTTGTAGTGGGAAGAAATGGGGAGATGCCGAGCGGGCAAGGTGGGAGTGAGATAGGAGGAAGAACAAGTCTTATGTAGATATGGGGAGATGGCCTGCCCTGGGGATAATTGATAGCCGCGTGTTGAGTACTGTAGAATAACGTTAGTTGCATGAGTTAGTGTAAAAAATCGGCATAGAGACGGATCTGAATTGTGTCTGAAGCATATCGTTCTTCTAATTCTGTGCCCTAAGATGGATATATAATCTCACAAAAGAGGCAGAATGTTATATCGATGTGATTGCCTCACATCGCCTCGCCTCATATGAGCAAACTATACACTATTCAATACCCATTCCGTCCACCCAAGTCTCTTGCCCCGAGTATTACTTTCCCACACTCTTCACCGCATCTTTCGCCTTATCTGCAGCCGCTGCGGCCATTCCCTGCGACGAGTCCGCCAGCTCCTTCGCCTTCAAAGCCGCGTCCCGGCCTCCAAAATTCCAGTACTGCATATACCGGTATCCTTGGACGAGTTGCGACGAGCAGTTGATGAAGTGGCAGCCGAAGAGCAGGTAGTTCGCCGGGCTGACGGCGAAGGCGTAGCGCATGAATACGGCGCTGTATACGGAGAGAGCGCCTGTCATGCGGCCGGAGATGCTGGCGGTGTGTCAGTCGGTGGAGTTCTTGATCATTGAGAGCTGCGGTTGGGGAGGGAAGGCGGAGTCTTGAAACGGAGGCTTGAGAAACCGCCTGCGGGAGCGAGACAGTCGTGCGTGGAAGATGTATAGGTAGGATAATCGCGCCTCGGAAAGGGCAAACGTACATCTCGGGATCTTTGCTCATGTCTGCGACCGCCGCGATCGGGATGCCGAAGTTACTCGCCGGACCCCAGAAATCTGCAGCGCGTTAGCTGGTACATTCCAAGCTTCCATATTCTTCGGCCGCGCTTCAATCAGTCCTGCACAGCGCCTACAGTAACCGGAAGTAAGACTGCGCCGTTGGAAAGTTTGTACATACGGGTCGAACAGAAGTAATCGGCATATTTGTTCGCTCGTATCCGCGCATTGAGAGCTTTGACTGCGGCCGCCATTTTGGAGACAGGCGCGTGAAGAGTGGAGAGGCAAGGCTGTGCTGGACTGGGTCCGTGGTAGAGAGTGGTGTTTTGGTGGTGAGTTCGGAGCTGGATCTCGGGAGCCCGCCCGGTCATCATGGAGCCGCTTTTCGGAACTTCCAAGGCTGGAAGATGGTCACGTGCACGAAAACTGGATACCGATGAACCTTTAGCACGCATGATGTGCATAGTACTTGGAGTCTACCTAAGCAGTCGCATAAAGGTTCGCAGCAAGAGAAGCTCTACATATCCTGGGGAATTGGGGGTATTGTACAGTCGGGTACCAGTTCTACTGAACGAGGCAGACTTAGCTAGACCTCCATTTTGGTATTTCCTTCCACTCTTTCTTTCCAGTTCGAGTAGCCCTTCTTAGCGAGTCGAGCTGGCCAGCGGTTGTGTCCATGTATAACCTCGTATACTGTCCTCACGCCAGTTTCCAGGTAATTGCTCCATCGACCATAAATCTCCAACCTTCAATTTCATATGTCTCAGTCCATAGATGCAACGATATATCAAGTTATTCGCTTACCTTATTTCATATAGGTAGATCACTTATCGACCTCCACCATAGCCGGGACCACCGCGTCCGCCGAACCCAGGCGGGCCACCAGGTGGGCCTCCAAACGGTGGCGGTCCTCCTGGGAAGCCGCCTGCACAGGGTTAGCATCAGTTTACATGATCTGTGGGAATATAATCGGCATACCTGGTGGACCAGACACAAATCCAGCTAATGAAGGTTAGTTGAATCTTAGTTTGAGAATTGCGAGGGGTACTTACGAGGGCCTCCAGGTGGTCCGCCACGGCCTGCTCCGAAAGGCGGAGGTACAAAGCCTCCCGGAGGACCTCCAAAGGCACCTGGTGGTGGAAAGTTCCCGAAACCCGGACCTGGGCCTCCAACGCCCGGGGTGGGTCCCGTCAGTCCAACTGGAAGGCCGCGCCCAATGGGTCGAGACACGCCAGGTCCAGACGCCACTGCTACGGCTGGTCCAGCAGACGCCGTTCCTCCAAGTCGCGCGGCAGGGTCGGATGGTGGAGGACCGTCAACTGAAAGAGAGATAACGTTGGCGCCACGGAGAATTGTAAGTCCGATCGCGCGTCGCTCTTCAGACTCCGTGACCACCTGCGTTGCGCCAGGCGCTGCTTTTCCAGTTCGTCGACGAGTTCGGCGGAACTCCTCCGTGTCAGCGAGGACGACATTCATATGCTGTTTGGCAGAGTCAGCTCACAGCTACAATACTATCACAGTTCGCGTACCTTGTCGAATGCCAGCATCTGCCCGACCATCTGCCTTCCATCCTGGAGGGTAACTTTCATGCGATAGTTGATCTGGAGCAGGTGAGTCGTGCGACACCACGAGTGCGAGGGTAAGGAGCGCTTACAAGGTTTTGCTACATTGCGGAGAAACGCCAGTCAGTTCTATGCACAGGTCTTCTCTTAGGCCAAGGACGACTGGGTGTTGCTAGGCAGATCCACTTACCATCTTCCCCTGCCTATTTGTAGCTGCAGACATGCTGGGTGAAGTGCGTCCGAAGACGACTTGATTGTTCAAGGAATAGAACGGTCTCGTAAGAAGATGCTGGCTGCGGGCAGGTTGTAGCGGGGAGAGGCAGTGGAGCTGTCGAGGTCGCGCAGCTAGATAGATATGTTATTCCAGGTCCGTGCGTTTAGCCGAACTCTTGGCACCGAGCCCACCACACGCACGATTTTATCGTTATAACCTCAGCGACACTCCGACCATCCACCTCCGCTACTAACCCCGTCCACAGCACCTACAATGGTATGTACCTACACTCTGTTCTCGATCGCAATGCGCTAATTGGTATTCTTGCAGGCCGAGTCAAAAGCCTCCAACCCCATGCGGGAGCTGCGCATCCAGAAGCTCGTCCTCAACATCTCGGTCGGCGAGTCTGGTGATCGTTTGACCCGAGCGGCCAAGGTGCTCGAGCAGCTGAGCGGTCAGACTCCTGTCTACAGCAAGGCCCGATACACTGTCCGTACCTTCGGTATCAGGAGGAACGAAAAGTACGACCCCGACAAGGACAGGCGAGAAGTAGAGGGTTAACATGGGTTGTTAGGATCGCCGTTCACGTTACCATCCGCGGCCCCAAGGCTGAGGAGATCCTCGAGCGCGGCCTCAAGGTCAAGGAGTACGAACTGCGCAAGCGCAACTTCAGCGAGTCAGGCAACTTCGGTTTCGGTATCAGCGAACACATCGACTTGGGCATCAAGTACGACCCTAGCATTGGGTAAGTCGTCTGTAACAATGCCATTTGTTGAGTGATATAGCTGACCGTACGTAGTATCTACGGCATGGATTTCTACGTCTGCATGACCCGCCCCGGCGAGCGTGTTGCCAAGCGCAGGCGATGCCAGAGCAAGATCGGAGCTTCCCACCGTGTCAACCAAGTCGAGACCATCAAATGGTACAAGAACCGATTCGAGGGCATTGTCCGATAAGCGTATCAATGTCGATGGGTGAAAAGCAAAGACGAAGAGTCAGACGAGTCAGCATTGGGTCTCTGGGTCCTCGGAGGTTAGGTCTCGCGGAGTCCCGGTCTGTAATTAACAAGATACAGCAAGCATCAAGCTTGCGGCCTATCAATGGAGCTGACCTCGCTCGAAAGAGCGAGCGTCTTTGATCACAGTACAATGGAGGCTTCACTTGGGTGAATGTTCCGCTTAACCATTGGTGATCATCTCTATTCCCATCGATGCTTGTGAATTTGTGGTATCGACTGCGATGCCTTGATATACTTACTTGCGTGCATCGCCATCTATAGGTACATCCTTTTGCTTCGGGCATTGGAGGCCTTGATTGTGTAAGTAAGCATACTATTTTCGACTTGCATTGAGCGTCGGTCAGCTTGGGAACCGTTTCAACAACGCCCCACTACTTCGCCCTCGGACGATTTTATGAGCATTGCACCTGCATGAACTCCTACTGTCAGCATGTCTACTCCTCCGTTTCTAGTTCGCTACAATTGGGAAACCATGCTTAGCTACACCATCCTTCAATCTCTGTATCTGGTATGTGTGTTTACACCTCCATCTCTCCTTTGCGCCGTATGTTTAGGTTGCGGTTGCATGCTTCCATCAATAGCGGTCATTACGATCCGAGACCAAAGACCGACTCTCCCTAGGCGCTATGGCTGTTACCGCTGGCCACCCAGCCGGCCGCATTAACATGCCAGGATGACGCGGCGTCTTACCGCCGTGGATGCTTCCAAGGCTGCCGCGGAGCAAATACCTTAATTCCAAATATCTTATGGATGTCTGAATCCGTGGTCTCTTACCATCAGAGATGACGTGGCACCTTTACTCAGCGGGTGCGCATCTCACGTCGTTAGTCCTTGGTGACTTGTAAAACGGTTCCGAGCCTGGACCGTTTGGTTGAGTTCCAACGTCTGGAAATCTGGGAATACATGGGAAGACATGGATAAATACCTACCACATGGCACATACCGAATAGAGTCACATGTAGCCTCAAATGAACCCAGAGCTTACCCCACCATCCCCACTTCTCTGTCTCTCTCGCCACCTTGAGGCTCACCAGCTGTGCCATACACAGGCAGGTTCTAAATGGTCAAAGTTCGCTATGCTGTGCTGTGCTGCGCTGTGCCGTACCATCGCGCTTATGGGCTGCGGCGGGCGGTAGCGGTAGCATACAAGGAAGAGGCGAAGATACGTACAGATCTCCGTTTGTCTTGCTTGAGGTTATGTCCACGTCACGCCCTTTCTTGCGAAGGGATGGATGGCTGGTATTTGGTCGTGGCGGCATCGGCATCGGCATAGGGAGGGAGGAGGGAGGCGGCTGTAGTGCTGTGTTTTGTTAAAATTCTACTTGGAAGATGGAATGGGATAGTAGACAGATGCAGAGGCAGAGGCAGAGACAGAGACAGCCAATTCAGATCTTCACAACGTCGCTTCCTTCCTTGCTTTGCTTTGCTAGTCCAATCTATCCATTTTCCGCACATATCTCGTAACGTTATGTACTACCGACTCAAAAGACCATACATAGATGCATGCAACCCAACTCCCCCTCACTCACACCATACCCGACACCACCGTTACACCATTCACACCCTCGTACCCACCAGTTTATGTCATGCCATGCCCTGCTATTTCCCTTCGCGCCGTGGCTCGTCATACTGCCATGCTTTTCCTTTCCCCCTTCCCGCACCAAGTCTTCCCGAGCGCCTAAACACGCACGCATGCATACAAATCCCCTAGCTCGGGCGACTCGCCCTGGACCCAGTAAAGGTTAGTAGGTACCGACCGACCGACCGATCGGGGCGATACGTCCTTTGCTTTCGCAATCATGCATGGTGCAGATGGATAGCGTTTGGGAGCGAGAATTTGGGAATGGGAGGAGACGCTGGAGCGGCGGCATCAGGGGAAGAACTCCTCAGGGTGTTAGACAGCAAAGTAGGTCAAGTATTCGTGTATTTGATAGACAAAGGACAGGGCACATGGTGGTTTTGATAATGATCTTTTTGTTTTTCATTGGTTCTGCGACTCCTCCCACTTCCTCGTCTTGTGAGCGATGAATGACTGTCCAAGTTGCGAAAAGCGTGGGTATCTCCCCTACGGAGAGGGGCAATCCATGCATCCATTCCGTCCATCTGTCATCAAAAAAGGTATCAAACAAGTACAAGGAAATCCTGTTTCCCACACCGCACCACCTCCGAGGAGAGAATTATATATAAGCGAGAGATTCGACAGTCGGTTAGACCGGGTGACAACAAGGAAAAGTATGCGGCCTAAGCCAGCCCACATCGTAATGGTATCGGGGAAAATGTACAGAGATACCCAGGAAACATTGCTTAGCCATGTGCTCATGACCCAGACCAGATCCCCAGATAAGGAGAGAAACGAAGACGCTATGCCGCTGATAAATGGAAACACTCGCTTTTGCTTTATGAATACCTCGTCTCGGTCACGTTCGGCCCGAAGTCGAAGCCTGGGGCCGTCGGTGTTGGCTGTGGAGGATATGCGGGGGACGCAAGCGGTGCGTATGCGCCTGGAACAGGAACAGCGGCGTACTGCTGCTCACCAGGTGCTGCGGCTACGTGGTCGTGTGCCCTAACTTGGTAGCCTGGGGAGGCGGGTGGCAGTGGAGGTGATGTTGTCCCACTTCGCGCAGGAGCATCGAAGCCGTCCTGCTCAAGCTTGGGTGTCGCGCCTTGGATTTTGATCGGGGGCGCTTTAAGGGAGAATGGCTGAGGCTGAGCGATCTCGCGGGCATATTGTGTACTGCCGCTCTCACCGTTCTCAGCTGCAGAGAGTGGATCGACATAGTTGGGATGGCCTGGTGGTGGGCGCCAGCCGCCAGAGCGAGGAGACATGGGGCCAAAGCCTGGGGTGTTTGGTGCGGACTGCGAACGTAATTGGGCAAGGTAGAGGTCGGAGCGGGCCTTGTCGCGGGCGGCCATGGACTTCCTGAGCTTCCTCTTAGACCAGAAGCGGAAGAAGACAATTCCGTAGATGATGATGCATAGCGTTTCGATCACCACTTCGATGATGCAGCATACAAGAGCCCAGTTCTGTGTACTTCGTTAGATGGTGGTTCACAAATCGAGTAAAGGCATCTGCTTACCTGAAGACGGCAGACGAGTGCATAGGAAACATCGTTCTCGAAGAGGTTTTTCCGCCTGTTGTCGACGCAAGACCAGCCCCACATATCTTTGCCTTTGCCTTGAGATTTGCTCTGGTTGAAAACTGCGGCTCCTACAGCCCACATGACGATACTGAAGATGAAGAAGCCGACGGCGAAGACGGTGTAATACGCTGCCACCTTCTCTGCTCTGTTATGTCCTCCTCTTGAGTATGCGATGAGCACGAAGATGGACATGAATAACGAGATACAGGCGATGACGAGAAGCGTGACCTGCGGCCAGATCCTAGTATTGGCAGCCCACGCTGGTAGATTGTTCCTTGGAGCGAGTGTTTTGGTAGCGTTGAAGATGGCGAAGACAGTTGCGAGCATAGAGAGTACGATCAAACTGCAGGCAAAGTTGATGCCGCGCAGAAAGATCTTGGCTATGCGTACTCTGACCTTCACTTTCTACTCGCTGTTAGTTTCGCACTCAGATGAAGACATTCGGGGTTGACATACCAAATCTTTGGCCTGTTCCTTGTCGGTCATAGCCTCCTGCTTCTCCAATTTGGCCTCCTCGTGGAAGGTGGGACTGAGGATCATGGTCTCCTGCCCGGGCGTCCGCGGTGGAGCGCCAGGCGACTTCATAGCGCTCCTCAGGGGAGTCTTTGGAGTAGGCGGAGGCAAGTACTTCCTGTCGGTTTCCTCCATCTCGACGCCTTGGACGTAGCCGAAGCCGACGTCGGACACTTGGGCTTGCGGGCGGTAGTGGTTCGTAGGAGGGTCGGCGAAGGGTGATTTTGCTTCGATGGGCGAGTATACGGAAGTTGCTTCGGCGAAGCGTGCGGTGCGAGGTGACCTGAATGATGGTGCGAGCGAGTCTCTGGAAGTTCGTTTTTCGATGGTCACTGTAGTAGTCTTCTTATCGTTGGTAGCCATTCTAGACAAGTCCAGGTTCATAGAAGGAGCTGAGGACGTGAGGGTGTCATGTATTGGGGGGAGAGTGAGACGGCGGGTAGAAATGTCTATGGAAGAAGAGCAACTTGGAGCCAGGCCAGCTAGAACAAGTCGCAACACACAATGAAGTGCTTGGGTAAGAGAGACAAGAGTCAAAGACGCACACGAGTATTACAATAAGAGACCTGCTGGCAAGAGAAGAGAGAAGAAGCAGAAGGGAGGGCGAAGCGCTGGCCTTTTGTCTCGGTGGGCGCTTCGAGGGGCGGGACTCGTGGTATTGGACACGGGAGAGGTGGGGAGCATCGGGATAAGAGCTGGCGGGTACTCACCAGGACGAGAGGTATGGCGCCAATGGAGGCTGCTGCACGAGGGCAGAAGGGCCGCTGATAGGCTGGCGGGGGAGACGAGCAGGTCGCGATGGCGCTCGAGGACGGCGGGGAGTGGGTGGTCGCGCAGAAATAGACGCCCGGGAGAAAGCAATAAACAATTGCAAAGATGTGCGCTTCCAGGCCGGGAGCGGTGGTGCAGCAGAAGCTGGGGTCTCGGGAGGGGAGGGCTCGCTACGGCTGCTGCTTCTGCTGCTTCTGCTGCTGCTGCTGCTGCTGCTTACGGGCCTGCTGATGCTGCGAGGCTGGGTGGTGGAGTCAGCGTGCAATCGGCTGCTGCTGCTGGCAGTGCGGTGTCGAGAGCCTTGCGGAGGGCGGTCCTGCTGGCCACGGAGGGAGAAGCGGTCGTACGTGTCGCTCTGCGCCTCGCGGCCTTGTCGAGCGCGCAGAGGACAGCAGCGAGATTGCTGCCATGTTGCTCTCGCAGCGCCTCGTGCCTCTCGGAGGCAGAGGAGGGCAGCTGGCCAGGCTGCGGGCGCTGGGGGGGCGTCGAGGGGGCCAGGCCGGCGGGCAACGGACGGCCAATCGCCGCGCGCCTCTTCGCGCTGGCTGGTGGCTGCCCGCGCCCCGCCAGCGCCCGCATCCCGGCGCGCGGTGCTGATAGGGCACGCGCCCTGTAGCACACTAAACGAAACAAGCTCGCACGCTCGGCATGAAGCGCTGGCGGGCGGATGCATTGAATCCAGCGACCGTCTCCCCCGCCAATTGGCACCGCCCGCTGCCTGGAATGCATTGCGAATCTGCGATGCGCTCGAGTCCGTTTCTTTGCTTTGGCTTCGGCGGCCGTCGCCCCTCGAGTCGTCCGTGGTGCCGTGCCGCCGCAACGTCGCAGCGGGCGGCAGCGACGGTCGGACGACCGCGTTGGGCCGTCACATAAAGTCGCCCTCCGCCCGCGCAATCCTGCGTCAGCGGGCATAGATTGGATCCATCTCGTTCTTGCGCATGTCAGCGCGGGCCTGGCCGTGGCATTCTGGTGTACACGGTAAAGGATGACAGATGCGTGCAAGCCTGTGGAATCCTGTCGCGAAGGATGGCAGATGCGTCCGACCTCCAGCCCGCCAAGCGCTGTGCAAAACGACGTGTGCCGACCGCTGCACTGCTGCAGGCACGTCCGACCGTTCACGCACCAATTAACGGCCGTTCACTCCGGTCTAGCTCCATCGGGCCTAATCCGTTTCCGCCCGTCCTCTCGCACGGCTATTTTGGGGCTTCTGCTCGCATCGCCCATCCTTTTGGACCTCTAGACTACCATCCGTATCGACATCAACCACCGCCGTGCAAGATGGTGTGCTGGCCAGATCCTCCCGCCGCTGCTGCATCTGGCCCTCGGCCTCATGCCACCATGGCGTGAACCATTATTGTCGCGCCTTCCCCCTCTTGAAGTGCGCGCCTGCCCCCCCAGACGCCGCCCTCACCAACAGCCAACCTGGAGGCGAGTGAAGCCGCAGCCGAAGGGCCGTCCCTCCCGATCAACGGATAGAGATTACATCCTTTAGACCATGAGATGATCCACCGTTGTATTGCGCAATATGTGTGTGCATCAAGCGCTTGCAACCTGACTTGGATAGTACCGCCAATTCAGGAAGACGTCGAGAGCATGGAGCCGTACCTGCCTCAACAGCGAACCTACCTACTCACGCGACTCCGTCCCTTGCGTTGCACGTACGTAGTCTAGTCATCTCATGTTTATTTTTGCCAACCCATTCCACTCATTCCCTTTCCTCCAGACCGAGACCAGACCAGCCGTTCACTCGACTCCCGCCTGCATACGATCAGCGCCCATGCAGAAGTTTCCCAAAATGTTTCGAAACGATTTAACCCGCTTCCGGCCATCGCTTCCCCATCTTACATACACCATACACTCACTCTTCTCACATTCTCACATGCATACGCCGCCCCCTTGTCGGAAATATATTGCCTATCAGCCTCGCTACTGCGCTATCTTTCACTTTGTTCTCATGCGTTCACAGCCTTGGAGCAATTCTTATTATTAGAAAAAATTCATTATCAAAAGGTATCTATATTTCGATGCAGTGCTGAAAATGCTGAAAATGCCGGCAAAAGAGAATGAATCGGAACGCTCGCTCGCTTCAATGAGATGATGCAGAGTAGGAAAATGCGGGTACAAGCATAAAGAAAGAAGGACATGTTTCCGCCGGGAGACCATGTTCATGCGCAACCCACCTCCGGCCGTCCTCCCTCCCGGGAAAACGGAAACATCAAGGCAGAAAACACCTGCGTCTATGTGGTGCGACCAGTCTGGAACAAAAAATCCAAGGCCACAGCCCGGCCCCCGACCTTCCCCATCCCCGGGTTCCGTGCCGTGTGGTGCCTCGTTGCCCTTGCTTCACCCTGACTGATCGACCTACCTATTCTTACTACAACGTAGATTCGATCAGATCCGATCAGATCCCAAGTGGTACTCGCGCAAAACGTCATCATAGGGCTGATAGAACCTCGTGTCCCGCGAAGCACTCCTTGCGTGGTGCTGCTGCTGCTGCTGCCCCGCCCAGTTATTAGAGCTCGATGTCCCGGAGAACAATGGCCGAGGAACTACCTCGTTCTCTACATTGTCGTCTTCGAACGCAAAGCGTTGGTTGTACCGTTTCGGGGCCGCTTGTTTCGAGGGTCCGGCGACGACATGTGCAGGTGCAGGTGCGGATGGCGGTGCACGTTTCGGGTGTAAAGCTACTTGAGGTTGAGACTGCCATTGAGATTGCGCTTGGTGGTAATGCGGTTTGTAGTATGGCGTGGATGGTGCAGGTGGTGGTGGTGGGGAATGAGCCTGGGCTTGGCTCGGGGACGGTAGGCCCTGGCACATGAAGCTCACGTCGGAATCATTCCGCTTCCTCGACTTACCTTTGGCGTCCTTGGACGATGAATAGGTGCCGAATATCTTACCGGACGGCGGACTTACCAGATCCCGCCAGTAGTGCGAATGTTCCTTCTTGGGCTCGGGCTTGCTGGCGGGTAATGTGAAGCCGACGGCTGGGCGTGGAGGCCTCTGTGGAGCGTCTTTTCTACTTCTCGAAGAACGCCTGTAAATGGGCAAGGGGACAGCGGCTGCCGGGCCTCCCACTCCTCCGTGCTCAGACGCAATGTTCGCTGTTCGCCCATCCGGAGCCATCAGCGGCCCCGGCCCCGAGATCGTGGGTCGGAAATTCGCCTGTTTCTTCGAGCGTTTCTCATTAGCTTTCGTTGCTATGTGCTTGTGACTAGCACTGGTAGTTCTCTTTTCATGAGGAACCTTCGAGCCTAGCCGCGAGAAGAAGCCGGGCCGTTTGGCGGCTTCTTCTTTTGCACGCCGTGGCCGCTCGCTCTGCCGGTCGTCTAGTGCGGGAAAGTGGTGCATCTTGGCTCGGAAATGAGGAGATGGAATACTACTTACTGGTTCTTGAGACCATATGGATGAAGGCGGTGGGATGGCACGCTTGGTAGCTGCGGGTGGTGGTGGTGGAGAAGGAGGAGGCAGTGCGGGTAGTGACTTGTTCCGGGATCGGGGAGCAGGTTGTAGTTGAGGAATCGGCGGCAGAGGCTTTGAAGCGTCAATCACCACGTCCTGGGCGTCGTACTGAACACTCCTCGAGGCTCCTAGTGGGGCCTCGAACGATGAGTGAGACTCCTTCATCTTCTCTTTGCCTTTGCGCCCACGAAAGGTGTTGCTCTCAGGTGAGATGTCGTATAAACGGTCGGCTTCTGCTGGTAAGCGTGGTAGCGGGCGGTCTGTTAGTATTCCAGGCTTGATAGTAGTCTTTTGGTGGTTATCCAGCTTCTGTGGTTGCTGTTGCTGCGTTTCCGGCTTTTTGGTCTTATTCTCCTTGCGGAAGTTGCGCACGCCGCTCCAGAGTTTCTGGCCCTCGCCCTTGGGGCCAGCGTGGTAGATCTCGCGGGCCGTGCGGATGAAGTCAACGATATCATATCCTGGATGGCCATTATCTTGTGTCTTCTTAATGTCTTTAGGAGGCAAATGTGCAGCTTTGATTGGCGTTATCGGTTTATTCAACTGCACCTTGGTCCCCTTTTTCTTCTTCTGCTTCTGCTTCGGTTCCGTTTTCTTGATCTCGTACGGATAGCTGGGGAAAATGGTCGTGTCCGAACCCTTTCTGTCCTCTTGTATTGGTCGTATATCCGAGATGTCGAAGGCGACGATATCGGGACTATGGCTCTCTTCGAAGTTAGGCATTAGTGGGAAACTATTAGAGATGTGAGCTCGGGTTTTGGGGGATATAGCTGACTCATCGACGTAGTATCCAATGGCTACTTCGTAAGAATCGTACAAGTCGTCATGCGTTGAGGTGGAACCAGACCCATACGCAGAGATGCTAGCTGTTTGGCTGGCCGGACGTCCAACCTCGTTTACAACTTGAATAGGCCTTCTTGGACCTGGGCGCTCGCGGCGTAAGGTAGGTTCGTTGGTTTCTGCTGGCACCCGGTTTCTTGCTCTCGTATCCCTTTGGATGCGGCCCTGGTCTGCTGTGAATGGCGTGGTGAATGTAGGAGCTTTTCTGTTCATGATGGTTTGGGGAAGTGTGTGACAGCCGTATAAAGTCTCTATTGGGTGTTTAGTTAAGATCAGCTTCGATTCCCGTAAGGTTACGAGCTGGTTGTTGCTCAATATTCGCGTATAATATGGAAATGTTTGCGAAGGAATCCGCAAATTAGGTGATGTGATGTATATTGCACTCGAAGTAGAACAGGGAGTATATTAGAAGCATTATGCATTGTTGTGAAGAACAATCAGACAAAGAAAAAGAAAAAGACAATAATAGTGAGAGAAATCCACCACGTCAGAGAGGAAAGAGGTGATTACAGGACAATAGAACAAAGGCTTCTTTGTGTGAGTTGGTGGCGATGCAAAGTCGAATGAACTTTCCTAAATGGCCGGTAAGAACGATGCGATACGACAAGCTGTTAAGAAAGAAGCGTATAACCAGTTCTAGTGTTAGAAGTAGACTATTTGCTAAGCAATAAATGCAACAATCCTGATTCGTAACGTAGAGCAGAATATATCGCGGGAAGCAGAATAACTCAATGTGTACGCCATGGGTTGTGGAACACATGTCGAACTATGTTGGCTTGCAGCTTCTGTATTGTCCAACAAACTAGAGAATCGATTTAAGTCGACGGGTGCATTACATGCCAAAGCCGCGATGGCGCTCGCCTTTTCTTCTTCAGCGCAGTGCTTGCATGAGCCGAATATTGCAGTGGCTTCCATGGGTGGTGGGCAATGGCCATCCAAACAGTTCGTGATGACGGTGTTGGTGTTGCTCGGTGTAGACTCATGGGGGGTAGAGTACAAAAGTGAAACTGGAACTGTGGAGGTGGTTCAAAAGCATAGATTCTCCAGACTGTGGCGGCAACACTGGTCACGGACCCTGTATTTGCTTCGACAGGAGAAGGTTCGTTGACACCAGATCAGAGTAATCTTGGATGCCACCATGAATCCGGTCTCATCGTCCGAAGGGAGGAGTTGGCTACGAAGAATCGTAGGTAAACAAGAGATAGAAGGATATTGGTGAGGGGATCATGTTTGTGTTGAATCTGCTGTATTCCGGTAGGTTTCGAGTGATTGTGCAACATTCGTATCTATCAAAGGTCTAAGAGTCAACAACGGCAAAGACATGTAGAGGGATTGATCAAACGTCTGCTTGGTCATTCACGCTACGTAGATTTCACGATCTGTTGTCCCCTATCATATTCTCTCTAGAGTTTTTTTTTCCCACTTTCCCCTCGATGGACTCTCGGCGTATCGACGCGAGGCATTCGATTAGATAAAGCGAGAGAATCTTGATGGTTCAAGTAGGACACACATTACCGCCAATTACAAGTTGACAGCAGTTCGGAAGTTCTGGCCAGCGTAGATGGCATTGTCCCCGAGCTCCTCCTCGATGCGGAGAATCTGGTTGAGTTTGGCCAGGCGCTCCGATCGCTGTATTTCGTTAGCAAATAGGTTAAGCCAAGTTCAGTCTCTACTAACCGCAGGCGCGCCAGTCTTGATCTGGCCAGCTCTCAGACCAACGACGATATCGGCGATGGTGACATCCTCCGTCTCACCAGAGCGATGGCTCACCCTGTATTCTATTAGCTGGCAGGTTTAATATGGTATCATGAACTCTTACATGACTCCCCAGCCAGCGCCGAAAGCATCCTTCGCCGCCTGGATCGCTTCTGTGATCGTGCCTAGTGGTAACAACACAGTCAGCGAACTTATATTGAGAACAGAGATAGAACAGGCATACCGATTTGGTTAACCTTGAGCAAAAGGGCATTGCAGGATTTCAGCTCGATGGCCTTCTTGATGAACTCGGGGTTGGTGACAGTCAAGTCGTCTCCGACGATCTGGAAGTCGGAAGTCTTGAAGAAGTAGCTCCAGGCCTCCCAATCGTCTTCAGCAAAAGGATCTTCGATGCTGACGATGGGGTATTTCTCAGCCAGAGACTTGTACCTGTTTATGGTCAGGTAGTTCATTTTACAGAGTAACATCACTTACAAATCCGCAAGCTGCTCATAGCTAAGCCACTTGCTCTTGTCGCTGTCGGGGTTCTTAAAGTCCAGATCATATTTCTTCTCCTCGGTCTTGTAGAACTCGCTCGAGGCAACATCCATAGCGATCTTGATCTTGCCAGTGTATCCAGCCTCCTCGATGGCATCCGTGATCAGGTCTAGTGCCTCCTCCGGGGTCTGAATGTCCGGAGCAACACCACCCTCGTCACCGACATTTCCTGCGGATTGTCCGTACTTCTTCTTCGCGAGGCTCTTTAGCTTCTGGTAGACTTCAGAACCCTGGCGCATTGCTTCGCTGAAAGTTGGGGCTTCCGAGGGGACGATCATGAACTCCTGGAAGGCCAGGCGACCTCCCGCGTGAGAGCCGCCATTGAGAACATTTTGGAAGGGGACAGGGAGGACGTAAGGCTTCTTGGTGCCAGCAAGGTCGGAGATGTGAGCATACAACGGTACACCTTTCTCTGCGGCCGCTCTGAAGACATGTAAATCGCATGAGCGGTGAATTCCGAACATTCTGCTTACGCTTTGGCAATTGCCATGCTGACGCCCAAAATGGCGTTCGCACCGAGCTTGGTCTTGTTCGTAGTACCATCGAGCTTGTTCAGGAAAGCATCGACATCCGACTGGTTCTTGACATCGAGCTTCTCCTTGATGACAGCTGGAGCGATAACATCGTTGACGTTGGACACAGCCTTTAAGACTCCTACATTCGGCACATGTCAGTCCCATTCTCACCCATAAGATAAGGGGCTGGATATATACCTTTGCCGCCCCACTTCGACTTGTCACCGTCACGAAGCTCACAGGCTTCGTGTGAACCTGCATCTTCATCAGCCAATTGCTACCAACCCATTTCCTTAGGTATAGCATATCCTCCACTTACCCGTTGAGGCACCACTGGGGACGATTGCGCGGTGTAGGCCGGTCTCGGTGACGATGTCAACCTCGACGGTGGGGTTACCGCGAGAGTCGTAGACAGAGCGGGCATGGATCTTGCTGATGGTCATTGTGACTGTGGTCTGGTCGTGTTAGTTGCGTAGTCGGGAGCAAGGGTGAGTGCGATTGAGGGGATATTCGAATGATGACAGAGCCCGACGGGGGTTTAAAAGAAAAGAGAGTTTTGGTGATGTCAAGGGACAGAAGTGGTCCGAGGAAAAAGCAGTGTCCTTGGATAAGCCCGCACACCTCACCGAAGACGGAGTTGTCTGTGTAGCTGGACACTGTATCTGGGGTGATAGGTGGGATATTTGTTCGGCCGCGGAAGAGCAGTAGACGGCGTGACTTACGTGCAGGTTTTGACAGTCAGGTCGATGACAGAAGGTGATGGGTGGTGTTGGTGTTGGAGGATCGGGAACGACTGAGGGGCACTTTCTTGGTGGGGCTGAGGATCTGCTGAGCGATGATGCGAGGTGAGGTCTGTATGGCCGCCCTGCGCGCATTCATTGGCCAGTGCGGTGCTTGCGGCCGTGGAACAGTTCGGGCAAGAGCTATTCTTGATGTGCCGCAATTTCTGCCTGTGTTGACTCTCTGTTGTCGCGCGCGCAAACTGATCGTTGACAATGCCTCTTACACAATTTACACCGAGTCTGCATGTGGTTGGCCAGAATAGTCGCAAGTTGCTCCAATGACAAGCGCGCGGCAACGCAAAAAGGTCGGTTACGGTTAGCCCCGTGGATTAGATAGCCCGGGCGGACCCGACGCAGCGGAATCACGTGCACCCTCTACAAACGCTGCAAACTTTGGTGGTCAGAGCTTACGCATGGACTACCTAGGTAGCTTGGCGTCAAGGCAGCTCCAGCGTCGCGTTCGGCAACACACACCTTCGGCCTCAGACAAGCTTGTTCAATCCCCCAGTCTTGGTGTTCCCCGCCGAAACCGCCGTGAATATCCCGTCCAGGTGGAGCTTGTCGAGAAACTTCCGTTGCAGCAGCCGCCGCCGCAAAAGCGTTGATCATCAACAACTCTACCCCAACTACCACTTCGAGCTCCAATCATCATGTAAGAGCTACCGTACCCCCTGGCTCGCAGAGCATTAACATTGGGCACAGGGAGGTTTTACTTGGAATAACGGGCAAGGACTTCACCATCATCGCTGCGTCAAAAGCCGCCATGCGAGGCGCCACTGTCCTGAAAGCCTCCGATGACAAGACACGCACACTTAACCCTCACTCGCTTATGACATTCTCTGGCGAAGCTGGCGATACAGGTAGGAGACATTCGCAGAAGGACATGCTGCGATTTCATCCTCAATTTCTGTACTAAATCCCTCGCAGTTCAATTCGCCGAGTACATCCAAGCAAACATCCAGCTATATTCGATGCGCAACGGTATAGAGCTGACACCCTCTGCTACCGCGAACTTTGTCAGGGGAGAACTCGCTAGGGCCTTACGATCCCGGCGGCCTTACACTGTGAATCTCATCCTGGGGGGTTATGACAAGATCGCGGACAAGCCTACGTTATACTGGATCGACTATCTCGCGAGCTTGGCTCCTGTTCCTTATGCCGCACACGGATACGCTCAGTACGTTCTACCCTCAATATTCTCTGCTGTGAGAGTAAACCTACAACACGACCCAGTCCGAAGCTGTTCTCAGTCCCCGCTAACCGCCCATGCTTCTAGGTACTACTGTTTGTCTCTGTTAGACAAGCATCATCATCCAGACATCGACTTCGAGCAGGGTATGAAGATTCTACGCATGTGTACCCAGGAGCTGAAGAGGCGTCTTCCGATCGATTTCAAGGGCGTTATAGTCAAGGTCATAACGAAGGACGGAATTCGGGAAGAGGAGTACGAGGAGGATGGCAAAGTCTCAGTTCCGTGAGAAAGTGCCATGCTCAGTAGTCTATGGTGCATTGAAGGCTCAAACCTGAATTTTGGCAACTTGGTGATGAGTGCTTAGGGTAAATGCAAGTTCCGGGCTTTTCTGAGAGCTGCCGGGCTCATGATATCGGAAGTCTGTTCAAGAGCGAGCTAGTATGTTTTAAGGGCCTGTACACTGCTAAGATGCGTCACCAAGATCACTCCATTTCCAATCAGTGTTCCACTCAGTGCTCCTCTAGACTTAAGATCAAAACCCAGCTTGAAGATATGCAGTGCTGCATTACCGGACTCAAAGCCCCAGCTTACGAAAGGTGTATTGCAGTGAAGTGCAGTGAAGTGACAGGCTTCGAAATTCCGCAGTCTCATCCATCTCTAAAGCAAGCCACTCTTTTTACGTCCCTTCACGACGAATGCCATCCGAGGTCGATTGCCCGCCAGCCGGTGGCTGCCAAGGCTCTAACCCGGAGGGGTTAGACTGGCTTGCTCGCTCGCCATAAAATCTTCGCGCGGCCCTCGCACTCCCAGTTTTCTTCTTCATCAAAAAGTACACGGGGCCAGCCACGACCATTAGCATCGTCTTTGCTCTTGGTTGCCAGTCACTTTCGGGTGGCGTGGCTCCGGAGATTGAGTCCTCCTGTTAGGAAACTGCTGTATCGTGGGTTGTCTTAAATGACGGCGATGGGATAGCGGTGTCGACATAATGGAGTACATATTTTCCGCTTGGATGTGATGTTTTTGCATACAGTACGTGAACATCAAATTGGAACTAGATTTTTGCATTGAGGTGTGCTGCCTCTAAAAAACGCATTTATATCTATGTAGAGTCGCTGCCGAAAACTTTTACGCATGCCTCTACCCTGAGCCAACCACCATTGACGCCCTAAGAGGTCTAGTTCTTGTGCCCGTTGGGATATCCGTTAGCCATCACCTCCCTCAGCTCATCGCCCCTGGCGCTCTCGATGCCGTTCGACGTGGTCTTGTGGCCGTTCATGACCTTCTCGACTGGTGTGTTGTTCATCGTGTAGCCGGTGTCGCTCGCATCTACGAAAGCCTCGAGGCCCAGGCCCTCTCGCGGGTATTTCTTCACGATTTCCTTGTGCCGACGCAGAGCCTTGGCCATTTCCTCGGTCGATACGTCGTTGAGGAATGTGCAGCTTCCTAGCGGGTTGGGGACCGCCGCACGCAGCTTTCCGTCCCGGGTCTTGAGGATAGCCTTGGTTGCCTTGTCCAGGATATCTTCATTGAAGTCCTCGTGATCCATCGACAAGCCTGCCCGCGAGAAGAGGTTGAGTAGTCGGTGGTGCTCGTCGTCGGTCATCAGGCCGCGTCCGTTTGCCAGCGTCGCAGAGTACGCCATGTCGATAGAGATTGCATGCCCGTGGCGAAGTGGTACCTCTGGGGTAAGCTATTCTCGAATCAGTATGCATTGTCCTCTGCACCGGCTATAGTCTGAGAGCGAGCTTGCAAGGTGTTCTTACCTCGTGTAGAGGACTCCAGGTGTGGCCATATGCAATTACTCGGTCCAAGCCAATCTCATGCAAATTCGGCGTCTCCAACTTCAACATCTCAAAAATTCCGGCGCGATTGATCTTGTCGGCGGCCTCTCGGCATTCGGAGTCGTCACCAAGTCGGCCAAAGTGCGTCGAGATGAGCCTCTCACAGAACTTATCCAGGAGATCAAATGTTGGCAGATGTCCACAACTGGAGATCTTGATGAGTTCGGCAAAGCCATTTCGGACCTGTGCCTCGGGCAAAGTTCGAAGGAATCCGAAATCCAGGAAAGTATGCATCGGGGCATGATATGCTCCAAGCCTGTTCTTGTAGTTGCCGTAGTTAACGGCAACCTTGATGCTAACGCTAGCATCGATCAGGCCGATCACCGTCGTGGGAATGCGAATGTAGTTCGTAGTCCTACGGTATGCTGCGCAAGCAAAGCTAAGGTCGACAGTCAGCCACTTTTTCATGTACGTAGGGGGCCAGAGTGCCTTAGATTGCTCTTTGGCGATGGGCCATGGTAAAGTTTTACCCAGCAACGTCCGTGACTAGTCCTCCACCCTGCAGATTGTTAATCATCAATGACAGACTCAAGTCGAGGGTAGACATACCACAACCAAAACGGGCTCCTTCCGAATGATACCGAAGTCTGTCATGGTATCTACGATACTCAGGAGTGTATCCATCGACTTGGCCTTCTCGCCGATCTTGGTCTTGTGGATCCTCAGTTCCAAGCCATGGTGGTCGAAGTACTTCTGCATCTCGTCGCCGTAGAGATTGAAGATGTTCAAGTCCATGATGGCGAGGCAACGACCCCATCGCTCGTAACACTTCGACAGTTGAGTGTTCTCAACATTAAACACATTGTCAAGAAACGTGAAGTCGTACTCGATCTTCTCGTATCCTTCAACGTGGAAACCGTTGTTGGTCTCAACGACCGAGGCCTTGAGATCTGACATGATGAATGCAGAGGCTTGAGTAACAAAGTTGAGTTTAGCAAAGTTGAGTTTATGGTTCGCACATGGGCAGGACAGTCTGGAGGTATATAAACGTCTCGGCCCTCCCTTTGACGTCCAATCAAATCCGGGTTTTTACTGCACGCCTTCGTCCAGTTGAGCTCCAGAATGCCGAGGAATCGCCTCGGATAGTCTCAACGTCAACCATGCGTAACCTCTTTGCTAATCAATGCGCGCCAGAAGTCCCTTGTCCAGCGAAGTCGACGATTTCACATGGCAAAGGCGCCTAATGTACCGCTAGTGAGACGACCAATCGACCTTCTGCCGCGGAACCCATGGTCTACGAGTAAGAGGTTGTTTTCCGGCAACCGGCGAAATCTTTCTTAGCCTGACTATGCGGAGACGGAAGAATCCCACCTCAGACAAGGAGAAAATTGTTAGGGTCAATTGTTCAAGGCACGCCACAAGGTCTAGCATTAAGCACTAAGCAGAACTCGTTTCCAGAAACCCCATTCGAAGGCGGAGCAGTCTCTTGAGGTTTTGCTTGTGGGGCTACGGGCCATTACTAATCCATGGTCTCAGAATTCCATTGTGCGCGGTCAAGCACGCTCATATTCCTGTTACGATGGTACTCTTTGTCCTCTTGCCGTCTTTTCCAGCGTCAAGAGAAACGTTTCAACGGCAATTCTCACACCCATGAACCCCACGCAAGTTCACGGAGGATGACGTGCTGCAAGATCTTAGTTCCCGCTTTGGATAGATAAAGTTCGAGCTAACTGGACCGTTACTGTGGCACGTTAGTTTGGCTCCAATCGTTTGCGAACGGTTTGTGAACCCAGGCTGAGCTGAGCCAAATACCCAAAACAACGGCATAGATGAAATCGTTGACGACAGGCTCCTTACCCTTCCGTCCCAACTTGAAGACTACACCATGGTTGACCACAATTGGCCAATGAACCAGATATTGCACGTCACACTTCGGATTCATAGCTTCCATTGGTGGCACAACAACTTCACCGCACCGGGGTTGAAAAAAAAACTCGTAAATGGCGTTCTGGGCATGCATTTCACAATATCGATCGTCTCTCTGGTTCTGCATAGCCTAATTGCGTGATATTCATGTGGGGAGAGACTCTGACGCTTACATTCAGTGGGTACCTGAGGCTTCGCGTCTAGACTTCTTTGTGGACCCTATGGCCATGCCACTTCTGTTCTGGATGCGCTAATTCTTACGTGTTGAGGGGTCACCCCTCGCTACGCGCGGTCATGCTCGACCTAAGGGAAACCGTCTACACACGACGAAGACTTCCAGAAAGTAAGAGGCCATCGACAGCATGGGAAGTTTCGACCAGAACAAGGCCTATGCGCCCCAAGAAGAAGGAAGTGCCTTCTTTGATGATGGACGTGAGATTGAGCTGCTTCATTTCGTCTACTCTCATACCAATCTCGAAAACATACGGGGATCGCCAAAGAACGTTTTGGCCGCAATTGACGAGTATGGAAGAACGAAGAAGTATCTCATGAACGTTGGTGAAGACAAGGGACGCATAGTGACGGATTTGATCGCTGAAGTGAAACCGAAGACCATGGTATGCTACTATTCTTGCTTTCTAGCTGTGTGTCTCTCACCTTAGGATATAGGTCGAACTCGGCGGTTACGTAGGATACTCGTGTATCCTCTTCGGCGACGCAGTACGGGATTCCGGCGGCCAACGATACTACAGTCTGGAGCGCGACCCGGCGTTCGCTGCAGTCATCATGTCTCTCGTCGATCTCGCTGGCCTTTCCGACACGGTCAAAGTAGTCGTAGGCTCGAGCGACGAGTCCATCGCACGGCTTCACGCGTCCGGAGCCCTCGAACACATCGACCTCATGTTCCTCGACCACTACAAGCCCGCATACGTGACAGACCTGAAACTGTGCGAAGAGCTGCGTCTAGTTACACCCGGCTCCGTTTTGGCGGCCGATAACGTGATCAAGCCGGGCAATCCGCCGTATCTGGATTACGTGCGAAGTAGTGTGCAACAGAAGAGGAAGAACGCTGACGAGGCTGGGAAGGGGCCTGGGACTGAGGGGTTTCTGGAGACGAACGTCAAGATGTACGAGAAGAGGTTTGGTGACGCGAAATTCAGTCAGAGCAAAGGAAACCCAAGTTTGGTGTATAAGAGCAAGCTGGTCCATAGCTATGAGCCTACGGGCGAGCCGGTAAGTTGTCTGAATATTTCCTATGCTCAGCATACTGATGGTTGTATCTAGGATGGCGTTGCAATTACTCGATGTGTCGGGGAGGAGATGTAAACGACTTCGACGAAACGTGGTAGGAAACATCGAAACACCAGAGAGTATCATATTAGAACTCGATTCCACACACCGTGACCTTTCCATAGTATACGTGTTACTATAATCTTTGCATAGAGCTCTGAAGCCGAATGCGTAAGATCTTCATACCCCCATATTCACCCAAGTCATTCAGCAATGTTGTGTAGTAATAGCATCAAATTCCACCTCGGTCAAATTTGCGCTGCAAAACATCGAGCCCGTAACCCCACAACGCTCGCCATCGCGGGGTTCAATATGCCGGCATTGCTTTTTTGGAATCCCAACGGTTAGGGTTGTGGATCCAGCCCATCATGACGTGTACATAATCGCAGCTTCAAAGCCGATCTTCCGGTGTGGATCGACACAGACGAACTCCACTTTGGTTACTTTTACGCCATAACAAAGCCTAGTTCCTCTATCCGACCCGGTGGGTTGCTTGCTAGAGCCAGCCCACATCCCCTCCATTGATTTTCCCCCCTCGCGAGGAGCACACGAAGTCACGTTCAGGTCAGACCACCATGTCAGTAACCAAGCCCCATGCGCCTCCTCGCCCAGCAGCACTATTCTTCTACAACCACGTGCCCAAGAACGTCTTGCTTATCCTGCTGAGCTTGATATGTCTCCCGGTGTCTCTTGCCCTTGTGCTGGGTAGCTTCGTACTCGTCAAGTTCGACTATGTGCGCCCTCAACCCACGCGAAGACCCCTCGACTACGACGACGACCCTGAAGACGAATGCTCACCGACGCGTCCACGGCCGACGCGGAAAACTATCCTGGTCACGGGAGTGTCGATGACAAAGGGCCTTGCCATTGCCCGCCTCCTCGCTCAACGAACACCGCATCGTGTCATCGGCGCCGACGTATCCCCTTTCTCTCCAGGCCGCTTTTCCACGTCCATATCAGCCTTCCACACCCTCACCGCACCTAGCGGATCCAGCACCAAGCCCTACGTCGACTCCCTACTGTCCGTCATACGGGACGAAAATGTTGATCTATGGATCAGCTGCTCTAGCGTTGTAGCCGCGGTAGAAGACGGCCAAGTAGTGCGCCTCGCCGAGGAAACCATGAGCAGGAACGGCCGCATCTTCAAAGCCATCCAGTTCCGCGAGGACGTGGTCGAGAAGTTCCACGCCAAGGACCAGTTCATTGATTACATCGAGTCCATCGGCCTGCAGGTCCCTGAATCGTATCGGTGCACTACAGCGCAGCAAGTCCTGGACGTGCTGCTCCGCGCAACACCCGAGACTGACGGAGAACAAAAAGCTGGAGAGCAGAAGGAGAAGCGCTTCATTCTCAAACCCATCGGCGTTGATGACCGTGCTCGCGCCTCCATGATGACACTGCTGCCTCTGGCTTCTGTCCCAGAAACCACCGCGTACGTCAAGAAGCTTGGGATCTCGCCCTCGAACCCTTTCCAACTCCAACAACACATTCCCAGTCCAGAATACTGCACCCACGCCCTCATAGTCCAGGGCCGCGTCGCCGCCTTCACAGCATGCCCGTCCTCAGAGCTACTCATGCACTATAGCGCGCTGTCCCCGACATCGCACCTCTGCCAGCAAATGCTCGAATTCACCGAGCACGTAGCGTCCGAGCACGGTGCTGGGTTCACCGGCCATCTGAGCTTCGACTTCCTGGTAGAGGGCGAGGGGCGGAACGTGGTGCTGTATCCGATCGAGTGCAATCCGCGGGCGCACACTGCGGTCGTGTTGTTTGAAGATGAGGGCAAGATGGCGGATGCATATCTCTCCGTCTTCAGCCGGCCCAGGACGAAGGCGGTTGATGTTATTGTTCCCAAGATGCCGTGCCCCAGCTACTACTGGGCGGGCCATGACCTCGTCACGCTGGTCGTCATCCCCATGCTCTCACTATTTTATGGGCGCGCAAGCTTGCAGGATGTTGTACTGGGGGCGAGAACGTTTGCCGACCATGTGATATATTGGAGGGACGGTACGTACAGCGTCTGGGACCCGTGGCCGTTTCTAGTGCTATACCATGTATATTGGCCGGTGCAGCTGTTGCTGAGTCTGCTGAATGGGAAGAAGTGGAGTCGGTAAGTCAGCCCTGTGAAGTTGGTTACGGAGCTTTTATGATAGACTGCTAATGTTCGTGTAGGGTTAACGTTAGCACGACGAAGGTGTTTGAAAGTTGATAAGTACCTAGAGGACAGTCATATAAAGTGAAGGGACATAGTGTAGACGTTGAATTCTGTAATCTACACGCTTTAGGCTACGAGTAGCATGATCGAACCTCTCCCATCGAATGCAAGGGTATGTGAGTAAAACCACGAAAGCAGTAAGCAAGGTCTAAAGCACCTTCTACCTGAGTGCCCACCATGACCAGATGACTCGCTTCCATGTCGCAAGCGCCCATTAGCGTATGTGTTGTCTTAGTATCTGAACTCATTCATAACCTTGAACGCCCTCAAAGATGCAATTAGGAACCCCGGTTTACTCGATAAATTCCACCATCACGCTGGCACCCTTCAAGCCAGCCTCCTCGATTGTAGAATCTAGGGCATCCACAAGGTTCTTTCCCATAAAGGAAAGGTCGAACTCAGTGTTCTCCCTTCCTTCCCAGGGTGACGGTGACGCCGACTTGATCCACTCGTAGATTCTCCGGACTGGATCCGTAAGATTGAACCTCCGTACAATGGGTCTTCCAGATGGGCCCCTGAATTGTATGCGCGTGGTGACTTTGTTGTCAGTGGACAGCGGTTCGGTGTGTGGACTGTGCGCGGATATATGGGCGAACGGGGTCGTCTCATCAGAACCATTGGAGGCAGGCTCGATGGCAGGCTGGGAGGCAAGCTCGCTCGTGGTGGTAGAGTCCTCTGCCTTAGCCTTGCCTTTGTTGCCCGCCAAGCCGGCTTTCGTGAGAGCATCTGGATCATCGTCTTTGAGTCCCGTACCGTTGTCTAAGCTGTTCTGCAGGGCCATCTCCAGCATTTCTTCCTCAGTCATACGGTTCACGTCGACTTTCTTCCGCTCGGGTTTACGCGTGGCTACTGGGTTCTTTGCGTTCACCTTGAGGCTGTATCGGTCGAGGAACTCGTGAAGCTGAGCGTGAAACTCTACAGGCTCGGGTAGTGGTGGGCCGGACCAGACCTTCACCTGCTCGCCGGTCCGGGGATCTACGATGGCGATATGCGGATAAGCATCTGCACTGTCGCGATTCTGGAAGTAGTAGTTTAGGTACTGCTGTCCTCGAGGATCGTCCTTGGCATACTGCATGAAGATGAAGTTCTCCTTCACAGTCAGCTTGATGTCTTCGTTCTTCCAAATGTCTCGGTTGAGGCGCTGGCAGTCGAAGATGGCGGGGTCCTGTATGTTCACCAGAAGCCACTTCTCTTCGTCTTTGCCCGTGTCTCTCGCGTTGTCCCACGACTGGTTGAACATGAGCTCGAACGGCGGCCTGAACAGCTCGGCGAGCATGTTCATCTTCGAAGACGTTTCTGACGCGCCGCCCGTCGCAGTCGAGAGCAACTCGCGCCGCCGCGCGCTCGATTCACTCGGGTTGTCCCACACTGACGTCTGGCCCGTCCGCTGGTTGAAGATACCAGGCCGGCCCGTCCGTCGCCGAGCAAGCTGCTCCTGCACCAGGGCGTCAACGTCTGCCTCGTCGGCCGGAGGACCCCAGTTTGCACCTGGGCCGACTAGCGTCTCCGTGGTGCGCTGCATGGGCGCCCGTACGTCTTCTTCCTGGCCCGCTCCCTGGCCGGGGCCACCGCCACCATACATCTCCTCCTGTAGCCGGCGCGCCATAGCCTCGTCGTCTTCTACGTTGGCCTGGCGAGCGGGCGGCATGCTAGACTGCACACCGGGGTCGAAGTCGGACATGTCATCGTCTGAATCGACCATTATGGGGTTGTGTGCGGAGGAGGCGGCATTGGTGGTTGGCGGCGGCGGCTGCGGTGGGCCACCGACATCGATGTTCGGGCTGTCGAAGTAGAGCTGGATGGCCTGCTCGAGGTTGTTCTCGGTCAAGCTCAGGTACTGGGCCGCCTGCTGCGCATCGCAGGACGTAATGCTCATGAAGTTGGAGAGGTTCTCGTCGGCCATGCTGGGCAGTAGTCGGCGTAGCGAGCGGGAAATAGGTGGTGGGGGAGTGGTGGGTGTCGGTCGAGGCGAACGGCGGGGCAGTTATAGAGTGGCTGTCGACATGAACCCGCGGATGAGCTGGCTAGTGAAGGCACCGAGGCGGGTGGAGTGAGAGCACAGACAAAGCGCGTCGACAGCGGGCAGGCAACGACAAACAGCCTGGCCCCAAGGGATTGTGCTGGCCCCGCGGTGAACTGCAGGTTGGCCGGGTTTCGCAGCGCAGGTGCGGGAGCAGCAAGGCGGGCGCGTCTGAGATGATGTGGGAGGTGCGGACGACGAGCCTAGCGGCGGCGGAGCGGGGTGAGTGGGTTTTCGACGGGGGCGGGCAGCAAGCAGGGCGAAGGGGGGGCAGCTGGAGCGGACCAAGAGGCGATGGCTCAGCACGCCGTCGTCGATGGCGAAGGCAACGGCGATGGCGATGGCGATGGCGATGGCGATGGCGACGGCGACGGCGGTTTGTTTGATATCAGCAACAGCCAGCCCAGCCCGAGCGCCGCCAGGCAGGTGCGGCCTGCGTCACTGCCGGGGCCTGTGCGCTCACCACCTCCTCCGACGCCGGCGCCGACGTCCAGAGCGCCCATCCGTCTGCCTACCGACATTGGACCCGTGGACCCGTGCAAACAACGTGACCCGCTGTGACCGCGGGCGACGACGGACGAGTGGCGACCGCAGCTGCCCATTTCTCAGCAACCCGTCGCCCGTCCCCGTCCCGCAGCCTTCGTTGCCCTTCGGAGCCTGCCCACGCGCCACGCCAGTCGCTTCTGCCTGTGGCGTATGCCTGCACTTCACATTGATATCCCGCCCGCGGTCCGCTGTCTCTCCGCTACTCTATCCCCTCCGCACTCGACACACCCAGCATGGCGTCGGACCCGGCTGTCGAGGCCAAAGAGCTCGCTCTCATCGCCAAGGTGGAGATGCGCATAGCCCTGGCCGACACGGAGAAGAAGTTGGAACATCTGCTCAAGCTCTACCTTGCACCTCTTTTGCTCAAGCTCGGCTCGGAAAGCGTGGCTGTGAGGAACAAGGTGAGCTTTTTCCACCTTCTCGTTTATAGTTGTCTGGGAACTGTCCATGTGCTTGGTGCTCTACTCAGGTAGTCTGTACAGCCGCTAATTGCGGGTTTCCCTTCATAGGTCATCTCCGTCTGTCAGCACGTCAACACCCGTATCAAGTCACAGTACGCTCTTTCTCGTTGTCTTACGATGCCACCCAAGCGCCATCTGACACCTGCAATAGGGACATCAAACTTCCGGTTGCTGCCCTGTTGAAGCAGTTCAAGGAGAATGCTCATGTGCCCCTAATCCGCCATTTCGATATACTTTACGTCCAACAGGGCATTTCGCGCCTACCGCTATCTGATCGCCTTGAACTTCTTCCCATTTTGATCCAAGGGATTGCTGCCGACTACAATAAGTCCGCACAGCATGCATCTCAGCTTTTTCATCTGATCTTACGCCTCTTGACCCACTTCAAGCTACCCCCGAGAGGTAGTAAAGAAGACGATGAACTACGATCAACCCTAGGCCTGAACGAAGAAGACGCCACTTTCCTCTCTCGTTGGTTTGGGAAGCTAATTTTGCTCACTATCTTGCGTCAAACAAGCTCGGAAACTGGGCCGTCGCCGAGATGCCCCGGACTATCAGTGGAAGAATACAAATTTCTCACCTTGCAAGGGAAACCTGAAGCTTGGGATCCAACCGCAGATACCGGACTGAATCTGCCCGATTCTAAGGCATTGGTTACGAGATTTCTGGCTAGTGGCCTGTTCAAGGATGATGAACGGTTTTTACCTGCGTTGTATGCGTCTGCTGATACTAACTCTCGAATATCCGAGGCTGGGGAGGATGTGTTAAAACGTGCCTTGTTATCCAAAAATCTAGAAGATCCGAAGCTAGTAGAGACACTACTCGAACTCTACTTTGGATCGTAAGTATAGCCCACAACCCTTTCCGCGCCTATGCCCAGCCCTACCCATTGTCAACTATGTTCTATCCAGAGTGGAACACTAATATAAGTCAGATCCGCTTCCGACGGGGCAATGCCTGTCAGAGTACCGCTTCGCATCAAGATCTTGACGATATTATCAAAATCGGTTGCGAGCACGGCTTACCCGAAGCAAATCGCCGACATCGTGGAAGATGGCTTGCTATCACCAGAACTGAACCCTGCAAGTCGATCCGGAGCAGGTCGGGAAGCTTCGAGGATGCGGTCGGCCATTTTCTCAGTTGTAAACTTTGTCGCCCGACGTGGGTCTCCTGGCGATCTCTCGACCATCGCTGAAAGCCTCGTTGGAAACTTAAAGGGTTTCATTGTAGATCAAGGTTGGCCAAAAGCCGATCACGATCAAGACCTAGAGCTGCGGGGTTATGGTTATGAGACTATCGGGCTTCTGGCAAAAGCTTCTCCGGAAAACCTGCTCATCGAACCGACATTGAACCTTCTTGAGTGGCTCTTCCGATCTCTGAGAGAAGATGGGTCTGGAAAGGATGTGGCAGTGAGCATCGAAGAGGCTCTTTCTTCGGTGTTAGGCGCATTCGCGAAGCCCTTCGACTCTTCTATACGTCGGAAGTTCAGACAAACTCTGCTCAAGTACACTTCTTCTAGTCAAACAGACAACTCCGACACAGATCAATTCTCACGAAGTACTCGTTATGTCGCGACGAGATTTGCCAACCGTTGTCTACCCTACAATGATGTCTTAGCTCGGTGGATTGACGTTCTAGCAATTAGTGGGAGAAGTAATGAGAGGCACGAGGTGGTAGAGGAAGGAAAGAAAGGGCTAGATCCTTATTGGTTTAGCATGTCGAACTCCACACCCGGTATACATCGCGAGCAACAGGAACTCTCTTTTCCGGACCTTGACCAGCTTGTTCACTTTATCTTCGTCCAGCAAGGTGAACACGAAGACGACATGGACATTGACGATGGTGGTGATGTTGTCCGCCAAGTGCAACAGTTCCATCAGCAGTTCTCGGATACTCTTCCTGTGATCATAACGTTCTGCTCTGAGATTGCTATGCATGCGGCGCTATCTGAGAAAAACATCCGGGAGGAAGTATCGGAAGACTGGGGGAGAAAATTGGAGACTATGATGTCAACAGACGTTCGAGCACGTCAAGCATTTCGAGCCTACGCAGCTACTGAGAGCCACGGTCGTTCCCTTGCAATAATTTTGAGAGCCAGCTTTGACAGACTCACACGCGACGACGTGGGTGATGTGGGAGATATCGGCACTACCTTTGTTTGCTTATTGTCGTTGTGCTCGGAAACTATTTGGGTTCAAGCGGGCCTCCTCCGAGAATTCCGCGCTTTAGAATCTTCCATCATGTCCAACAATCCTAACCGGCGGATAGCAGCCGCTCATGCATACGGTCTCCTAGCTTCGCATAAGGAGTGTGATGGGGAATCAGTCAAGAAGTCACAGACACGGTTCTTCGATAAGATCAAGCAATGGAAGACAGCGGTGGGCGGAGAGGTCAACCAAATAAGCGGAATAGTTGTTGCACTGGGTTATCTTCTCAGCCGGACGCACTGGAGATACTCGGATGTCGGCTGGAGTGAACATCCAGTTCACCAATTACTGGAAACCGTTTTGGACATGCTACACACCTCGACAGACAACACCTTCAAAAACGCCGCGTTTCTGTGTATCGACCAACTGAGTCTGTTCTCCGTTATTACTCCGTCTACAATCACCAAACACTCCAGGTTTCAAGAGGTTGTGGACAAGATCTACGATTCAGCAAAGACCGGGACCACGTCCGCTATACTTGCTCTAGGCCATTTATCCATGATTACCGAAGAGAACAATGATGATAGTGCAGAGCAATCGACGGATTACAAGTACATCGAAGACAAACTCCATGAGCTGCACGAAGTTCGTCAACCTGAAGTGCAATTTTCGGTGGGCGAAGCTTTGAGTTGTTTTGCTGTCGGCTGGGATTCAAAAGCACTTACCGCTGAACTTGACATCGAGCATCCGGAACAGCAACACGACCCTTGGGATGCTCCATTGACAGCGCCTACTGGGCCTAGTCGCCAAAGCACTCTAGCCACAGTACTAGAAAAGACTCTTAAAGGCTGCCGACAGACGAAACCTTCTCTCAAGAAAGCATCTGTTATATGGCTACTTTGTCTACTACAGTATTGTGGTCACAGGCCGGAAATACAGAATTTCCTTCCACAATGCCAAACGGCTTTTAAGCTGTGTCTCTCGGATCGCGACGAAGTTGTTCAAGAAGCGGCCTCGAGGGGACTTGGTCTCGTCTACGAGAAAGGCGATCGTCAGCTCAAGGATGATCTCGTCCGTGATCTTGTCGGCTCCTTCTCCGACAATAAATCGAAGATGTCCGGCACGGTGTCGGAAGATACACAGCTCTTTGAGCCTGGCGCTTTGCCAACCGGTGATGGCTCGGTCACGACATATAAAGATATTCTTAGCCTTGCCTCTGAAGTAGGAGATTCGAGTTTGGTGTATCGATTCATGTCGCTGGCTTCGAATAATTCAATATGGTCTAGCCGGGCCGCTTTCGGGCGGTTTGGTCTGAGCAACATCTTCTCCGACTCGAGCGTAGACGGTTATCTCGCCGAGAACCCTAAATTGTATCCCAAGCTCTATCGCTATCGCTTCGATCCGAATCCGAATGTGCAGCGGTCGATGAATGATATCTGGAATGCACTAGTGAAAGATTCGTCGGCTACTATCGACAAGCACTTCGATGCAATTATGGACGACCTTCTCACAAGCATTCTTACGAAAGAGTGGCGTGTGCGACAGGCATCGTGTGCAGCGGTTGCAGATTTAGTTCAGGGACGTAACATCGAGAAGTACGAGAAATACCTCAGCGACATATGGGATAAATGTTTCAAAGTTCTCGACGACATCAAGGAATCCGTTCGGGCCGCGGCCGCGTCGCTGGCCCGCGTCTTGACAGGGATTTTAACACGCTCTTTGGAAGCTGGAGATTCTTCGTTGAAGAACGCCGGCGCCATGCTGTCTCGTGTTCTCCCCTTCTTACTATCTAGCTCCGGTCTGGAGTCTAGCGCTGAAGAAGTGCGTATTTTCGCCGTACATACGCTGCTCCAAATCGTCAAGAAGAGCAACGCGAAGACCCTAAATCCTCATAGCCCTGAACTCGTCGAACGCTTATTGGGTTTGTTGAGTTCTCTAGAACCGGAGGCTGTCAACTACATTCACCTGAATGCCTCAAAGTATAACCTTACCGAGCAGAAGGTTGACGACATGCGTCTCCAGAGCGTACGCTCGTCTCCTTTGACCGAGTCGATCGAACGGTGTCTTGACTTGGCAGATGCGGACACGATGAAAGAGCTTGGCCCGCGAATCGAAGTTGCGATGAAGAATGCAGTTGGACTACCTTCAAAAGTTGGTTGTTCGCGGGTTCTTGTCACGCTGAGTACACGCCATAACTTTCTGTTTAAGCCATATGCAGACGGATTTCTGAAGTTGATTCAGAAATATGTACATGACAGGAACGACACTGTATCGTCGTCATATGCTGCAGCAGCAGGCTACGTAGCCCGCTTGGCTTCGGACAAGCAGCTTCTTGCTACCATCTCGTTCTGCCATAAACTGTACTTTGAATCTGACAACGACAAGAGCAGACTTAGCTCTGGTGACATCATCTTGTCTATTTCAAAGAATGCAGCAGACAGATTTACATCATTGTCTTCCGAAATTTTACCATTCATCTTCTTAGGGAAACATGATAGCCACGACGACGTCAAGCGGTTGTTCGGAGATACCTGGTCCGACAATGTTGCGGGAAGCCGAGCAGTGCTTCTGTACCTAAAGGAAATCGTTGCGCTTGCCGATAGCCACCTTGAGAGTCCTAAATGGGTCCTTAAACACACGGCTGCAAAGACCATCGCAGACACCGTGACGTCAGTCACGACTGGTAGCGAGCAGATCAGCAAGAGTAATGCGCAGATCATCTGGCCAGCCCTTGACAAAGCCATGGGGGGCAAAACCTGGGACGGCAAGGAAATTGTGCTCGAAGCCTTTGTTCGGTTCGTCGAGCGTGGCCAAAGTCTATGGAAAGAGAACACGAAAATCTCGAAGCAGATTGAGAAGGTTGCAGTCAGAGAGGCAAAGAGGCAAAACAAAGCCTACCGACCTTTCGCCCTTGAAGCGTTAGGGAACACCGCCAGGGCGAGAGAAGATTTGGAGTTGTCGAATACTGCAATGGAGGTCGTCGAAGGTGCGCTGCAAGAGTTGCTCGGTGAGGATGATGAAGGCGAGAAGATGGACGTGGATGGCGGCGAGGTGATGAAAGATCTCGCTTTGTGAGTGCTACCCCTACTTTTCGGTGACATGGATTCTAATGCAGCAATAGGAAAGAAAAGACGCTCTCAGCATGCATATCCCTCCTACTCAACATACTTAATCCATCCAAGCTCTCGCCTGCCGAACTCTCCAAACGGCTCTCCGCCATTATCCCACTCATCGCCAAGGCAAACTCCACTCATGCGAAAGATGTCCACCTCAAAACGTTCACGTCGTTCAAGTCTCTCTTCGAGCGCCTGCCATCCAACACCCCCTTGACAGACGCGCAGACCAAGTCAGCGCTGGAGAAAATACTGTTCGATCCTAGCTTTGAAGGGCTACCGGAGGCGATGCGGATGAAGAGAGCCGAGGCGCTGGTTGCTATCGCGAAAGTGCCGGATTGTGCATGGATTGTGGAGAAAATGAAGCCAGAGGTCGAGGGCCAGGAGAGAAGTGCGGCGGTTAGAGGGGTGTTGGCCAAAGCTGGGAAACAGGAATGAGTTATGGGACGGTTCGGTGGGTAGACTGGTATACTGGATAGATGGATTGTGTCAGTTTCGACAGTAAATTGATGGGTGATGGATTCTGCCGTTCTTAATCTGGTCCAGTTCATTGTTCCATCTATACAGTTTTGAACACTTCGTCCATAGCTTCAGAATCAATTCAGTTCTTATATTTTGAATGTCATCTCAAAACTATATATCTTTCTCAGGGCGTCTATATATAAAATGTCGCTGCTTCATGTTGCTTTCACACGTCCATCCATCCATCAGACCGTCACCACGAAATTTGTTACATCCCCTCAATCTCGCCACGGGCAAGGCAACCTCGGCAATGATGAATGGCTGGCGCGTATGCTCCGATGTGTTCTGCCACTCCTCGTGCCCTTTGCTGGCGTGGGTACTCGGTGTCCCGCGCGGCAAGCTTGCTTTTTGAACTTGTTGGTGTTAGCAGGCGGTAGTCTGTAGCTAGAGTCTGATGTTGAAAAGAATCTGTCTGTGTTCCTCATGGTCATGGTGGCTGTGGACGACTTGCGCTCTATGGGCCTAGGTGAAATCTTCGAGGCCTTCATGTAATCTGTCTAGCTCGACGTACCGGAAGTCACACGAAAAGATAATGTTGTTTCAGACCTGCTTTTAGAAAACTTCTCTTGTGTTAACTATGTTCTTGTATACCTCTGTTGTTCCACCTGCTCCAGGCTCTTTCGATAAAATCGACAATTGACCAGAACAGCATTCTGTTCAACAGTCGTATTGGACGCTGAAGTACCTGGTCCAGGAAGAGAAAGATAGGATGTTTTGGATTGAAGTAGACCGCAAGAAACTGTGCAGGTAACGGGAAGCTGTAACCCTGTGGGTCGGGGTTTTTCAATCAGAAATATGCCATGCTCTTAGGTTTCACTCTGACGAACGAGAAGCGCCATTCAGTCTCCTCCTTTGTAAACGATATCATTACGGATCGGGCTGCTACGGATTAGGTATAGGTGAGACTGCTACGGAGTCAATATACTAGATAAGACACGCGGAAATCTACATAGTAAATGTTCTAGGGGAGGCAGCTAGTAGTAGGCACAGTTTATTTGTATAGTATATAGTAGGCAGTACGTTTAGCACGAGATAGGTAGCTACGGGTGAATTGACGCGCACGTTTAACGCAATGGGTAGCTATAGTTAACGCTCCTAGCTAGCCATAGTTAACGCTCCTAGCTAGCCACGGTTGACGCTCCTAGCTAGCCACAGGTGAATTGACAGCTAGCTAGCTAGCTCCAAATCTCCTCTCTAGATCCCTACCTATCTAGATTGCCTCTTGTACCTCTCCTACCCCTTATTACGTTAGCAACTTTGGCAATCCTATCCGCCTTATCTAAATTGCCTCGTCTGCCTTAGAGATTGATGAGATAGACGGCAGATTAAGGAGAGGTTAATGAGATTGAGGAGATTAAGAGACTAAGATTAATAAGATTGATGAGGTAGATAATATTGAGAGACTGCGAGATCAATGAGATTGAGAGACTGCGAGATCAATAAGATTAATAAGACTGATGAGAATGATGAGATTGATAAGATGAGAGACTGCGAGATTAATAAGACGAGAGACTACGAGATTGATGCGGTTGTGATGCAGTTGATAAGGTTGATAAAAGAGAGAGAGAGAGAGAGAAAATCTCTAAGTCCTCTGCCAAAGTTGCTTACTAAAAGAGGCTTTGTAGCGAGTAAAATACGTACTCCGTAGCCTACTCTGTAACTCTGTAGTAGCTATACTACGGAGTCGCTCTGCTCCGTAGCGAGCAAACTACGTAGTCAGTAGGCACCTATACCTACTCCGTAGCATCCGGTTCCGCAGTGATCTGCGCTGTCTCGCCAACAAGCAAGTTCCCGATCCTCACAAATTCTCGTTCCAAGATTTCCGTCGTATTGATATAGTTTGGCTTGTCGCGTAGAAGGAGCATATCCGTCGAGAATTGGCTATCGAGGTTTGGGGGGAGTTCGTAGGCCGTAAATATTCCAATACTAAGTTCCAGGGATCCCAGCGTGCTTCCATCGGTCTTGCATGGTCTTAAACTTCTCAACCCCTGGCAATCAGTTCGCCACCTCTTTCGGTGCGAAGACATCCACATGAATTTTGCCCTTTATCAATGCGCCCAACCTCTCAGCGACATTTCTGTTCATGAAGACTGACTGTGTTGCTTTGCCGGATGAGATATGGAGCAAACTGTTCTCGCTGATGTGATCCTGGACTTCGGATTTCTGGATCCGTGAAATATTCACCCCGGTGCCGCACACGTGTCCCACCAGATACTCTGCATTTCTGAAATGGTCGAATTTATGAAGCTCACCCCCATTTTCGCTGCGACAATCCCACACATACTCCTCCCAGTCTCTTGAATACCAAATCTGTTCTTGTCTTAAGCTCTCGAGGAAAGACTTAGGTACCTGGATTCGGATCATCCATGTCTCAGAAATTCGACAACGGTTCGCCGCCCACAGTCGATAAACCTCAGCCGTCTCTTGCTCGACAGAAAAATACCAAGCTTTATTGTCCCGGTTGAAGTCGCCATTGGTGTCACTGTGCAGTCCAGGCATTCGTATTGACCCGTCGTCATTTATCCATCGACCGTTCATAGAAATCGCGGCCTTTCCTTTGTATAGGAAAACATGATCTGGGAGTAACTCTCCAGCCGGTTGGATGGCGACGGCAAGGGTGGGGAAATCTTCGGAATCTGATGCGGTATTTAATGTCGCTGTGATTGTTGTCGATGCGCTGGCGGAGGATGCAGCTCTAGCTTCAGCTCCAGCTCTACCGTAGCTCCAGCTCTAACCCGCTTGTTCTTCTTCTTCGCCAGGGTGAGGATGCCACGCGCTTTAGACGTCGTTTCAGTGCAAGTAATGTAGCGTAATTGATGTCGAGAGTGTCTCGAACCCAGTAGTGAAGGGTCTCCGTATTCCGTACAGCTTCGAAACTTGGGTCGGCGATGGCCTCAATTGTCTTTGAGTTTAGCCCAACTAGCTGCATAGCATCGGTAGGTGCCATGTTGGTACACTCTGTAGTGCTTAATCTTGCGACAGCTCCCCTATACATGCTGTCAAAGGTGTTTTGGCCATTCGACCGGTCTTCTTCTGATTGTGCATGCCAATGGCTGTACACTTTCACTGCTGCTACTGGGGTAAAGCCGATGAATTCGAGTGCGGCAACACTCTCCACAGACTGCGGGAATTCGAACGTGCTAGTGGTTGACGATGGACTCGGTAGGTAGGCTTGTACATCTTCAAGAAAAGTAGTGCCTGTGGCGTTTGAAATTGAGGTAGAAGACTCATCGCTTTTTGGTGGAGTGAGTAAAGCAGTACTGTTGCGGTTATGAGGAGAAGCAGATTACGTGATGGTGTTCTGGCGCTACTTCCTCACTTATCGAGTACCTCTTACCTCAGCTGGATCATAGATACGTCATGTAAATAGACCCTGCTGCTGGCCTTCTTAGAGGTTCGCACAAGCAGAACAACACGACAGGACAATACACAATACTTTTGTTTTCACTGCATTCTACACTGCAACAAGTACTGACTTTCCTCTTGTTAGGGTTCAAAGAGGGTTGGAGGAGATTGTCTTCTTCTAGGGCACGTTCTTCGTCTTTATTTAACGTGAAGAGTTCCATCGCGGTTGCGGGGATGAGGGAGAAGGTGAGGTGGGGTGAGTTGAATTTATATGGCAGAAAAGTTTTGTGTGACAGGAGCACACGGGCCACACATGCCAAGCCTTTTACTATGAATATACTACAACGCAGCGCAAAGCGCAACTTGCAACGCCAAACATGTCACCCTCCAAAACAAGTGCCCATTCTGGTGCCTGGGCGGATTGCTGATCTGACTCACACAACCCTTGCAGGCTGTGGGGGGAATTCTGCAAGCAGATGGGCGAGCACACTCTCGATTCTTCAACCTGCCACGAGAGCTCTGAGACCTACTTTACCACGAAGTATGGAAGACCACTCCACTCGTGCTAGTTCCGCACAAACACGAGTGGTTCGAGGTTCGATACAACGGAGACCAAACACCATTCGTTATATGGTGCCCCGAAGAGCCCGAATTCCGTTTTCGTCAACATCTTGATCTTCCTCTCTGGCTTCAAAGCAGCAAAGCCATTCTCGAAGAGGGCTTAGAGCAGTCTCTGCGCAAATCTGAGTGGTCTTGGCGCCTTCCGAAAGATCACCATCTGGACGAATTCGAAGTCGACAAACACTGGTCGCTGCTTGGGACCTCTGTGACTCGAGCGCTCACTATCAATGCCAAGCCAAGTGGGGGTGACACCGTCAAGGTTCGACTGCCCAACGACCCGCGTCATCTCGGACGATGCGATGGCCTGAAATCTCTCCGTATAGATTTTCGTGCCTTGAGCTGGCAGGGTATTCTCTGATTCACATACATTACGTCCAAAAAAAGACGCTCTCCCTCTGGACGAATTTAGACCTTTCCGAATTCGAGCAATTTTCGCCGACGCTTGAGAGATTCGAGTTTGTGGCCAAATACATAGCGCAGGCCACGAAAAACACCGACAAATATCTACCCAAATTCCAGGAGGTCTACAGAGTGGGAAGGCGGATGGTTGGAGGCAAAGGAACGGAGAAGTGTGAGGTGGATGGAAAAGATTGGCGCTTTGTTTTTTTAAACAAAGGCAGCCCATATGAGGCTGGAGGAAAGATCGAGTGAGCAAGTACCGGTCCACCCAAGGAGTTTTCATCCTGTGCGTATTCCGTTGAGGCTTCTAGCGCTGAACATCCATGGGAGAGACCGAGAGACTGGGAAAGGACGCTAGAATGGGGTCTTCAAGCGAAAAAAGAGATTGGGGTGACTCGAGATTTATGATTAGCACAGGCGCGACAATGAAAGTGGAAAACAGGGGCCGGAAGGACTGCAAAGACAGAGACTCAAGTCAAGGTACGGAGTAATCGGAATGCCATATATTCCTCGCATGAAATGAGCTATGAGATTGAGATATTGATGATCTTGATATCATCCTCTGGCTTTTCCTTAAAGACCCTTGCATTTTCAATTTTGTGCACCACATCCAGGCCTTGTATCGCACGGCCAAAGATGGTGTGTTTGTTGTCGAGCCATGGCTAGGAATCCATTAGTAACGTCTTTTCTGGGAACCGTAAGCCGGAGTGTTTGCTTACTGTCTTCTCTGTGGTAATGAAGAACTGCGACCCGTTTGTATTCGGTCCAGCATTCGCCATGCTGACTGTGTATGCTTTGTCATGCTTCAGTGTGGAGAACTCGTCCTCGAACTCCTTTCCCCAGATACTTTCACCACCGGTACCGTCACCTAAGGGATCGCCAGTCTGAATCATGAACTTGCGGATTACGCGATGGAAAACTATGTTGTTGTAGTAATTGTTCTTTGCATGGGTTACAAAGTTTTCCACAGCTTTGGGTGCGGCTTCAGGAAATAAGCGGATGGTAATGTCACCATATGTTGTGTGGATGGTCGCTGAGGTGCCTGACTGAACAGATTTGTCCTCCAGCTTCTGCTTGGTATTGATATTGCGAGGCTTTTCGTTCTGTATATCACGTTCAGATTTGGTGACACTATGAACGTTAGTAACTGCATCAAACGTGGAGACTTGTGGTATACTCACTTGTTGTCGTTTGTGAACATGTAAAAACGGACTTTACCGGAGCCAGTTGACGTAAGCATAGCATCACGGGCCTCAGCTTCCTGAAGCAGAGGGTTCTCGCTAGCTGCCATCTCTACGGTGACGACTCCCTTCTTCTCCGGTTGGCCTTGGTATATGGACAGGTGAAGCGGACGGAAAGATTCTTCTTGGCCGTAAACTTTGACGACCCGATTGGTAAGTGTATTCAAGACTTTTACACCGTACATCGAACCATAGAGTATAAAGTTACTAGTCTCGTCGAAGATAACGTTCATACGAGAACGTATCAATGGGTGATCGAGCTCGCGCTCAATCCCCAATCGCCGACCGAATTCAACATCCTCGAGTTTCTGGGTGGCTGTGCCAGCCTGCTGCATCTCGTTTATAGTCTCAATCGACTCATCATACGTGCGATAGAGCTTTCCAGATGCAAAGTCGAACACCCTGATCTTGCGGTCCGGGAAAGAAAATGTGGCGAACTGTTTTCCCGTTGGCGATATCGTGAGGGATGACGGCACGCATTTGGCCTTCTTGAACTCGAAGAGGTTGGTCGAGCTCTTCATGGTGAATACGTTGTCAGGTTTTGCGTAGTCTCCGTTAGGGCACCAGTATTCCATCATCCCGCCTTGGTCCACAGAAACGACACAGTCGTATTCGTTATTGTATGCCATCAGCACAACCGGAACTTTATGCACGCTCTTGAGAACGTGCACAGGCTCTAGATTGTCTCCTCTCCCATCATATAATCTTATCCAAGAGTTCTCCTCCGACGATATCGCTAGCAGCGGTAACGAGGCTCCACGGCGATGAACCCAGCACACCACCTTTGGCACATAATCTAGGCTCAGCATTGCTAGCAGATCAAAGGTGACCACATCAAAGATCTTGACAGAGTTATCTGTCCCTGAAGTTGCGAAACTCCTGCCATCGGTGCTGACGCTCACTGATCGAATTTCTCCATTATGCGCGCGGAACTCTTTGACGAACTCAATGCCACCAAAGTCTTTCTTCCAGAATTTTACTACACCATCGACTGAACTCGTTATGAGGAAATCGGTAGACGGCGTGAAGGTGGTGAAACATAGCTGGTCGCGGTGCATCAACGATTTGAAGTAGCGGCTCGCGGTCGGCAAGGCAGCGATGTAGAGGCTTTCGTAGGGAAGTTTCCGTTTCTTTTTCTTGGGCGCCGAAGAGGGAAGTGCAGGGCCAAAATCATCCTCGGAGGACGTATCATCTGCCTATAAGTTAGAAACAATTGCGCGGGTCAGTCACGCTATTTACCTTCATGTGTGTCGGCTACGGGAATCGCAGCTTCGCCTTCCATCTCTAAACGAGACCGCTTCGCCGGCGACCGGATTCCGTCTGACGCCATGGTACACTTCGCGGCTTGTGGAGGATCTGTCGAAGCGCGAGTTGTTGGTTTACCAGAGTAATTGCCGACGTGCGACGGCAGAACAGCCCGCAGCCCTCTCGGAAGTTTTTCCGCTGCGCGTTATCACGTGTGATAACGAATCCCGTACGTGCCGCCTGGGCAGCCTGCAACGCATGCACAAGTGCTGACCTCTGCCCCTACTACTATCTATGCAATTTCAAAATGTGTTCAACTTAGGATTGAAGTTCTTTATTATTTGGTAAGCCATACTTGTTTGATTGCCATACGAAATACCCTATTGATCCCCATCTCGGACAATACCCTCCTGTGCTCCATCTGCAAGGACCTTCTTTGGTACCTCCAGAATGTAGATTCCGTTGCGGGCAGTCTTTACGGTCATCGAGCGACTTAATCTAGGCTCCTTCCCCACTGCTGCTACTATGCAGAGCCCCTCCTTCCCACGATCACCCCTTTCCTGCACAGACAACCCATTTACAATACCTCGAATAAGTATTGGGTCATCATCGGTAGGTTCAATACCATTGGCATCGTTGTCGTTCCCATCCAATGGAATTCGTCCGACCTTGCCTACTGCTTCAAGGGTGCGTTTGTCTGATCCGACCCGCCAAGCCCTTATCCAGCCGTCCCAGCTTGCAGTCAGGATAAGATCCGCAAAGGGAACGGTTGCGAGTGCCGTGACGTATCGCGCTAACCTCGGTCCTGGTCTTCCTGTTGTGGCAGCATCAACATCGGCTGACATCTCGTCGGGGGGAGTGGGCAGGTCGCGTCCGTGTGTGAGGGGAACAGTGAAGAGTGGTTTCTTCCTGTTGGTCGACCATAGCGATAGCGCTCCGTTGTCGGATGCAGTGACAAAAAGGCTGGCGTCAAGGAGGGCAACGCAGTCCATGGACCCCTCAGCATAGGCGATGGGTGCATCGTCTTTGCCATCGACATCACCCTTACCGGGTCCAGTCTTGATCGCATCGTCTTCATCCACCTTAGCTCCAAATCGACCTTTGCGCAACTTGTCCAGACCCTTTTGCCTTGCCGTACCCCCACCGTGGAACACAAGCTGGTTCTCTTCAACCACTCTCCACAATCTAGCCGAACGATCTCTTGCACCGACACTGACGCAGGTCTCCTGATTTGCCTCTAGACCACCTGCAATGCCGATAACCGTGTCCTGATGTCCGACCAGGGTCTCAATGTAGGCAGACTCTGGAGCACTCCACACTATGACTGCTCGATCTGCACCGCCTGAGAACAGCTGTTCCGTACCTCTACGGAATGACAGCGACGTTACAGCATCACGGTGCCTTGTGAACAGCTTGCGCGGCGTCAAGGTGTCCGCATCCCAAATAATCAAGCGCGCATGCTTATCTCCTGTTGCAAGATATTTCCCCGAGTCAGATACAGCTATGGAGATTATCTCGCCGGTGTGGCCTAGATAATTGCGATCTCCTTTCTTGTTCTTATTGCCTTTCCTCCAGAACAATCTTTTTGGCTTCCGTCGCAGCGCAATGTTCGTTGGTCGGTCAGAACCTGTATTGTTATATGTTTGCGGATCGATAATCTCCCACTTCTCAACGATCAGGTCCTTGCTGACAGTCCATGCATGAGGCAATCGAACAGCACATCCAGTGACCGCGTGTTGCAGATTGGACTTGCCAAAAATGGAGCTTGCCGCCCCAAAATCAAGGTCTTCGGAGATGGTTCTGTAGATTTTGCCCTTCGTTTCTGCCACATCGTGTATAAGTCTTTCTGCAATCAGATCGCGATCTATATCGGCCGCGTCAAAGCCCACCTCTTCCTCTACCTCATTGCGGATGTTGTCGAGGTATCTTTCTGCAAGCCTGAGTCGCTTCTCCGCTGCCGTCTCGTTCTCGTCTTCTGACGTGGCAGAATCTTCATGCTCCTCGGAGAATGTATTGGCCGGTTCATCGTCCGAAGTCTCACTTCCAGATATGGACTCTTCTCGCTCGTCCCGGCGGGTAGGTCTAGAGGCGGCGGCGGCGGAGGTGACATTTCTCTTTTTGGACGCGGCTGAGGGAGCTTCGCCTCGTTTTCGTTTTCGCTGAGACGCAGGGGTCGTGAAGAAGGAGGACATCGTTGTGGTGCAGACCAGGGCAAGTGCAAAGCGCTCGCGACGAGCTTCGAAAAATTCCGAGACGATCGGCGAACTTTTTCCTGGCGCCGATGTCATGTCCCGCGGAGCTACTTTGATCCGTAACATGGTCCGAGCTGAGCTGCGTTGCGCCTCACCAGGCTCACCTCACCCAGAGCTTCGCCGGCGATTGCACGAGAAGCTTCCGCACTCCCACCACCATCTCCGCCCGTCTACTCTATCCATACTCTCGTCCACTCGCTAGCAGCGCACGGCGTTGCTGGACCGTACAAACCAACACTCGGCGATCCCTCGCTTCCAACACTACTGTTTACCCATCTTCGTCGCCTGCCCGCCTTCGGAAGTACTAACAATCGGAACCGTCCACATTCTTCCTTCTCCTCGTGCAATGAGCGGCAGCACCGATCCGGAGCGCGAGCATGCTCTCGACGAGTACAAGACGAAGCTCCTGGAATCAAGAGAGTGGGAGGCCAAGCTGAAGGGTCTCCGATTAGACATCAAGGGCCTGCAGCACGACTTCGACGTATCAGAGGACAATATCAAGGCTCTTCAGAGTGTCGGCCAGATAATAGGAGAGGTTCTCAAGCAGCTAGACGAAGAGAGATGTAAGATCGCAGCTCTTCAAAGTTGTCGCGAGCACCCTTGGCCTGCTGCTAACGTTGCATAGTCATCGTAAAGGCCTCTTCAGGACCGCGATATGTCGTCGGCTGCCGATCAAAAGTGGACAAGGCGAAGCTGAAGCAGGGGACCCGCGTGGCGCTCGACATGACGACTCTCACGATAATGCGAATGCTGCCCCGTGAAGTCGACCCCCTCGTGTACAACATGTCATTGGAAGATCCCGGACAGGTCAACTTCGGCGGGATCGGTGGTCTGAATGAGCAGATTAGGGAATTACGGGAAGTGATTGAGCTGCCGCTGAAAAATCCAGAACTATTCCTACGGGTAGGTATCAAGCCGCCAAAGGGTGTCCTGCTCTATGGTCCTCCTGGAACCGGAAAGACGTTGCTAGCGCGAGCAGTGGCAAGCAGTTTAGAGACAAATTTTCTGAAGGTTGTGTCTTCCGCCATCGTCGACAAGTACATTGGAGAGTCAGCCCGTCTCATCCGAGAAATGTTCGGCTACGCAAAGGAGCATGAACCTTGCATCATCTTCATGGACGAGATCGATGCTATTGGTGGGCGACGATTCTCAGAGGGCACATCAGCGGATCGAGAGATTCAGCGTACACTGATGGAACTACTCAACCAGCTCGATGGTTTCGACTATCTCGGACAGACTAAAATCATCATGGCAACGAACCGCCCGGATACACTGGACCCGGCGCTTCTTCGTGCTGGGCGCTTGGACCGGAAGCTTGAGATTCCTCTACCAAACGAGGTCGGTCGTCTGGAAATTCTCAAGATCCATGCCACCGGCGTACAAACCGAGGGTGAAATTGACTTCGAGAGCATCGTCAAGATGAGTGATCAGTTCAACGGAGCTGATCTGCGGAACGTGGTCACTGAAGCGTGAGTCCTGTTCTAATATTCTATCTCACCTATGCTAATTTATGACAGTGGTCTCTTCGCTATCAAAGACTACCGCGATGCCATCAATCAAGACGATTTCAATAAAGCTGTGCGGAAAATGGCCGAATCGAAGAAGTTGGAAGGCAAGCTTGAGTACCAGAAGTTGTGAGACAAATAACGCTTCTGGATCGTATATCGGGATGCTGGACATGATGAAACAAGCTCTTCTTGTACGATAGTATGATACATTGGCAGCCGGAGTTACTTCTTAGCAAGCCCCGATTATGATGTAGCTTTATAATCTGCAAGACGTGGTATCACACCCGTCCCTAGTAACATGACATCGCTGCTCCTCGCTGACAGAGGAAGCCTGAGTTCAAGCTCGCCAAAGTAGTTCGGCTGTTCATGTACCTTGGTGAACCCCGCGTTCTCGAACAACCGGATACTCCGTGCATTCTCTTTATCAATCTTGACTCTCAAGTACTTCATGTAGCTACCCGCTTTGCCGCCATTGTGGCTCTTGTGGTACTCGTTCATGATTTCACTAAGGGAGCTGATGATGTACCATAGGAATGTCAGCAATATCTCCCTTCCCATCCCTTTCCCTTGCAATTCCTTCCTCGCAATCATGATCTCGACCTCGCCTACTACAGCTTGTAACTTCCCCTCTAGGATGAGCTGCTTCGTTGCTTCATCTATCGTATGAAAGTCTGCATCTTCTTCTTCATCTTCATCATCATCAGCCGCAACTAAGAAGAGGTTTACGTCGCCGAGCATAACTTCTGGTGAATCATCTTTTCCAGGTTGCACTGTTGGGATTTCAGTCTCGGGCCGAGGTCCGGAATATTGTATCGCGCTGCCTGAGTCCGGTGCTGGTGTACACGCGATAAACGTTAGCTTGTCTGCGTCATCGCGCCAGGATTTCTGCATCGCATGTTCGTCTAAGAGGGCGAGGGGTTCGGAAGCTGTCGCTTTTTGTAGTTCCTAGAGGCTATTAGATTAAGGATACATATATGAGAGAAGGGCGTACTTCGTCTTTCATCCATTCGTGATACGTAGGGACGTGGCGCTCCGAGTATGGCACCAAGAGGACTTTGGGTGTTAGAAGCGCTGGTTTATATTAGTCAACAAATAGTGAGTTCTTGCAGGGTATGCGGTGTACCTTGGAATTCGTTCAACTTCATGATTGATGTCCCGTGCTAATCCAGATGTTTTTGGAGGAATCGCTACAACGCAGACAAGTTCTTTCTACGGGAAGCCGTTTAGGTTTGCCGATTATTGTCAGTTTTCATTGCCTCTGCGCCGAATTCTGTCGGAGCCTCAACAATCAAGTATATGTTCAATTGCGTTGGTATTGTGGTGAAAATTGGTCGCACGAAGCCAAAGAGGGTGGACTGTTGTGATTGGTTGCAAGGTTTCCGGTGTCCAAGAATCTATATTTAGGCAATCCTAATCTCGAAGAGGCGAAAGTCAACTTCATCCTGCCCTCGCCATTTATCCATCTCGTTATTCCTGCGCACGATACTTCGATCCAAATCATTCTGGCTTTTCTGCGACAGCGGCACCAGGCTCGTATGATTCGACGAAACTGGTAGCATACGGTCGAGTATAACAGACGCATAGCGGACGTCGGTTGCCGCCCTTCCCTCGAACTTGGAACACTGCTTTCGACGCATTACGCAAAGGCTCACTCTGTTAAGAATCCTCTCGTGTCTGCGTTCGGAAGCTTTCTTCATTGTTCTTGCTACCCCCTACTCGTCACAATGGATCATCCAAGAGTTCTTGTTACCGGTGGAACCGGATTCCTAGGCTCAGAAATCGTCAAAGCGCTTGTTGAAACTAAATCATTCGAGATAACAGTTATAGATTTAAACCCTCCCGCTTTAGGGACCGCTTCATTCTCTGACGTCCGTTACGTACGAGCCAACATTCTTAACCCTGCAGAGCTTGCTGAAGTCTTCATGGAGGCCAGACCTTCTATAGTGGTTCATACCGTAGGAGTTTATCCCCTCGGTGAAGCACGATATCACATGCAGGGAAAAGAGGCGGTGTTCCAGATCAATGTCACCGGGACAATGAACGTTCTCCAGGCGGCAAAAACTTGTGGTGCTAAGGGATTGGTGTATACGAGCTCCGTCACGGTGTTGCTAGACGAGTTGCAAGCGGATTTTCGGAATGCTGATGAGACATGGCCCACTGGGAGAGCGACTACATCTTACGGACAATCTAAGGTACGTTCATCGAATAGGCTTATTGTCTTTAAACCCCGTTTTCTCATCAGTTCCTGTACCTAGACCGTCGCAGAAAGCCTCGTTCTCTCCGCCAATACAACTGACTTCGCCACCTGCTCCCTACGCTCAGCGCCCATATTCGGTCCAAATGACCCAGCTACCATCCCCATACTTCATGGCTGTATCAGAAGAGGCGAGACTCCGTTCATTCTCGGTGACGCTACAAACCTGGTGGATTTTGTCTACGTCGCCAACGTTGCCGACGCTCATGTACTAGCTGCTCGCAATCTTCTTAATTCTGCTACCGCAGCAGGCGAAGCCTTCTTCATTACGAACGGCGAACCGATAACTACCCGGGACTTCTGTGTAGCCCTCTGGAAAGAATTTGGACATATTCCCCGGTTCCAAATCAAGATCCCAAAAGGCCTCGCATGGTGGATGGGATGGGGCGCTGAATGGGTGTGCTGGATCACGGGTACAGAGGGAACCTTTAGTCGAGGTGCTATCTACGATGCGACAAAGTGGGGCTATGTGAGTATCTCAAAAGCAAGGAGGATACTGGGATATAATCCCAGGGTGAAGTTACCCGAGGCTTTGAAGCTCTCTGGTCAAGTGAGTTACTTTCATTTATCAAGCTAAAGCAAAGCTGACATATTCCCAGCATTTCAGGCAACAATTCAGCGATCGTGTCAAAAAATGAACGGGATGGCTTTCCTTGTCTCAGGCTGACACTGAGCTGTTGCACGACTTTTCAGTGCTGGAACTTAGACAGGGAATCGCAAGAACCTGACTAGGCTAGATTCAAAGCCATGAAAGTTTCCGAGATATGGACTCCATTTAGTTGGATCGTTGCCTTTGCGCCTGTAATATGCAGTGGCCCTCAATCACGCTGACGCGTTTGAGTATCGTGGTTTGTGCGGCATTTGCCCGAAGTTGGCTTGCTTGCGCCGCAATAGATGTCGCACTATTGCGGGCGCACCAATGACTCTAGTGCGGGTCTCGGTTCCGCTGCGTTCTCTTTAATGAACATCCTGAGGTGACTAGTAAACATACGTAGCGGGTGGTAGCAGCTCAGGCCAGCTCAGGTGCAGTTGCCTTGATTGTCAAGGCGTTCGTCTATTTAGGCAGGGCCTAGCCCGAGCCTCTCGTCGCTCGACTTCTCCAACTGCACCACCTCTCTCAATTTCTTCCTCTTTCTTTCCTAGGCGTTCTCTTTTCGGGGTGGGTTCTCAACGGCGTTCATCAGGTCAGTCAGCGTTTAGTACTCCATGGGCATATGATGCGAGAAGTACTTCAATGGGTGAACCTATGGAAGCTTTACCGAACAGTGTCCGAAGACATAGTACAGTCACTCTTTGAAGACAGATACTTACGCGTACTTTACAGGTCCCCTCTTTTCAACGGCAGGCAGCTGTCACCGCGGGCCTGGCCTCCACGCGCCTAGTTCCTATCCATCATCTTCTTGAGTTCGGCGGCGGACTGCGTTGCATAGGACTATATCTGCACTGAGGGTGTTGAACTCCAAGTTCGATTGTTCGTTGAGTATGACCGGGTGTATTGGGTGTGGCTCACAACGCACAGCTCTCTCACCACAACAATGCCTAATGTAATTTCGAGGATCGCTCCTGAGCCTGTGGCGGCTGGCTACCGACATAGTCCTGTCCTGGATATTGTGCTTCGCTCTATGTCTAACGTGGCACTTGTGAAACACGATCTACTTCGTTACTTCCCAACCGAGATCCGCCTTATGATATTCGAAGAGCTTCTCGTTGTCAACCCTAAAACCGTGTTTCGAGGAGCTCATGAGTTCGGACCGCTCGATGACAAGGAGTTCAGTGAAGAGATACCGATCCCTTGGCAGATACTGCTGACGTGCCGCAAATATCATGAAGAGTGCGTGCCTATCATGTACGGAAAGAATCGCTTCGTCTTCTGTACTGGTGCCGGGGGCGAGCCTGGACAGTTCTGGCGATTTCCCATCCACAGCCGCTACATGCATTACCTTACGGATCTCGGCATCTATCTGCGCGCAGACGACCCGAACAAGGAGGCAGCCAGGAGGGTCGGGCTTTTTCTTAAGGCTATCGCTCGACTTGCGACTAATCTCAAGCATCTTACCGTAATGGTGTCCTCCGATCGGTTCTATGACGCTGTCTGTCCCTGGGACATTCTTTTCGGCGATCATCCTGTAGCAGAGGCGCTCGTCTTCGTCACCGAGGCCCAAAACATCAAACACCTCAAGATCCGCCTTCATGATGGTGCTTGCCTCTTTCCGGTCTTTGCCTCGTTCTTGAGTCAAAACTTCTATGGGGTTGAGTCTGCCACAAATCGATCGATCACGTTCACTCGTTCGTGCACTTGCCCGCCAGCTTGTCCACATATCCCTGCGACTACATGCTTCATGTGCGGCTTTCCAAAGGACGAGAAGCACAAGAAACCTATCGAAGTGGTCATGTCAAACCCTTCGTACGTCGAGGCCGGTGAGACTCGCATGATGAACTTGCAAGCCGATCTGTTCGAGCTCGGACTACTACCGCCAACAGACGACGATGACGACGTAGAGGAGGTTGAAGCGGACGCCAACGGAGGACTCCATATGACTGGCTTCTTTGAAGAGGACGACTATGAAGAGAATCGTTTGGCATTCAGCTCTGGCTTGTACTATAACCCACCCGAATGTGGCTGTGTGGCTTACTCTAACAACATACAGTCTTCTACCAGGCCAGTCACGGCATTATCGCGGCGAGGTCCGGGCACCGAAGGAGTGGTCCTTTAAGCAACTGAGGATTACTGATTACTTCAGCGTCGTCCAATACGAGGAGTACCTCGACGATGTCTTCGGATCGGCCGCATAGGCTAGACGAATAGCAATCGTCGTTTCAGCGCCTACCAGTGGCCCTGAGTGCTCATCGGGACATGTCAATCTCTCGGTACGTTGTATGTCGTAACTATATCTGTTTATCTAACGAATCGTGTTCAGTACCACTCGACACGAATATCATGTATATCATGGACTACCAAGCTCTTTCTTTTGTTTATGTGTTTACTTTCATCAGTACATTATGCAGTGGTTCTTGTACCCAGGCAGTGGTATAGGATCAAGTTGTATGACGACAACAGCGGGCATGGACATAATGGAGATATGAAGGACTGAACAGCGGGTCAAATGTTTCAATGTATGATCAAGTCGAAAGCGCAAGTCAGGCGAAGTAATGAGAGAGATACCGATAATGCAAACATGCTCATAGGGATGGAGTGCTTGTACTATCTTGAGTCTCATTGGCCATTATACGTAGAATTGCATCAGTTTCTGAAGCGCAGGTGCTTGGTATGCACTCTAGAGTCTACAACTTATTTACACGACTAGGTTCCAGAGTCCGAGTCGGTGTGTAGGTTTTGTACAGTCTGTTACATTTATACTTGCACGATTGATTCTCCGCCTAGACTATCTTCTCCGCCTCTTCAAGTAATCTTTCAACGCTAAAGCCACTATCACCCCTAGTGAACATGTCTAGCAGCTCTCCTCTGGCTTTGTCTTCCCGTCCGAGGACATAGAACTTCTGCATACACATCAACAGCCACCGCGCCTCATCTATGCTCACCCCCCTATTCTCAACGACGAGCCCTTGGCCAAGCACAAGATTGTGCGAGTGTGAGAGTTCGGAATGGAATGTGATGGTCGTGTGTGGAGATGCGAATTCGCCACGGAGTTTGAACTCGGCTAGCGTTGTGAAGAGGAGGGTTGTTGTCTTGGAATGCGGATGTGCGAACTGCAGATAGTGAAGTTCGGCAGCAGGGCTAACTGCTTCTGAAGCTCCATCCTCCGTAGGCATTTGGCGGGGTAACGGGATAACGAACGAGGGATTGCGCTTTGCGGCGGCTAGAAGAGTGTCGAAAGTTGGCGATGGCAGCGAGAAGTGCAGACTCTGGGGATTCGAGGTGTGGCGGAGGCGCCAGAGAGTTTGTATCTCCTTCTCAGGCAGGGCCGAGACCTTGTCGAGGTCGAGAAACGAGTGCAGCGTTTTGACACCGGGCGGCGGCGGTGGCGACGAGGACGCGAATTGGGGTGAGGGTGGAGGCGGAGGTGCGGGCCACGGCGAGGTCGACGATGCGCTCGATGGCTGAGGACTCGGCGGAGGCGTTAACGGGGCCGTTGCGCCAGGTACAGCGGCTTCCTTCCGCAACCTCTCTATCTTGTCCTTGTATGCTTGCTGCAGCTCTGAGATATCTCTCAGGCCCTCCTCTTTCGCCTTCATGGCCAGCTTGTCTTTGTATTTGGCGATGATGCGCTCTTGAGCGCCGTGCGTCGCCAGGAAGCGTACATCCTGGACCTGGGCCCACCGCCGCTGGCAAGTTCGCGGGTTGGTGATGGGCTGGCGGAGGATATGGCGTATGGTCGGTATTCGGTGCGCGGCCATGGCGATGTTGGGAGACGCGCAGGGTGTCGAGGACTGGGGGATGGGCGCTAGGGTGGACTCTGGAGGATCAAAGTTTTGGGCCGGGGGAGATGGCCAAGTCGGCCCGTTGATGGTGGCGTCGGCTGTGGACTAGGTACCATGATCCCATGGTAGATGCGTCAAAAGCTGTGCCTGGAACGAGGTAGGAGTTCGCCATGGATTCACGGAGGATAGACAGGTACAGTATGTAGTAGAGGCGGGGCCCGCCAACGCCCTTCACGACCCTCGCGCCTCTTTGTCCAGCGCAGCGCAGCGCATGCGAGCCGCACGCTTCCTGCTCATCCGCCGCCTCACGCTGAACTGAATCCGCTGCTGGTGCCTGCTGCGTCCTGCTGGTGCCTGCCGGTGCGACGCCTCGGTGACCCGGCGCGTGGTTCGCTGCTGCTCGCGGGTGCGGTTGTGCCTGTCCGCGTGTGATAGATCGCCGCCTCCAGCGCTCGCCCACCGCCCACCGCCCACCGCCCGCCGCCCGCCGCCCGAAGCTGCAGCTGCCCCTCGACCGCCGACTGCGACGACATCTCGACGCCGCGTCTACCCTTCGCCGCCATTCTTCTGCCTCCCCATTCACGCCGCGCCAGCTCCTCGCCGTGTCCCAGTGTTATCCCGCAACAACTTTAACTCCCGCGCCGAAAGCAGTCTATCCCGCCTCGAACCCCCGCGTGCTGCTGCTGGCAAAGCGCGACACCTCTACACCCCTACACCTCCCGCCGTCTGTCCTCGAACCATTCCCACGCTCGGCCACTATTAATTAGCAACCGACTCCTAGGCACGTTCCCGCGCCAGACTGCTCCAGAGGGTCGTCCGCTCGGGTACGGGCATGCTTCCGCGCCTGTCCAAGCCCACGCCTGCGACTCAAGCCACCCTGAGCGCCCGCATCGTCACTGGCAAGCTGGATAGGGCAGTCGTTTTCCAGTATGGGAGCTGTCAACAGTAGACCAGGCGAAGGCGAAGCCCTATATCTACGGGACCAGACTCGGTGTATGCGCTATTTCACAATACGAAGCCCTTGCACAGACAACTGACCGTCCATAGTTTCCGTTGCCGCCCTCTCCATCACAAACAACCGAAATCGCACGCTTCTGAATATCTGCCCGAATGCGTTTCCCTCGACGAGGTATAGCGCCAAGAGAGAGCGCGGGGACGACAGTATTATCGAGTACATCCAGGTGGGTCTCGGCGCATGTTGCACAATCTGTTCGTGACTGATGTTTGTAGGACCCGGAATCAGCTACCTCTGGTGGACCGCCATCCTTCCTCTTACGCCTCAATAGCGACGAAGAAATAACATTCAATTTTACTTTCATCATTCGACAAGATCAGGCTCCACAGAGTATATATAACGCCAATAACGGCACCTCGATAACACCGAATGGCCTTGCCGACACCATCATTAATGGGTTAACCTTTGTATTTGCTCCCAGTACGAAAGAGCTGGACAATCTGGTGACTAGGGAGTTTCATGCCAATCCCAATCTGCACAAAAACCCACAGGTTGAACTCGTTGGAGATTACTCAACAGGTGGACATTCTTCAGTGCAGTTCAATTGGTCCTGGAAATGGACGCCTCCTAAGCCGACCGAGGATAGAGGTGGAGGTTGGCGCACCAGCTGTAGTGTTAGGGCGTCTGTTCTCCAACCGAAGCGATCGCTAACAACATGCAGTTCGTCGAGTATGATCAGCGCGCACACAAACTAGACACTCTAGCAAGCTTTGCTTTCTGGGTTCAGAGTATGTACAAAGCCTTTGCAATACCGATGTAGGAACTGACAAGCATAGATACGACAAGGCTTGTCAACAGTCCTAAATTCCCATCCCCGCGATTAGAACTCGGTGTACCCCCGCGGCTACGCGTGCCCTCGACACAGTCAATAGAGTCACGCGTCAGTGACTCTGATAATGAGTACAAAGAAGCCGTAGACAACATACCCCCAAGATCACCGACCTTTGATTCAACTCCAGAAAACGTTCTAGGTTTACTACCCAGTCAGATCAACAGTGCCGTGAAAGTGGATTTGAGCTGTCGCCCTGGGGACGACCTCAGTCAGACCGATGATGGACCCCTGTTTCGAGCGACCATGAAATCTCTCGAACAGAAAACCGGCAATATGCGCGCAAGATGGAAAAAGGTCCTCAAGCGAGCGGAGTCGGCGCTTGAAGCTCAGGCTGCATGCAATAATGCGATGGCTGATCTAATGGATGCACTGCGCGAAGCTTCCTCGTCTAACGCAAATGCGGTACAGCCGGCCATGGAACACTATTTCGATAAGATAGCGAAAGAGATCTTGGCCTACGAACGATCAAACACCACAAACATTCAAAAGCTGATTATCGATCCGATATACAAGCTGTACAACATTGATATCAAACAAGCCGAGACGAAGAGAAAAGACTTCGAGGAGGAAAGCAAAGAGTACTATCAGTATGTCAGCAAGTATCTCGGCCAACGTCAAGATTCTCTGAAAGAGAAGAAGCGGGCCGAGACAGACTCAAAATACCAGTTCAAGCGTCGGAATTTTGAGCTAAGGCGATTTGACTATTCTTCCTTCATGCAGGACCTCCACGGTGGCCGAAAAGATCAAGAGGTCTTGTCCCATCTAACTAGATATGCCGATGCGCAAGCCAAGAACTATCTCGACACTGCCAAGAAGATCGACACAATGATCCCGCAACTCGATGCCCTCAGTTTTGGGGTCAAGGAGGCGGATAAAGAGTTTCAACTCCAGAGAACGGAAAGGGAGGAGAAGAGACGAGCATTAGAGAGTGGCAAGAAACCATTTGATGAGCCACCACCTTCGCAATTATCTACCACTCCGTCTACTGGAAGCGTACCAAGGGGCGCCACACCATCAGATGCGGATCTTCCCGGTCGAAAACCAAGTATCGCTCCCGTATTCCAGAGCACGATCAGCCCTCCGCTCGCTGCAGTGTCATTGTCGAGTCTTCCATCAGTGCTTTCGCCCCAGAGCCCCGATGCCAGTCAAGCACCTTTGCTGATGGGGAGTCCCCAGCCGAATAAGTTCAAGGGTATCCGAGACCTTGAAGAGAAAGATTACAGTGTGCACTCGAATCTCGAACCTGGAGCAGCAGCGCATCGGAAAGAAGGTCTTCTGTGGGCCCTCAGTAGACCAGGAAGCCACGTTGACCCTAAGGGCCTGAATAAGCAAGCATGGCACAAGTAGGTCTCGAAAGCCCTAAAAATTCCTCCTTCACTAATCGCGCGTAGGTTTTGGATCGTTCTTGACCAAGGCAAGCTCTCAGAGTACACCAACTGGAAGCAAAAACTGGATCTACACATGGATCCTATCGACCTACGCATGGCATCCGTTCGGGAGGCCCGCAACGCGGAACGGCGGTTCTGCTTCGAGGTTATAACCCCCCAATTCACTCGAGTATACCAGGCCACGTCAGAGGAAGATATGAAGACCTGGATTGCGGCTGTCAACAATGCTTTACAAAGTGCCGTGGAATCAGTAGGAAAGAATGACCGCATATCGACCGAATCGTTACCTGGGTCAACTCGACGAGATATTGCTTCTGTTCTCACTGGCAAGAGTCCGTCGCTTTCAAGCCACCGAAATACGTACGTGTCTAAGACGCCGACCCGGCATGCCACCGTAGGTGACCGGCCCGGCTACCGAAGAGAAGAGAGTGCTGGTGACGACGGGAAGCTCCTCCAACAGGTCCGCGATGCTGACGCCGGCAACAAGATCTGCGCCGACTGTGGCTCTGAAAGCAAGGTGGATTGGGTATCGATTAATTTGGGAATCGTCATCTGCATCGAATGTAGTGGCATCCACCGATCCCTGGGAACACATATCTCTAAAGTGCGATCTCTTACACTCGATACTACGTCTTTTACTCTGGACATAGTCGAAATTCTGCTTAAGATTGGCAACCGCGTAAGCAATATGATATGGGAAGCTAGACTAGATCGAGCGATGAAACCACTGCCAACATCAACTCGAGAGCAAAGGCTTCGATTCATCACATCGAAGTATGCAGATCGAGCGTATGTGGCTCCTATATCACCTACTCTTTCACATTACTCGACTCCTGAGGAAACGCTTCTTGCATCTATTAAGAAAAACGATATACAGAACGTCCTCTATGCTCTTTCGCTAAGAGCCGACCCGAATTCCAAGGATCGCTCTCGTGGCACGCATTCCGTATTTCTAGCACTGGTCGCGGCTGATCCAGCGTCCCCTTCAGCGTCCGCCTCGCCTGCAAGCTCACCCCTCCCTGGTGCCCGACCTACTACTCCTCACCCCAGCCGAAAATCGTTTCCCGTCGCCGAACTGCTCCTACAGAACGGGGCCGAGCTTCCCACATTACCTGCGCCAATTCCACTAAGTTCGTCAGCACGGTTATATCTTGATCACAAGGCCGACCAGCGAGCAGGCAGAAGACATGAGCCCATTGTTGGCAGTCAGCCGAACTCTAGTGGCGACACCCTCACGGCCTTACCGTACATAACGGCTGGCAACGGTAGCAGTCCTTCTGAGAGAGCCCGTGAACGCGAAGCAAGACTGCAGAAGCGTGTGAGCGCAGGTGGAAGGTTGGTCAAGAACCACTCTGACACCACTGACAGTAGACGGGGCCTATAGGTTTAGCTTCGCTTACACTTCCATTTTCTAGTTCGTATTTCCCTTGGGCCGCCTGCGGAATTGTATGGACGTCGGCAACCTAGCAAGGGCTTGGAGTAATCGGCGTTAATAAGGGGACTGGTGACGACTTCGCATATTTCTGGGCCGGTCTAGCTGAGCAAATGTCGCCTTGGATACTTGATCTTGAGCACATGAATTGGTCGATCGCGATGATGACATGGGCATGGGTCTAGCGGGATTTGAAGCATTTCATTGGTGTGTTTGGGGCGTTGGCTGACTAATCTCGTTCCACGACGTGGCTTGAGATGGTATGGCGAACGGGCTGTCTCCTTCTGGCTTCTCTTACTTTGCTAGACAAGAGGCCGCTTTCCACTGCTGGCTGGATTGAGATGCTGTATTTTAATCTGTAATGAATAATGGCAAGGAGGAGCGTTATGAATGCCACGATACCTTGACATCGAACTTCGTGATGAGTAGTGAGTGCTGTGGATGCTATACAGCGCCCGCCTTATCGTCATGTAAACTTTAAAGATACATGACTATAGGTGAGTCAAACGATGAGACCTTCCGAGGCTTAACTTCATGCACCTGGCGACTTCAACATTGAATCCACAGTAACTGCTTGTGGATGTGAGTTGGTAAGCGGCGAGAGGAGCTGTATCACGTGACACCCCGCTAGTGCGGCACTCGCGAATTTTGACAATTCTTTAAGCGCGGCGACCCCACACCCACCTGCAGCAACACACGGAAAATGGCAACCTCATTCGAGAACCTCCCCGTCGACGACGATGAATTTGACGAAGCCGACATCGACTTTACCGATCTCGAGGAACAGTACCAAGTGCGACTAGATGAGGGGCTGGACGCCTTCGTGGTCATCGATGGCTTGCCTGTCGTACCCGATGATAGCAAGGCGAAGCTGGTGAAGTTCGTTCTGAGGAAGCTCAACTCGGTTGGGAAGGTCAAGGATGACGGCGTGTTCATGCCGGTGAACGACGACGGCAAAACCGAAGGGTAGGTTCCTCTAGTGCCGCGTCCAGACAAGGTCGAATCTATTTAACTAACTACGGCGGTAGGTACGCCTTTGTCGAATACAATGCGGCCAGCGAGGCTATTGCAGCCGTCAAACAGTTAAATGGAACTCCGCTCGATAAGAAACACACGATGGCCGTCAACAAACTCACAGATATCGACCGCTACGGCCGCGAAGGCCGCATTGACGAGGAATACAAGGCGCCGGAGATTGAGCCCTTCCAGCAGAAGGAGCACCTGCGATCATGGCTAGGTGACCCCGAGGGCCGTGACCAGATGGTCATGTTCCGTGGTGACAAGGTGGGCGTATTCTGGAACAACAAGGAGGAGGGCCCGGACGCCGTGGTTGATCGCGAGAACTGGACCGAGTCTTTTGTGCAGTGGTCGCCGCAGGGAACATTCCTCACATCTATACACGCCCAGGGTGTACAGCTTTGGGGGGGTAAGGCCTGGAGTCGGCAAAAACGATTTGCTCATCCCGGAGTCAACCTGGTGGATTTCTCACCTACTGAAAAGTACATCACGACATGGTCTCATCGGCCTCTTCAGGTTGACGAAAATCATCCGGTTCCGTCTCTCTCGCTCGAAGACGATGGCAAGAACTATGTCATATGGGACGTCGCCACTGGCAAGCCTCTCCGTTCCTTCACCACCATTGATGTACCGACTTCGACTGATGCTGAGGGCAACCCCGTCAAAAAGAAGATGCAATGGCCGACATTCAAGTGGTCATCAGACGACCAATATGTTGCCCGCATGACCCAGGGGTTATCCATCGCCGTTTATGAGCTACCCAGGATGAACTTGCTCGACAAGACCTCCATCAAGATCGAGGGCGTTATGGACTTTGAGTGGGCTCCTGCTCTACCGAAACGAGATGGTATCAAAACTTACGAACAGCTTCTCTGCTTCTGGACTCCTGAGCTTGGTAGCAACCCCGCTAAAGTCGGTTTGATGACTATTCCAACCAAGGAAATTGTCCGAACCCGTAATCTCTTCAACGTTTCCGATGTCAAACTACATTGGCAGTCCGATGCAGCTTATGTCTGCGTCAAGGTAGATCGTCACTCGAAATCCAAGAAATCGATGGCTACTAACCTCGAGATCTTCCGCGTTCGAGAGAAGGGCGTTCCTGTTGAGGTTGTCGAAAATCTGTCAGGGAAAGACGCCGTCATCAACTTCGCCTGGGAACCCAAGGGCAATCGATTTGTGTTGATCACTGCTGGTGAGATCCCGGCGCAATCTGCCGTGCCTCCAAAGACCGCCGTGTTATTCTTCGCCCCCGAGAAGATCAAGGGTGGCGCTGTGGGCAACTTCCGCCACATCCGCACCATCGACAAGAAGAACAGCAACGCTATATACTGGTCTCCCAAGGGACGATTTGTTGTCGTTGCTACGCTACAATCTCAGCAATCCTTCGACCTTGACTTCTGGGATCTTAGCTTTGAGAAGCCCAAGGATGAGAAGGATGAGAAAGAGAAAGACCTAAATGCTACTCTGCAGCTTATGGCAACGGCAGAGCATTATGGTGTTACAGACATTGAGTGGGATCCCACTGGCCGCTATGTTGCCACCGTTGCCAGTGCCTTCAGGCATCACGTAAGTGTTCAAACATAACCATTCAGCAAAACAAACTGACTCTGGAACAGATGGAAAACGGCTATCACATGTATGACTTCAAAGGCACACTTCTCCGCGAAGAAGCCACAGAACGTTTCAAGCAGCTCATCTGGCGTCCACGTCCCCCGACACTTCTCTCCAAGGAGGAGCAAGCCGAAATTCGCAAGAACCTCCGCAACTACAGCAGGGTCTTCGACGAACAGGATCTGGCAAAGAAGAACACAGCTAACAGGCAAGTCGTTGAGGCTAGGAGGAGGGCGCTTCAGGAATGGCTTGCTTGGCGGGAGTCGATGGTTGAAATGTTGAAGGATGAAGGTGCGGAAATCGAACTCAACGGTGGTCACTTGCAGACTGAGTATGATGGGGAAGTCGAAGAAATCGAGGAAATTGTGGAAGAAATCATCGAGGAGACCGAGGAGGTTATTGGGTAGATTGATACTTTCGTCTAACTGATGCTCCTTATGGAAAATGGGACAAAAGACGTCGTGCTTCTGGCTTCTGTTTAGTATTAGCAGACACCTATACGCATCGATTGGTTCGTCGGTCCAGCCCAAGAAACAGACATCGAAGCGACGGAACAGCATATATCGGAGGAAATAGGACATTGTCCCCGACAATATATCCAGTGTTCATATACCGATTGATTTACCTTTTCCCGGTCACAGTAATACCGGCAAGCAAAATAACTCTCTCACAGAGTGAACAATATGTACCAAACACCATGCTAAACATTCAAACATTCCTCAGCCTATCCAAAAACCACTCCGCGCGCAGTCCAAAGTTTATCTAGCAGGCCTCAACACCTCCCACCCCTTCAGCGCCTCCAGATCCTCCGGTTCGTCATCCAACAAACTCCTGCCTCTCCCCGCTGCACCACTACCACTACCTATACTAAGTCCGGTCCCCGTGCGCGGCGGCAGCGCCGGCCTCTCCTCGCTCGCATCGATCAAATCAGAAACGATAGGCTTCCGCGAGAACGTGTCCGGAGGCGGCGCAGCCATAGAGCGACGCGGTGCTGGGGCCTGCGGCGGTCTTGGGTCTGCAACCAGGTCGTCGCGGTAGCGTTGGGGAGGGGGTGCGAAGGTGGCATGGGGGTTTGGTTTGGAGAGCAGGGCGGGTTTCTTGGTGGGGATGGGAGGCGCGGGTTTGCGGGTGAGGGTTGAGGGTGTGGATTTAGATGTAGAGGTCGATAGGGGGCGGATGGTGGCGGGTGGCAGCGAGTGGGTGGATGCGGTGGAGGCGGTGCGGGAGAGGGTGTTTGCGTCGCGCGTGCCGTCGAGGTTGGGTATGCGTTTGTTGGAGGAGTCGTAGCTGTAGGGTGGTGCGACAAGTTTGCGCGCTGGGGGGTTCGCGTTGGGATTCGTCTGCGTGAGAGTCGCCGCCGCTGAGGGTGACCGCGAGCGCATTGTGCTAGTGCCGTTGAAGTTGACCGTTTGCGCTCGAGCTGTGCCGCGCGCTGGAGGAGGGTCGGGTCTTGCACTGCCCATCCTTTTGACTTCAACCCAGTCCGGCTCTGGGCTCGGCGTGAAGGGGTTGCTGGGCCGCCTTGGGTTTGGAAAGTGATCGTTCGATGGTGGTTGCGCTCTTGAGCGTGCTGGGAGACCATTATCGAGCCACCATTTCCTACGGTCTGAGCTTGCTGGTGGTAGACCGGGCTCAATGGAGTCATATCCAAGCAAGTCCTCGTCGTCAGTGTCTTCCATAGTACCTGTAGCTCGTGTATCCCCAACCACTGCCCGTCGTTGACGGTATACTTCCTGACTCAGCGCTTCTTTCTTCTTTTCATCAACCTTGCTCGTAAGACATTGAAATGTCGCATAGACGGGCCTGTGGTCAGAGAACTTCAGAGGTGCAGCGTCGTAATTGGTCTGACGAATATTGTCCCCTTTCCGGAGCACACGATCACACCACGCGGGTATACGGGCTTTCTCCGATGTGTCATAGGTGTCGGTGCCCAGATCGTATTTATAAGTGGGTTGGAAGGTGATGCGGGCTTCAGAGTAGAAAGGAAATGTCAGGCCGGCTACCATCTGAAGATTGAGCTGTTCTCTATTAGTAAAAGCCTTCGAACGCAGTGACTGGGTACGCCATACCTGATCATTCTCATACAATGTCTCGAGGTCATTCAGACGACACAATCTCTGAACTTTTTCATTGCTCAGACCTATTCGGTAGTTGAAGTCTCCGAGCCAGATTACTGTGTCATGGTCCTCGATCGATCTGTTCCTCTGAAACCTTAAGCCGCGGCTGATAGTGATGTAGTCTCGGTTTCGTTCTTCGTAGTTGGCAAAGCCGGCTGCAAGATGAGCTGTAACGAAGACAATGGAAGTGTTGTTGTACTCCATGCGTATCGCTACAGCACCTTTATTGCCAGCTATTCCAGACATACCGGTCTATTAGTCATGTTAAATTTCGTCCCAATACTAGTGTCTAAAGTACTTACCTTTTTCAAACTACCCTCAACGTTTTTGATCGACTTCAAGCAATTGGCCCTCACAAAAACGGACAGTGAAGCGCCAACTAGCTGGCCTCCGCGGAGAAGAACATACTCCTCCTTACCATGCCTCGCCGCATTTTCGTTCAAGCAACTTTTAACAGCAGCCTCCCATGCTTGTCTCCGTGCGGGATCGGTAGACATGATCTGTTGAGGGCTGAGCTCGACAATTTCCTGGAACCCTATAGCTACAATTTCAGGGCATTGTTGTGAAGGCTCCACGTCGGGGCATAACCAGGGCGAGAGATCCTCATCGATGCCGTGCGTTTTGCCGTTGAGATTAAATGTTCCTGCGAGTATATGGATGACTTCTGATTCGGAAAATTCTACTGAACGTCTGCTCAGCTCAGCAACAACGTAGTCGTTGATAGGGTCATAGAGGTGCACAGGCACCTGTCCCATCAAACGCCCTAAGAGCATGTCGATCGTATTTTGACGCCCTTTATCTGCGAAGTTGTTGATATACATCCTGGTTGCACTTTTCCGAGCATCCGCAAGTGCTCCAGCAAAAGACATCTTCCCGTGTCGCGTGAAGGAAGATTTCAAGGCTCCCGTTCCAGCATATATCCGTGATAGAGCATCTCCATTGTCTGCCCACAAGCTAGAGTGTCTCATCCAGAAGTCTGAGCCAGCGGATGATCCCTTATGGCTTAGAAATAGTTCCAGAGCCATCTTACTAATGATGGTCTGTACTAGATTGGTTCGGTCTAAGCAATCGAGGCAGTTCGTTCGGAAAACACCCTCCTGTTGTAGTATTGATGTTGGGCGTCTGATGACATTGTCGTGTCCATTCGACTGCGCATGTTCCTCTATCTCCTCACTAAGATAATACGCAAAACTATCCGCAGAGTATCTTATCCACTGGGAAATCATGCTTGCCATCTCGTAGCCGCCAGGCCCGCGCGTCTCGGCATGAAAGTCGAACTCTGTGAGCTTGATAAGCTCGTGCTCCTCCTGGTTTTTCTCAGTTCCGAAATTTAAAGGACTGTTTCTAATGTGATATCTGTATCTATTCGTCAACTCTATTTCGTTAGGCTTCTCATTGCTGAGAAGGTTGACAACGTGGAGCGCGCCATAGCTCAGTTCTAAGTTCTCAAAATGCTTATCAAACGCTGGTTGAGTTGCTTCAGGTGATCGAGTAATAGTAATCTTCTGCTGACCCGGGAGAAGTCCAGTCTGTTGTTCCCAGAATACAGGCACACTTCCTCGAACCTGTGTATAGGAAAAGCAGATTCCAGATGGTGCCCAATACACCGTCTCAGTTTCGACAAAATTGGCGACGTTCCCGTCATCGTCAATTCCGCGTGCGTTGAACCGAGTACCAGCTCTTCTGCAAGATAGTCGCGAAATAAGGGTTACTGATGATGGTAGTCCTGATCGGGTTGTTCGTATGGGTGCTGAGGAGGAAGGGAGAGTGACCGTAAGAGCGAAGCCGCGAATTGCTGAAGTAAGGATGCCGGATGCGTCTAATGCATCTTTTTCGCGAGGTCCCAAGCGAGATCTGAAGTCGACCAGAGGCTGTATCATGTAGGAATTCCATAGGAAACCAGCATCTAGGCTGTCTATTGAGACTGTCGCAGCATCCGAGGATCTGGCCCGCAGAGTGAGTGCTGTCCTTTGCCGCAAGTGTAGATATCCTTACCTGTCCTGCAACCGCCTGGTCATGTCGAAATCCGAACTGTAGTAGAAGGTCCCGCTGCTCAGAATCTTCTTCAAAGCTAGGCAGGGATGCTCTACGGGAGACTCTCCCTTTCCTCTTCCAAAGCCCATTTCGTAGCCTTCCTCGTCTATGGTATCGGTAGGATAGGGGTTCACTTCATCGTTTAGGAGAGCGTCGTAGCTGGGGCTGTTTAAGCAATCTATTCGTAAGTAAGCGTGGGAGCCCGACTCCGCGAGGTACATGAACTTACAAAACCCCACCGAGTGTATCCTCAGGATGGTCTCTCCAGGCCGCACCGTTGCCACCCTCGACGCTCCGTTCACAACCACCAAGAACACATCTCCATTGACTGTGATCAAGCCCAGAGTCCCATGCGTGTTGACCATATTCAGCGCCCTGTAGTCACTCAAATCCACCTCTTCTATCCCCGTGAACTCCACCATACAGCGTGCTGCACCAGATCCGGTACTCCCCAGCGACGTGGTCGAGCCATTGTGATTCCCATTCGGGTCGGTCGAGGACGAGCTATGGCGGAGGACGAGGGCATGCGACGGGGTGGTGAGGGCGATTGCGCGGTGAGGATATTCTTTGATTAGGATGCGGATAGACATTGTCTTTGCGGGACAGCGGGGGTGTAATTAATTGCAGGCGATCCAGGCATGTCCGAGGCTGTGCGCTGCGTCTGGGAAGGTGCCGGGTCCGGAGATCGAAGCAGGCGGTGGGTTCCAACGAGGAGGTTCCAAGGTTTGTGGGCTAGCACGTGGTTCAGCTGTGCAGGTGAGCTGGAGCGCAGATGTCAAAAGTTCCACAAGCCCTGCCCGCTCCGCTGTGCCTGGGCGTCCCGCTCAGATCGAATGACGCGTTCCGAAATTGAAGGCAGAATCCCGCGCGTGGGATGCATCTGGGGAGAGTTCTCGGGTTGCAATATTATTGTAATTCTGTTCGAAAACACCATACTATCAAATTTCAGATTCGCACACCTATATAATATCAGACCTACACATGTGAGAGTCCCAAATACAAAGCACGCGCTTGCTCAGAGTGTGCCAGAGCATTGCTTTGCTACGTGCCCCACCGCTCTACCGATCTCTAGCGCCGGTACTCTCGTCGCCGGCGGCCATCGTCATCGACAATCAGGACCCTCTCCCGCGTCTCATGATAGCTCCCTCGAGGATCGTGTCCATAGTCGCGACTCCCACTCCTTGCGCGGCTGCGGCTCCTGTCTCGCCTTGAATAGCGTTGCTCGTGCCGATCCGGCTCTTGCGGCGGCTCCACGTATCTAAAGTGCTCATATCGAGGCGAGGACTCTGGCGAGTAGTTCCTCTCCCGCCTGAATTCGCGCTCGCGCTCGTGCACGACGTACTCGCTGCGACTCGGGCTGTGGCTCGACTCGCTGCTACTCCTCGAGCTCGGACTGACTTCGACGTAATGCGCACCACGGTGGTGGTGGCTCGAGATATGGCTCGGTGGCGCAGGAGGCGGCGACGGCTGCACAAAGACTGGCACAGGCTGCGGAGGTGGGACCATCAGGGGACGAGGGACATGGAGCGGTGCTGGCGCCGGTGCCGGGACCGCGATGTAGCTGGCCGATGGCCGTGGAGATTCTCGAGGGCCCGCAATGTAGCTGGCCGATGGCCGCGGAGACTCTCGAACGACCTCAGTCCGCGAGAAGCGAGCGGATTCGCGGCGTGATTCTCGACGTCTGCGTTCGGGCGCAACTCGGTAGGGCACCACGACGTCCTCCTCCTGCTTGACCTTGACCAGGCACATGGCGCGCCTGCGAGCGTACTGGTAAACGATGCAGATGTCTGGCCGAAATGCGATCGAGCTGTGATTCGTGGGCCGATCGGATGTGGGGTTGCAACAGCGCGGATTGGACCGCGCGCCGTGGGCGAGGTTCCGATGCGCCAAAAGCGAACGGAGAGGTCGCGGCGGGCCTGGACGAGCGGCAGGCGGCGACTTAAAAGCGAGCCGGTGAGGCGTGAGTGAGATGCCCAGCGTGTCGAGGCAGAGACCGGGCTGGGTGTCCCAGCCTCATGCACCGAAACTTGCTTCTTGTGGGGGTGCCGCCGTGCCGTTCACTGGAGCTGACTAGCGCCGCACTTGGCCCGGCAGTGCTTCTTGCGCGGCCGGTCTTCAATTGAATCTGCTCATTTGCATCGCATACAGCTGTCTTGGATATGTATGCTCGTGCTCACTTTGCCAGAAAATAAACGCAAAGAACCAAGCCTCTACCCTAGGTGACGTTACAGCGTCCGCTTCCTCCGCCGAACCATCAATCTGCATGCCATACTCCTGATAGTACCGGCAGCTCAGGGTCACACTCAGCAAAAGCATCGCTGCCAGAACATGTCTCGTTTGATGTCCTCGCATATTTCACCATTACCCGTCCGTCAAATCCGCCATACAAAAGACTAGTAGCGCCGCCACGCCCGCTCTAGTGCCATGTGCTTGCTGAGGAATTTCCCGAAGGAACAACTACTAGTCATCCATGGGTTTGTCCTCGAGCTGAACTCCTCTTGGAGCGCCGTCTTCTCCTCGTAGGCTTCCCGTTGAGTCCCTGTTACTTCTAGCCAAGCTTCCAGCATGTTTCCTGGGAAGAGGTACTCGGGTGCTAGATGGAGCAGGATGTTCTTGAGGCCCGTCCAAAATTCCATTCGTCGCGTTGCCCTCCACGATAGGGCTGCTCTCTACACTACCCGGAACCTCCAAGGAGTTGCGACTTCCGGTACCCCTGCGCTCAGTGGGAGACGACGTGTTTACCGGAAATCTCGTTTGGCTTCGGTCGCGGCGGTGGGAACCACCAACACGGCTACCTGGTCCGGGCGATGTAGTACGCGGAGAACGTTGTGCAGCAATGGCTCGGTTGCGTTCCTCATAATTAGCACGTCGATTGCTCTCGTCGGTCGATATAGCGCGTGGTCGTTGGGCTCCAGAGGAAGAGTGCGTAAGGGCGCTAGCACGTTTTAATTCTCCAAAAATCGCATCTTTGTGCGCAAATAAATCCCGGATTAAACGGTAGCTATAGCGCTCATTCATAGTCAAGCTTGACTCTTGTTTCGGTCGGAGTATGCATGGGGCGAGCGCGTTTGCAAGAGCATTGACGTAGGTTTCGTCAGCCGACGTCAGCTCGATAAGGCGAGTAAAGTGGGTACAAATCGCATCGAGGGTGGCGATGTTGGCAAGGCGTAGCTGCCCAAGCGTCGATTGAATGACAGACACACGCTGCTCTTCTGACGCATCGGTAGCAGTTGAACTGTATATAGTCTTCACGATTTCGTAGACGTGAGAGGAAACAAGGGAGTCTATGTGGTGTGGTTAGCACTGTTAAGCAGAAGCCGTAGCGAAATCAGTACCAGGAAGTTCGAGCAGATAAAGCTTCAAGACGCTGGCCACAATAGGCACATCATATTTATCGAGAATTTCGCGGGGGAATGTCTTCCCAGTGTTGACTGCAGCTCGAAGACTATGGGTTTGGGCCAAGGGAACGTCGACTAGCCAGATTCCACGACGTACTTCGTCTCCTTCTAGATCGGGGTAGTGATTATCGAGAAAAGTGAGGACGGTGGTGACGAGGATTGGAACGCGCTTTCGATCAGAACGAGCTCTTGCCTCTAGATCCACGCCGAAGGTTTGCTCTAGGTGCCTGTCAGCCAACGTTTGCTTGTCGCAGGGCATCACGTTTCACTTACCGTCGACGGAGTTGTAGTAATTCTCGTAGGTGGTAACCCTCGGGATAAAGGGGCCAGTCCTATAGTTCTCGAGTAAATACCGGAGATCACCCAATGGTTGTACTGTCTCCTGGAACAGCATCATCTTGTCCACAGTGCTCTGCAGACTAGGAATGACATTGCTGACGGCACCGGAGAAGTCCAGAATAACGGCCTTGATGGCCTTGAGTCTATCGAGCTCGCAACGCTCCATGAACTTCAAATGGTCTATCATAGCTTCCTCTAGATTGCATCGCAGGGAATCAAGCTTCTTTATAGACTGCTTGTAGCGTTCATCAGAGTCTCGGGCTTCTCTTCGGAGTCTCTCCGCGGGAGTCTCGTTCGGAAACTGGTTGTTGAGCGGGTTCCACCCCTGAAGATATTCTTGTACAGCGCCGACCGGCGAGTCAACAGTAAAGCTGTCATTAGACATGGCGGTCGATGCTCGCTCCAGAGGCTTCTTCTTATCCGGTACACCAGTGATCTGGAAAACCTTGGGCTTCCACTGATAATTCATCCTGGAACTATTCGCGAAAGTATTTCCGACGTTTCCGACAAGACGCAGGAAGCCATTCGTAATCATGTCCTGGCCGATCCTCTCCGCATAGCTGACGCTAGTGGCCCCTAGGTGCTTTTGGATGTATTCGGTGATGTCCGCGCCCAGAGAGCAGTTTTGGTAGACACCAAGAATGGGGACTTTCACCTCGCTGAGCTTAATGTGATCCAACATGTGCGTCAGTATCTTCTGGACCTGAGCGGGATCGTACGTCTCGTCACCAAGCTCAATTGGCTCGTCGGAACCATCTTCCGGCTCGGACATCTTGATGGTAGGAACTTTCATTTTGGGGCTCTGAACCACTTCAGCCTGTGGGTCCTGGAAAGCAAGCTTGTCCTCCTCCTCGACATCCTCCACTTGTCTGCATTTGTTGTAGTACTGAGATCGGAACTTGCGCACCGCATCAGCTTGCCGGTCATGGAGCTTGATTCGCGATTGGAGGTCATCCTGGGAGTTCTGCACACGTGCTGCATGTGCCTCGCACCAGCGGCTGAAGGGGTTTACGACAAGCTCCCGTATGTTGGACGCGATCTTGAGGTGGTTCTGGCCCGCTGACTCCATCTCGGTGCGGACGCCTTCGAAGGCCTGTAAGAGTGTGAGCACGCGCAATAAGTAGTCGGCGCGAGACTCGACCCACCTTTCGTACGCTGGCCCCCTCATCTCTACTGAAGCCGCCGCTTATGCGCTCCGTGGCTGGCCCAATGCCGCCCAGGCTGTTCCCGTATAGTTCTTCGGCATCAGCTCGCATGCGGGCAACCGTGAGGATCTGCTGGTTTTCCTGGACGCCCTGCTGGAGCTTTCCAAAGAGCACCCCCAGTCCTATTGCGGGTCAGCACAGGCAGCAGAGCGGGTGAGTTTGAGGGGCAGGTCGCACCGCCTGCATAGTCGCCCGACCAAAACGAGCCAGCAAAACCCGAAGCCATGATGCACCGCCACGGGTATCAAAATCCAAACGAACTCCTGGCTAGCGGACGACAGGAAAGATCAAAAAGACTCGCAGGTAGGTAGGAGAGCGGCGGGCGGGCGTGTGTAGGGAGCGTGGACAAGGAAAGTCTGGGGATAGTCGGATCGCCCAGGCCCGGTGGTGGTGATGCGAGTCCAACAGCAGGCGTGACACGGTCGGGGAGCTCCAGGGGCACGGCCGTGGATGCGGGTTCGGGGGCAAGCAAGAGCGCAGCCGCGACGAGACGCAGGGCTTGCTGGTGGGTGGGCAGGTTTGGGGGGACGGTGTCGAGCAGGTGCTGGCCTGGCTTCAGGAGAGGCGGTTTTCGCAGCACAGCGGCGGCGGCGCCAGCTGAAGAGCGTCGACGAGCCCGCCCGTCGCACCCCTGTCACGAGCCGCCGCCGTTTGCTCACCTGGGCACCTCCAGCGCTCACGGGCTCCCTTCAGGGCTCCACCTGGGCAGGCCAGCCGCCAGCCGCCAGCGCGCCCGGCTCTGCCCTCGGCCGTTCCTCTCCTGCTTGGCTTCTTCGGGCATAACTCTCACGAAACACGGCCGCACCCTTTCGACGCCCTGCGCCCTGGCCGTCTGCAGATGGCTCCGTAAGCTCCCACGCGTCGCACGCCGCCGCGACATATTCATAGACACCAGCCAAGACACCGCGCACGGCTGAGTGCATGCCGCACCCGCTCCCCATGGCTCCGGGCCTCGCGCTCTCCGCCGGCGAGAGCTCGCTGAACTACTCGAGGCACATCAGCTACTGGCGGCGGAACCTGAAGACGTTCCTGCCCCACCACTACACGGGCAATGACTCCAACCGCATGACGCTTGCATTCTTCATCATCGCCGCTCTCGATCTCCTGGGCGACCTGCCAGCTGCTCTCTCTGCGGAAGAGCGCCAAGGCTACATAGACTGGGTCTACCGTTGCCAGCTTCCTGAGGGTGGCTTTCGGCCCTGGCCTGGCACAGATGTTGGCAGCCTGCGACATGACGGCAATAGACTCTGGGATCCGGCTCACGTGCCCGGGACCTTCTTTGCGCTCCTGATTCTGATCATGCTCGGGGACGATCTAAACAGGGTGAAGAGGAGGGAGATCTTGGTCTGGCTGAGGACCATGCAAAGGCCGGACGGGAGCTTTGGAGAGACTCGCGGTGAAAACGGCCGCGTCGAAGGGGGCAGCGACACCCGATTCGGCTACATGGCCACTGCTATCAGATGGATCCTCCGGGGGAATGTTGATGGACCTGTCGACGGCGTACCAGACATCGACGTGGACAAATTCGTGGCGTGCTTGCAACAGTCGGAGACGTATGACGGAGGCATCAGTGAAGCTGCCTACCACGAAGCACATGCTGGATTCGCCTGTTGCGCCATCCACTCCCTTTACTTCCTCGATCGTCTCCCCATACCTCCCAGGTCTGCACAAGTTCCAGATGGACGTCTGCGGGGAGTCACGAACCTTCCGTTGACACTGCACTGGCTAGCCTCTAGGCAGACGTTGACTCTCGAGGACGAAGATGATATTGATACGCTCGGAGATGAGACGGACTCAACAGCAACTTGTCACGATGCTCACTCGTTTCTCAAACTCCAGAGCTATCCGTCCACGGCCGGTCAGATGTCTTTCAAGGGTCAGCCGACGTCCCACTTTGAGCTCCAGTGGGTGGGGTTGAACGGCAGAGCTAACAAAGTTGGCGATACGTGCTACGGATACTGGGCCTGTGCATCACTAAAGGTCCTAGACCATCTTGATGTCGTCGATGGCAAGCCGATCCGTCGGTGGCTGTTGGATAAAACACAGCACATCGTTGGGGGCTTCGGCAAAGGACCAGGGGACCCCCCAGATATCTTTCATTCCTACCTTGGTTTGTTAGTACTCTCCATGTTCGGCGAGCCTGGCTTGAAGGATATAGACGTGGCACTCTGTATCAGCAACAGGGCGAAGCAGCATCTGGAGTCGTTGCCATGGAGAAAAGACATCGTTGAGATTGGTGCCTAAGTAATTGTGCCTGGTATTTAGCTAGTATTCAGCAGTTTGCACACCGTCTACGTTCTATGTACATACTTCCACCACGATACCACCTGCAGCTTCGATGTCAAAGTCCACTCAAAATCACTCTGCTCACCATTGGCGTCGCCTTTCACAAAAACGGTTGTCGATATCGTCCACTTATGTAAGCCACACCAGCCACAACACGAGCCACATCGGTAAAAACTTCCCCGCCCCATCCCCCAAACTTTTTTAGCACAAGCACCGCACCTCAACTTTCAAGAAACCCACCATACTGCAAGACCAAGCGCAAAAACTCCCATCCGGAGCCACCCACCATGCCGCCAGCCTCGAAAAAGGGAAAGACCAGCTCGTCCGCTCCCGACCAAATCTCGTTCGATCCTAGCGCACGCGAAGAATATCTAACGGGTTTCCACAAGCGCAAGCAGGCGCGCATAAAGCATGCGCAGGATGAGGCTGCTAAGAGAGAGAAGGAAGAAAAGGTTACATTTAGACGAGAGGTAAGCACATATTTTCTCCCAGGATACCTGAATGTGTAGCTAATGGCTACACTATAGTTACGCCAGCAGCGCAAAGTGGACCTGGAGAAGCACGTCGCAGAAGTGAACAGACTCGTCAAACAAGCCAACGGCGATCTCGACCTACCTGGCGACACGACCTCAAGCGACGAAGATGACGAGCCCTGGGAAGGCTTTCAGGACGCTGAGCCCGAAGTCATAAACCAGGAGGATGAATACGTCGACGAGGACAAGTACACTACCGTTACGATTGAAAGCGTGGGCATCTCCAAGGCGGGGTTTGAACAGGTCGGCCAGGACAAGGTGGATGGGATCGGCCACGACAAAGCTAGTGGGAAGGAAGGGGAGGACGGGGACGAGAAGCCGAAGAAGGTGTGGACAAAAGAAAGGCCAAAGGTCGATCGGCCGAAGAAGAAAAAGTTCCGGTATGAAGCACCAGCCGAGAGAAAGGAGGAGAGGAGGAAGCAGGGTTTGAAGAAAAAGAAACAGGCTCAGGCTCGGAAGAGCAATTAATCATTGGATACCCTGTTCTAGGAGATCGTGCCGTATTACAAAGGTTTTGGTCATTCACGCATGATACAGTGGACACACCTCGCTGGGGTTGCAATGCTCTTATTAGAACGAGGCCTACAGTCAACGGTAATCATCAGTACCAGGCAGAAAAGGGGTACCATCATCTAGGGACAAACCATCAAACAATGTATTGCCACGCTCAGATATTCTCTAATGCGTCCATTGCATGTCCGCCCATCCATCGCAGCAGTCCACCCTGAAGAGACCAAAATATGCAGGTAGGTGGTCAAACTCTCGAACCGATCCCGCGCCCACCAGTCATCCTGGATTGTGCTCAGCAACTCACTGAAGGCGACTGTCAACAATCATGAAACAGAGATGTAGGCCAGATTAGATCTGACTCATATCGGCAACGAATTTATCGAGCTCGTCCTTGGTCTCCTTGTATTTCGTGCTCATTTCTTCGTACTTGGTTTCCCACTGGTCTCGGGATTGCTCGAGAGCTTGCACTTTGCGTTCGAAATGGCCAGCCTTGACGTCGGTTTGTCGGAGCCTGGATGTGCGCGTCAGCATCAGTCAGACCAGCACCACACCCAACGGGGGTAAGTTGCCAGCACAAGGCAGTGGCAAGGCAACACTCACTTCTCATTCAGTTCGCGGATGGTCCTGTCAGACTCCTCAGCCTCTTCCTCAAGCACTTGGATCTTGCGCTGCATGCTCTCGGCCTGCGAACCCGCAGCGGCGCCAGCACCGGCCTCGTCCTTGTAGGTTTTGACTGACGTTTCGAGTTTCTCCACCTCGCCCTCAAGAACTTGGTTCCTGTGTGTGAGGGAGGTAATCTCCTGCTCCTTCTGCGTGGTCTCCGCCTCCAGCGTCTTCACCTTGGCCTTGAACTCTTCGGCTTTGGTGGCGCTGTCGTCGGCCTCCATGCGGAGGGCTTCCATGCGCTGTGGGACTCTTGTCAGGCAGGGGTTCTGGTAACAAGGGGTGGGGGCTGTATGAGGGCGCCGCATAAGGGGACACGGCGGGGTAATTTGGAAGAACTCCTCACCTTCTTGATTGCTTCCATGGCTGTGGTGAATGTAAGGTCTGCGTAGATGAGGGTTGGTGTGCAGGTAGCAGGGGCTGTAGGTGAGAGAGCGTGTGTGGGAGCAGATGTGGTGCGGCGCAGGTGTTGTTGACTGAAGGAGTGTCTGAGGTCTGTTTGTCCGGGCTGATAACGCGGGCATGGACCGCCGCCGTCCCATTCGGCAGGAACAAGGGTCTCGCGCCAAGCCCCGCGCTTCCCTGCGCGGTCTCGCCTAGCAACCGGCGTAAACAGAGCCAGCGACAGCGACAGAGCCAGCGACACGACTGCCCGCCCCAGCCAGTGCCGCACGCCCGACAGCTCGCTCCCAGTGACCGACACCAACACCATGAACATGCTCGCCGCAAACGACCAGGAGAACCGTGTGCGCAGCCTGCAGGCTGGCGCCGCCGGCAAGTCGCTCCACGCCGGCCTGAAGGGCTTCAATGCCAAAACACCCGGACACAAAGCCCCGAACACGCCGTACAAAGTCCCGCTCAATGACGAGAATGCCGTGCTGAAGGCTGGCAAGTCGGTCTTGAAGCCGAATGGCAAGGCAAATGAGAATCTGTTGATGACAGCGAAGAAGGGGGGGAAATCGGAAGACAATGCTTTCGTTACGCCAGCGGGTGAGCGCCAGTCTGTACGCTGTGGAATATACGCATGCTGACACCATCAATAGGCCCGCGCAATCGCGCGCCTCTGGGCATGAAGACCACCAATGCCAGAGCCAAGGCCTTCCAAACACCTGCGCCACTGTCCGGCTCCGCAAAGACCCAGAAAATCAGTCCCCGCCTACGCCGTCCGAAGGTCAAGGTGCATCAGCCAGAGGTCCAAGACGAAGCGGAAGACAATGTTCCAGATATTGAATACATGCCTCCCAAGGAGATTCCGCTCCCGGATGAGATGGAGGGTTGGCCGGACGACTACAAGTTCCCCATGTTCCAAGGCAAGAATATGACTAAGGGCATCTACGAAGTATACCACAATCCAGTCGAAGATGACGGTCGTACACGTGGTGAGCGAGAATTCGAGGAGGGGCTTGCTAGGGATAAGAAGGATAGGGACAAGGAATTCGACCGGCTGTTCTCTGAGGCCATGGAGAGGGACGAGGCGGAGATGAGGAGGGATCTTGGTATTGAATCTCCCAAGAAGGCATTACCAAAATCTGCACCGCAGACAACGCTCGGTACGAAGAAAACCCTAGGTCCTTCGACTATCAAAGCCAAGTCCGCAGCTGCCGCTCTTTCTCCAATTGCTAGACGGACGTATGTTGCTCCAACTGCAGCCACCAAATACCGCACTCCAGCCGGTTTAGTTGCGGGCAGAAAACCAGCCAAAGCCGTCATGGCACCATCTACTACTCGCCATGCTGCAGCGACCGCCGCTTCGAAGAGCACGATCGGATATGCCCAGGGTCGCGCTGCACGCCCAGCAACTCGCAAACCCTTGTCAAACGTTACAAGACCCACACCTTCCTCTGCAGTCTCCTCTCGGCGACCAACAACGGCGTCGTCTACCCACAGTCGCAATACTGGTACGAACACCATGACCGCAAAACCGCGTGGTGCGTTCTCTCGCTCGAGCTCTACCTCCACCAGCGCCACTCTTGTAGCGCCACCTCCAGAGGAGCAGCCGCATCGCACCCCTGAGGATGTAGAGAACGAGATGCGTCTGTTGCTTCTTCAAGATTATGATGACGACGGTACGGACGCTTGGGCTAGTAGCTTCAACAACCAGCTTGGAGGTGATCCTCTCGAGGAGGACTTCGAAGGCTTCCAGTTCCAGCTTCCTGAGGGCTTGTAAGGTTGAGCTGGGAAGACTTCATCTCCTATATGTATGTTTGTTGGTCGGTATTGGATACACTTGGTTATTGGAGTTACCTCTTATGGAACGTCTTTTACAACAGGCGTGCTTGCGGGTTGGAATATTTCTGTATGTCTGTAAGGATGGACAACACAAACAGTCGACTGTGCTCGACTATTACTGTAATACCACGCAACTCCAGCTCTGCAGACCTAGGCTTGCTCTTTTCGTATATCCCTAGCTGAAGATACTCCCAGGAGAATATCAGACACAGCAAGTCGGAGTCTTGTGTGTTTGTGTTTGTGTTTAATTCAAATGAGAGCAACTCGTCACAGACCTAGGGATCGCGTAATTGAATTGATCAAGTCGACGGCAGTAGCCGCTATGCAAAACTTCTTCTCCAGCTCCTCTATACGTGTGCCCCAAGTCATCAAGGCGCAAAATCTTGGGCAATATCTAGGTACTACCCTACACAGAAGGAAAATTAGGCGTAGACCGGCCGATGACGCTGAGCCTTATTATCAGATCCATTCTTGTCTATCAGATTGGTAATGCTCAAACTCATAAGTGGCGTGATGCTCGGCTCATTATTTATTGGCTTCGGCAAGGAAATAGGATGCGTCCAGGCCGAACACCTTGTGGCCTCGGAGACACTTACACCATTTTTTCCAATGTGTCTCCGTCCTGATCTCCTTCCTCAGCGAAGAACTCAAGGCGTCTAAGAAACCAATTCTTTTCGTTTTCATTGTCAAGGCACAAGCAACTTCAGATGACTTATCAATGTGTAGTTGAGGTATCGCTAGGATAGACTAAGCACCCCTAGCGGATGGCATAGAAGCCACATCAATCCCAGCGCCTTTTCCATTGCAAACTCCAATTCCGAGACTCCGTCCCCAGGTGTGACAAAACTTGAGAACAAATAAGTCTCCTGGAGCGAGTCCCCTGAAGCAAAACCACACAGTACTACCGTCGAGCAGAGGCCACTACATATAGACACACTCAGCTTCTGTGCGCTGGTTTCAATTTTGCTCCGTTTGGTCTCAATTTCGTCTTCGCTCTACGCCATCGCAGCTTGCGGCTCGGTAACCGTTTCTACTTCGACTTTAGGGAGCGGTGCAGACGTGCCGCCTAGGTCTGATCGTCGGGCGTTAGGGTTCTTAGTGTAGTAGTTCGAGATGGCCGATTTGATGGCGTCTTCGGCAAGCATTGAGCAATGCACTACCGGGCTCAAGTAAGCAATCATCCTCATAGGTCCTATATCACCCTCCTGATGACGTCGAGAGACTTGAACTTACACTTCACAGGCGGCAGACACAGCTCCTTGGCAATCTCAGTGTTCCTGATCTTGGCCGCATCTTCCAACGTCATGCCCCTCACAAGCTCCGTCAAGTAGCTCGAGCTCGCAATTGCACTTCCGCACCCGAACGTCTTGAACTTGACGTCGCTGATGGTGTTGTCGTTGGGGTCGACTCTGATTTGAAGCTTCATGACGTCGCCGCACGCTGGGGCACCGACGAGGCCTGTACCAACATCCGCGTCGGTCTTGGACATGGACCCGACATTTCGCGGCTTGTTATAATGGTCGAGCAGTGAGAGGAAGTTAGCGCAATGCTTGACAGAACGTCGCGGCCACGTACGAACAGAACGGCGCTGGAGCGGATACAGGAGAGAAAGAGACCCGACCCCCGGTGCGCGCGAAGGGAGTCTGGACAAAGCGCTACTTATCTTTTTCGTGGTACTGTCGCCGGCTGTTGACGGCTGCCGTGGCGGGTGCTGCTGTGCGGAGTGGAGAAGCAATGTTCGGTCGGGTGCCGTTTGCGAGCAGTCTGCCGGCTCGGGCGGGCACGGCGGTTGCGATTCTCCTGAACATGGCGGGCGAAGTATGGCGGTCGTATCGGGGGGTGTGTTCGGTTGCAGTGGATGGGCGTCGTGGCGATGAGGTGGTGTCGGGCAGGTGATGGCGGGCGGGCAAAAGAGAATCGGCCGAAGGTTTATAAAGGCGAGCTCGGCGATAGCGATGTCATGGGGCAAATGGAGAAGCACGGGCCACCTGCAGCACTTGTACCCCACGCTTGTCGGACATGTCAAGGTAGATGGTAGAATCCACGGTGACACAGCACAGTAGATGCTGGGGATTCTTCGTCCACCTGTAAATGCTGCATCTTTGCTACCCGCTATGCTTCTTCGCCAGCCTGGCACTTAGGCCAAAATTCCCTCGGCCATGACAAGGCCACCCCGCCGTGCCCGCCTCCCGAGCGCCTTCACCAATGCTAGTCCCGCCCATGCCAATCCATACCGCCGTCTCATCACAAACGCCGGAAGAAGTACACGTAGGCAAACTTCTTCATCTCCTCTACGTCTCCAGCCTTGGCTATTTTCTCATCGTTGAACAGCACCCACGATGCACCCTTGTCGTCGGGCGCCTGCTTGCGGATGAAGGCAACATAATGACTAGAGTCATTATTAGCAAGTTGCACGGGATATGATCTTGCCAGTACATACCCTGCGTGAATAGAGCTTCCTTTGTGGCACACGATTGACTGCAGCTGGAAGTTGGCAGGCAACTTATCGCTTCCGGCCAAAGTCGTTTCCGTAGTTGCAGCAGGAACCTGTACATTCAGCATTTGTCGATGATCATGGGCTTCAGCAAAGTGCGTACCTCAGAGCTGCTGCCTTCTTCGAAATCGCCGGGCGCATCTGGGTGGCTAAATAACCAGTCCACTGCTCGTTCCATATCACCACTCGTCTCCTTGAGCGCTTGTCTGGCCTGTGGAGTATTGAAACCCATTGCACAGAGACTATCGATCTTCTCGGGGTCAAGTGCAATTGCAGTGTTACTCAATCCACCACTGGCATCGAAATCCACTGCATCGTCGATGTCAGGGTCGTCCATGTGCGCGAACAGCCAGTTTGACGCTGCTTCTGGATCCGAGTTCCCAGTTGCATGCAGGGCCTTCTCACATCGCACTTTAGGAAACCTCATCGCCTCCAGCATCCCCAAGGCGGCCTCGTTGGGAGCCCACTTGGGCCCACTCCCGGCGGCAGCATCCTCCGGGAGCGCTTCCTCACCTTCTTGTAAGCCACTAGATTTGTACGCATCAAATGACAAGGATCCATCATCCACGATGACTGGAACATCTTGCTTCGTGGGCACCCAATTGACAATTTCGAAGCGGCGAGCATTGACTGCCAACACCGCTGGGAAGGTCCTGAACATGCTCTTTTTTGTAAAGCCCGCTTGACTCCCACAAGCACCGCACGTGAGCTCGACCAGTTCTTCAGCAGTGAAGATATCGAGGCACTCCTTGAGAGTCACTGGCTCGAATTCCTCCTTGGGCTTTTCCTTCTCCTCGCTGCCTGTACCACCCATCTTCATGTCTTTTGGTGTCCTTCGAATCGGGACCGGAATGGAGACATTTTCTTGCTCGTCTGTTCGATAGCGAACCTTCTTACAGCTAACACATTGGAGTCGCTGTTCCATCACGAACCTGAAAGCCTCGACTGGATCCTGAAGCGGTGCGACGTGCTGAGATCGTGAAATGAGCTTGAGCAGATGTAAGAGTAGTTCGAAAGCATCTTGTTGTCTCATTGTAGAGAATTCGGCATGACCACGGCCAATCAGATGTTTCAGCATTGCCGGCGCGATCCCTTTCTGATGTGGGTTTTCTGGAGTGTGCTCTGACGCGACGACATCGCTATCTGGTTTGGAATATCGTCCTGAAAGCAGTCCATCCGCGATCTTGCGTAGCTGGGTTTCCAAATCCTCGGCAGGGGTGTTAGTATTCGGTGCAGTTTCGCCGGGTAGATTATATCGATCTACAAACTCAGGCATCGAGAACAAGCTCTGCAGAACACTGTTCAGGTAGCAACTGTTGCCTAAGTTTCTCAAGCCAGTGAAGCCCGGACCAAACAGTGGTTTTAGCTCTTTCCCATCCTCAGTGGTCATCGAGAACTCCCACAGAAGATTCTGTTCAACTTGCATCTCCGTCAAACTCTTCTCGGTCTTGATTCTGTCCTTGATGTTGATTCCCCAGTGCATCAGATGGTTGGGTAGCTCCGGGTCGATCCGCTCCTCATCGCAGGCATAACAGTAGATGTCGGCTGTGCCATCCGCAGTCAGAGAGCCCAGTTTGACGGCGACGGAATGCCCGGAGGCGTTCTTGTGTGCTAGGCCGTGTGAATTTCCACCGATGCCTCCAAATTGCGCCCGCCCACAGCCCAGATTGCCGCAGGCGAGACAAAGCCATAGATTCTCTTTAAAATCACACTCCGAGCAACGGCCGAGACTCTGCGATTCCTTCTGACGAGGCGCATCTTGCTCCAGGCACAGTGTGTGTTCACACCCGGTCAGTTCCTGCTCCCAGGCCTTGACCTCTTCCTGGCGCGCGAACGTATTTGCCTTGAGAACCGCATCGACTACCTCGGACAGTCTGCCGGTGCTCCTGTCTACGTTTTCGACGCCGCATTCGTAGCATTTGACCTGGGCGGTTGTGTCGTAGCGATCGGTTTCTGTCTCGGCCGCGATGGCAAGCTTGGAGATCTTCTGTGGAGGCTCGTCGCGCTTTACAGCCTTGCGTGTACGCTTGACGTTTAGGACAAGAGGATGGCTGGCCGAGGAAACATGCAAGAGAGAATGGTTCCGCTCGCTCGTGCAGCCGCCGTTGAAGCAGTAGAGACAAACGTCGAGGCCAGACGGGTCGTCCTGGAGCTTCCGTTAGTCTCTTGCGCGCTAGCGCCTCAGACGAAGCTCAACGGGCAGTTCTTACGATAGAGTCAAAGCATTGGGTGCAATCCTCGCGGTACACGGACTGGGTTGGCCCAGGTGGCCGGAGCTCTAGGGAGTGTAAATGTGGTGCAGCAGGCTGAAAGCTGTCCTGGCGGGGCACTTACCGGGCGAGTTGACGTGCGTGCAGGCCATCTTGCTCCTGCAAAGCTCCAGCAATGTCCTCCGGGCTGGTGGTCTGGTAGAACGGGCAGCGTGTTTCTTCAGCAGGAATGAGAGTTTGGTTGGTCGCTGGGGAGCTGTGGCGGTGGCGGCTGGAGTTGAAGTTTGTAGCTTCCGTGGGTCGGTATGACGAACCAGAGCTTTGGCGGGGCATATCCCTGGCTAGGCAGGCGCCAATCATGGACCATCCATCACAAACACCACAGAATGAATCGTCCTTATACTCTGAATGTATTATAAGAGGACTAGGCTACCTTTAACGCTAACATCATGTCGACTACTTTCCCAGACTTCGCGTATTTGCAGACCAGTTCAGGAACTGCGTGAAGAGCACCGGCTGAACACTTGACTTTTTGTCCCTGAACCATTGCTTTTGGCTCTCCGAATACACATCTGCAATTCTGGCATAACTGCTCTTGTCAAGGCCCATCAGGACCTTGACCACGTGAAGGCTTGCGTCGCTACACACTGTAGCGTGCGCAATGGAGCCACCACCCATCTTAGCCTCTGCGTGAATCTCCTGGAGCGTCGCCCAAGCTTCTCTGCTATCTTGTGGTCGCGGTAGGGGTGCCTTATGTTTGGTGCGCGTGTTCAGGTATACTTTCAACAGCTTGGTGCTTTTCTCCGCCAGTTGCTTGTTGGCACTGGCGCGAACTCGACGCAGTAATGGAAGGAGAACCATGAGAGTGAGCGGATCCGAGTACCTTTTCTCCATATAGATAGCGAGGAGATCAAGAACGCGAGATTTGAACTGCACGACTGTCTGTTTTGCGTCTTCGCGGTCCTTCTTCTTGCTTGTGATTTTGCTCCTTTGCTGGAATATTTTCGATAGATGGGAATCCAGGGCCATCATCTGTTCGTCATCCATGTCTGACCCGTCAGAGGAGTCTTTGGAAGCCCCACTGTTAGGAGATAATCTCGACGTCTGGAGTGTCATCGCTAGGAGGTTGTTGAATCTCGTCAACTCCGCATTGTCTTCATTGTCGTCTTCATTGGCCGACTCGTCATCCTGGCCATTCGATTCGATCGATGATCCGCTGTCCGATCCAGTATCATCTGAACCTCTGGGCTCACCCTCCACCATCTTCACGTCCGAGCCTTCCTCAATACTGTCACTAGAGGGGACACCATCCTCTACATCCTCCCCGTCTTGCTGAAATAGTTCTCTTTGACCGGCCATATTCTCCTCTGTATCAAGGATATCCGTCAAGGATCGTATTTCTCCAAAGCAAATGTCCGAAATGAATATGGAAAATGCTTCTTCTGCTATTTTTCGAAATAGCATACGGGTATTTCCCAAGAACGACAGGATGATCTCAATGAAGACGTTCTGCCCCTGAGTTTCCGATCTTTTATGGGGTTGTAGCATTGTTTTCCGAGCTGATTCAAGATCACTGAGCATGAGCACAGCGTCGCCATCACCGTCATATACTTGGAGTAGTGTGAGACAATACAGAAGAAGAAAGCCTTCTGCAGCCGGATTTTTACCTGGGCTGGAACACTGTAGCACATATTAGTACAGCATCATTCAGTTAGAGTAAGTCACGTACCTCGGCAGAAACGGTGTCGAGGCTCTGGTGGGCTTTCTCTAGAGTCTCAGTGACGAATTCGTCCGCCTTGAAAACCTGCCTTAGGGACCTCGACGACGCTTTAGATCGGATTATTCCTACAACCATCGTAGCGAACGACGCGCGGGACCCGGCTTGGACTCCTAATAGGCGTGTCAAGCACGAAGAAAGGCGTTCCCGAAACAGCTTTCTAGTGCTCTCGCTAACAGGAGGTAGTGGAATCTTGCTTGTCCTCGCAGACTGGCTAGGAATGAAGTATGCACAGTCGATCATAACTTCCAGAATACTACGAAGCCAGTTGTCCTTCTCGAGCAAATCAGACGATTGATTTTCATAACGTTTATAGTGTCTGACAATGTGCAAAAGCATATCCGCAATTGTTTGCCGGCGATTGTCCGCAATAGCATGCTCCTGAGTTTCTGGGCGAAGAAGGACCGAATGGATATGTCGTATGATTTTCCTCAAAGTTTCATCATCAACTGACAATAGGATATTTTCTAGTGTCTTCGTTTTCGTGATTTTATCGAGATCGATGCTCCCATTTTTGGTTGTAAGTGAGGCAAAGATCAAAAGCGCTGAGGTTGGATCTTGTTGCACTCTAGCCTGGATTGCCTTCAAAGCAGCTAGGGAGGCGGCATGAAGGAAGCGATCTTCTTTTCTGCTTTGATTTATGAGGGTTCTCATCAGGTTGGGACTGAACAAAGCCGGCAGTGCGTGGCCGGGAACCTCAGCAAATAAGCTAGCGAATAACTTAAAGCCCCAAGATTTTCGTTCATGAGACGTAGAGTTGGCAAATAGATTACCTGTTATGGTAAGCCGATGCCCGAATTTGCAAGCCGTCTTTGAACTTACTGTCTACAGTATCAAGCCAGAATTGAGAAAATTCATGTCTAGCTGAATCGTTTGACTTCTGGTCCCTCTGTAACATCTCTGATAGAACCAAACGCCATGCGAAAGTAGGGTTAGGACTAGCCCCCGCGGATTTTACATGCTCATCTTTGCTTTGTTCAGAAGCGTCGCGGAAGTCCTCGCGCAATATCTTAGCTAGTCTAACCCTTTCTTTTTTCGAAAGCGGGTCATTTTGATGCCATACGTTTTCCGGTAGAATATCCTCATAGTCTGCGCGCACAGTGAGCCAGATTGCGACGCCTTCGGGCGTATAGGCCAATTGCGATGAGGTCACAAGCTGTATCAAGCCCTTCGCACATTCCTCGAGCTCATGGCGGGATTGCAGGCTCTTGAGGGCTTCAACAAGAACCAGTCCGCATTCCTCTCGAAGCCATGGGATGTCGCGTGCCATTCCGCAGACACGATCCAGAAGCTGATTCCAGCATTTCAATGAAAGTTGGGGTTCCACTAGAATCGTAGACTGCATGATCGCCTTGTAGCCGAAAAGCTTTCCAATGAGGTGGTCCCTCCTTTGCTGAGGTATATGGTTAGTCTGACATCTTCCGCTTGTGTCTTGGCACCAACCTGTCCTGTGGCATTGCCCTCAACTTTTGTCTTTTCCTCAACCATATCGATGATTGACCGGGCGTCGTGATGCAGATCTGGAATCGACTGCTCACTCTGACCAAGGACTTGTCGCAGCAATTCAGTTAATGTGACGCAGAACCCGACTCTGGCGGCCTTGCGATGGCTGCATAGGCCGCGAATTAGGCGATTCAGTGCCTTTTCCACTTCTTCGGCTGTCGGATAGCTCTCTGGTGAAAATCTGACGATTAGCTGTTTAGCAGCTTCTAGACGTACGCCATCGTCGTCCGCAGCTAAGTCTTCATATAATTTCGAAAGCTTTAGGTCTGCTTCATTAAGCTGACGGCGTCGTTTCGCGGGAACTTCCGGGGTGCCATTACGGTGCGAAGCATCCCGTCCTCTCTTGAGAGACTCTTCGCCCATGTTTGTTGTTTGTGTGCTGCTCAGAGTGCATACGCTGGAATCAAATGAGGCTCCCTCGCAGAAAGTTTGAGCTTTGCGCAAAAGTTTTCAAAATGGATATGTGGTGCGGAGAGTTTTTTAGAGAAAGATCTGGGCCGGTCAAACTATTTTCCATACCCGAGATCGCAACACCAACTATTCTCTGATTCTAGCTATCACAACTAATTATGCAACGAACTGTATGCCAAGCTCTATCTCGCTTATTGACTTGTTTGCTTCCTAGTTCAACAAATAGTTTTGTATTCAGCATGAACCTAGTGTTCATTCCTCTCGAGTGCAGCTTACGAAGCTCCGAAAGGCGGCTAGGTTGTGCTGGCAACATAGATCATGATGAGCTGATTTTATGGAATCGCTACAAGCTTGTGTTCATCCTGTTTGATCGCGAAGTGGTTGCTAAACAAGCGACCCACGTTTGAAACCCGAGAAAAGTTCTTCATGTATGGGCGGCATAGATTGGGCGGGTTGGATGCATGTGGAGTATTTAATTGGCGGCTTCCAGAGGGATGTCAACTACGGCGACCAGGCAACACCCGAGCGTGATGATCTCAAGGTTGTATTCCGACCGTGCTGGGTCTGAGTGGTCCGCTCAAAATGCCTCAAGCGCCGGGTGTAACGACTGTTCGGTCACTGAGGCTCGTCTAGAGCTGGCCTGATGAGATCTGAGGACTGTGCCATGTCCCCCATATTTCCGCCGGGAGCTTCGGACGGAGGCTGACATGGACAATGGGCTCCACAGCTGGAGTCCCCGCCTGAATTCTGATCAGTCGCCTGCAGCGTCGAGGGCGTGAAACACGAACTCTTTCAGCACACCTGGGGCAGGATTCAATCCATGTCGCGGCTCGGGGACACAGGTGGCTAATCAGGCCAGGCCGGTCACGGGACCGGGCTTTGTTTACATCAAGCGAGGCGCGTCTCCCGGGGAGCCAGACGCGACCTGCTGAGTTCCGAGGCACACCCTGCAAGCGCCAACGACCGTGGCCCTCCAGGCTCCAGCCAGCCCGCTCTCGAGTCTCAGCTCTGCCACCCTGCGGATGAGGGGTTGCCGGCGCGGGTGGGGTGGGGTCCCAACGACAGGGGAATTATTGTGAAGGCTTTGTGCACGCTGTCGGCATGGCCCATTGTCCAGGTGTGGGACGCCCGCCGTCCCCTCAGCTCGCCACAGCTGCGAACCGCGACCGGCGATCATCGAGGGAGCCCGTAGGCGCCGGACAGGGCCAACATGTGGAGTGCTGCCGCTGATTGCCATGGCAATGTCGATTAGCTCGGTGTAGGCGGAGGCCCATGAAGGAGCAAACTGGGAAGCTGTCCAGGCCCAGCAGCGCTTTTGTTAGCTACAGATGACGTTCACGATGGCGAGATCGGCCGATTCGCGGGCAGGCGACGGACTGTTGCATGGCTAGAGCCTGGCGCGGCTAGCCGATGGCGTATCTGTCCGGTTTGCGCCGCCGCAGTCGTCGACGCGGGTTAGTCTGGGACGCTGGGGCTGCAAGTGGTGCTTGGCCTCACGGGCCGTGGGCGGGGGGAGCATCGATCCTCCAGCGTGATGGCTCAAGGCTCACGCAAAGGTCAAGGCCGGCCTGCAGCAATCAAATCTCAGACGACGAGACGACGAATCAGGGCCAGCGAGCACCGCACTCTGCCGCCTCGAGGACCGGGGTCGCGACCAACGACAGCGAACAGGCCCGGCGTGGCCTCGCGCGTTTCCCTGGCGGAGCGCGCCCAGTGCAGCAGTGACGAAAGCGCTCACGGGCGGCTGGACGGAGACTCGAGCAGCGCACAAGGCAGGGCGACAGCTGGTGTAGCCACGGCGGCGAGATATCTCATGGCCGAGCGCGCTGCAGCCGGCGGTTGGCGGTTGGCGGTTGGCGAGCGGAGAGTTGAGCGTTGCGCAGGTGGGACCTGGGGCTGTGGGCGCTCGCATGGGCCAGCGCTGGCAGGTTTGCAGGTTTGCAGGTTTGCAGGTTTGCAAGTTTGCCAGTTACAACAGGTTCCTAGTCTGCCGGCCGCAGGTGACGAGCCGGGGGGGGCCATCGTGGAGGCCGCAGGACAGGCGTGGGCGGCGGATGCATGCATGTCCATGTCGACGTCGACGGTGGTTCGGGCAGATACATTGCGCAGCGCAGCGCCGGCCACTGCGACGGGCAGTGTTAGATACAGAGTGCTGCGAACGGTTGCTTTTGGGCCAGTCGCTATGGCGGGCGACGACGCGGGGCGGCCCAGCTGCAGCCCTCTGCGCGCGGCCTGCGTGTGCTGCGTCTGAGCCATTGCGAGTGCTGCTGCTGCCAGGCACCCAAGGCACGCTGCTGGCCGGCGGCCAATTGGCGGCGGCGCGGTGGAGGCCGTGGAGCTCGCAGCAACGCAAGCTGCAAGCAACGCGCAACGCGCATCCCTCCCGCTGGACAGCCGCGGGCGACGGCAACGGGGCATGATCTTGGGCCTGGTCACCGTGGTGCTGTGAGCCTGGAGGGGCCCTCCGCCCTGGCACTCCCGGGCTGGCAGCGCTTATACGCTCAGGCCCGGCCTCTGCAGTCTAACCTCGCCGGCGGGCCTGCAGCACGTTACCACAGCAGCGCAAGCTACAGCTCGGCATCCTCACCACCACCTCTTGACCCTGCCCTGCCCTCCTCCTCCTCCTCACCCTTCTCCGTCCCACAGAAGGCCTCTCGCCTCTCTCCCCCCTCCCCTCTCTCTCGCGGCTGTTGGCATTGGACGTCGGTCATTTTCACTGGAGCCCCCACCCCCCCTGGGAAGTAGCTGCTTGACCACCATCTCCACGACGACGCCTGCAGTGCCCTCATGTCTGCTGCGAGACGGTAACCATCCTCCGGCCCTCTCCACCCACCCCCCGCTGCTATAGGCATACCTCGCTATCTGCGGCTATTACTGCGAGCATCTTCAGATCGGAATTCATTTTCTCGTCTTGTATGCTTATCGACTGCACTCCGGCCGAGCAGTCTTCCCCCAGCGCCTCGCCTACCGTGAGAGAGACCGCTCGCACGCTCGTTTGCTCGCAGCATCCCCCCGGGCAACGCACGAACCGAGCCGAAGTCACCGCCGGCCCTCGCCATCATGGAAATGTCGTCGCCTCTAGCGGCCATGCATCCGCCGCAGCCCTACGCGGCCCCGTGGGGATACCGACGCGATCTACCGGCCTCGAAACCGCTGTTCATGCCAAACTTCAATTCTAGGAGCTTCAACTTCCGCGACCTGAGCATGAAGAGGCCGCCGCCGCCCCAGGGGGACTACTTTACGCTGCAGCCGATGCGGGGATCGTCGCCCACGGCCAGTTTGGCAGCCGACATGTCTTCGAACCTGCACGTCGACCAGAGGTACCCGCCCACCCTTGCATCCCAAGCTCGGAGACACTGTCCTAACACTGTTTCTAGTCCCCAGCTCGCAACACCCCGTCGGTCGCTCTTCACGTCGAATCTGTTCGAGCCGTTAGACTCGCGAGGTGAGCAATTGACGCTCGAGGTGTTGAAGTGATGGTGCTGATATTCACCCAAAGCAGAAGGAACCACGACCCCACCTGTCAGATGGGCAGGCGTCACGACTCCACCCATCCCCTCGTCGTCTCCCTTCTTCGTTCCCGATTCCATGGACATCTCTCCTCTACCCCACAAAGCACCCTTTAGCTTTGCTACTGAGAGGTCTCTGCCGTCACCCACACCCGAACCCAGTCCTGCACCTGAAGAGGACATGTTGTCGCCGTGCGAGTTGCCCACTCCGCCGCTGTTCCCCACCGCCCAGATAGAGGTGCCCAGGCCCGCCTCTGCTACCGAGTCAGTATCTACCGGACCTCATTTTTGGTTTTAACCCACTAACACAATGCAGGCGTAGAAAATCAATCCTCCTTCGCCCCTCCCTCTCTCGTAACAAGAACTTCTCGACTAACACGGTGTCCTTGAAATCCCGCGAGAGTACTCAGTTGCCAGCCTTTCGGTTTGGTGCTGGGTGTAACGCTTTCTCAAACGCATCTACTCCTTCGTTGGACGAATGCTTCATGTCATCGCCACCTCAGGATCGTGGGCCTATATCGAACCCGTCGATGGGCGGTCCAAAACCTAAGCCGTTCAACATCAACACTAATCTCGCACGTGCCAATGGATCACCTCTTAGTGCCAATATCAGGAAGCCTGCTGGACCTCCTTCGCGACGGCCTAGCAAGTTCAGGAGGTCACTTAGCATGTATGAAAATCCGGCAGATGTGATGAATGCGAAACAAGACAAGGACAACTACACGCCGAGCGGCCTGCAGTCCGTGATGGATATCGACGATACGGCTCCACTAAAGTTGCCCCATTTTTCGCTACCCAACGAGCCCGACAGTCTTCCTCGCATAACAGACACTACCCTGATCGGTGTTCTCAACGGTGACTATGACCACGTGTACGACCGAAAGGTTGTCATTGATTGCCGTTTTGAGTATGAGTATGATGGTGGTCACATTAGTGGAGCTGTGAACTTTTGTGACAAGGAGGGGCTTGCAGAGCGACTTTTCAACACGACATCCTCAAGTCCTAATACTCTACTAATTCTTCATTGTGAATACTCCGCCCATCGGGCGCCTCTCATGTAAGTCCAAATCCAGCCACGACGTGTACGATACACACTAACAGCTTGCAGGGCCAAGTTTGTTCGTCATGAAGATCGAAAGCTCAACTCATACCGCTACCCTCTGCTCACGTACCCAGAGGTGTACATTCTGGATGGAGGCTACAGTTCATTCTATGGATCTCACCGTACTAGATGTTTTCCTCAAAACTATCTCAAAATGGATGCCGAGGGACACAAGAATGCGTGCGAGCGTGGCATGAACAAACTCCGTCAGCGCACCAAACTCAGCCGAGCTCAGACTTTTGCCTTCGGACAACAATCTTGCGAGATGGAAGATAGTCCCACTGCCGTCGGTAGGACTAAGAGCGGGGGTATCCTTACGCTCGGTTGTGACGACACATTCACCCTTGGACGAATAGGCGGTAGTCGACGTATGGCTTCATACTGAGCTAGGGCTAGAAGGCGGCTGATTTCATCACGATACTCAACATACTCATGGCGAATCGGATTCATGGCGTTATTGATCGACTGCGGCATTCGACATTGCACAGCACAGGCGTTCAGGTTACATTTTGATTACATCCTTGTGGCGTTCAATCGGTGAACATTTCGGCCTTGCCTGCATCCAATGTTCGCTCTTCGTTGGTCGGAGAAAAATCGCGTCTGGTTCACAATGTGCCGTGCTTCTGGCCTGCTTCAATGGCTTCTTCAATTGCCTATTTTGTTTTACATTCTACACCTGTGGCCCGCGGGCCTGGGCTCGATTCACCTACCACACTCGCGAGAGCGCTTGCTGAATGTACCCACTCTGGTTCATGCTAAGCATGCTTCGCGAGCTCTTAATTTCTTTTGTTATTCATGCGCCATCCTCATACGGATCGCTACAATGCCCTTGCGGGGCTAAATGCCCTCAAGTGTACAAGCAACAATCTATAAAATCATCACAAAACAAATATTAGACAGGTCTACGAGCCTCTCTAGTTACTTGCACACATGGATCAATCATCAAACACCACTCTTTTGTAGCCACACGTGCTTTGGTCTGCGTATCATGGAGTTCCAATGTTTGTGTAGCGGAAACAAACAGCTCATCACCATATCCCTTTCTCAGATCGATTGCTTCTTCTGTCTTCCACCGCATTGTTTCTCTCGTTGTCTAGTATCACAAAAGGGTTTCCTGTATTGCCCTGTCGGGACAATTCTGATCCAGCTACATCGGCTGTACTTCTCTACTAGCGACTTCATTCTCTGTGAGCCAGGTGCTCCAATGGCTATCTCCAGGGTTGATCTGGAATAGGGTCGTGCAGAGATGATAGGGATACGAAGACGGTACTCATAATGTGGTGGGAGGATGATGGTGAAAGCTCTTGTCGGTGGGCCTGTCGTCATAAAATCAACAGTATCATAAAGCATTTTCCCCGCCTATGAATATCTATGCAGTGATGAATGGCGGGTAACAGTAGAGTTACGTTGGAATAGGGATAGCCTAAGTATCGCGTCGGGTCGCGTTAGCGGTCGATCTCAACCCCACAATTATCCATCCCCCACCTTCATCCGGCATGGCTTAGCCCAAACACCTCAAACACCTCAATACTGATATGGAGCGCCGAATGAAATGGCCGCAACCATGGACATCGACGATTTGTTAGCCGAAGTCGAGGTCGATTCCGTTCCGCAGGAAAAGCGCGACCTGCAAGAGTTGACACGTGCATGGGTTGCAGAACGCGTGGCGCCAGAACTCTTGCCCTGGCCGGAAAGCTTGATGGATAGAGTGCTTATCAGAATTAGACATCAAGTAAGTCTATGCTGCTGTTGACAAAACGAGGTCGTCAAATTCGCTGAGAGGGGTGGAAGATGGATATTTGCAGTGGCTAATTGAGTCTACCGCCTAGATTGAGCTTGTCGAAGACCAAACGGGCAATATGGATCCCAAGGCGAATTTCAAGCTGATAATTATCCAGACGGAACTTGAGAGATTCAAGTTTTTAGTTCGGAGCTTTCTGCGCGCCAGGATCAACAAGGTGTGTGTATCCATATCATCTCCTCTCTGGGTTACGCTGATGCAGGCATCATACAAGATTCATACTCACCCGCTACACATCTTAAATGGCCACACGGAACATTCTGCGTCTGCGCTGCCACTGCTGGCCCCAAGCGAGTATCAATACCTCATGTCCCACCAGGCCCTCTTGTCGCAACATTACGCTTCCTCATTTCTTTCGCAATTTCCAGCTTCGTTGCAGAAATTGGACGATACGACTGGTGGAATCAGTATGATCGACAAACCAGATGAAGATGCTGCAGTATTCTGTCGATGCTTGAGGGATGTCGGCGAGATCTTGGTAGAAGGTACAGACATCAGATTTGAGATGACGCGGGGGGACGTTTATGTGGTGAGATGGAGTGCAATTCGAGGGTTCGTGAAGAGCGGAGACGCGGAGCTGATCTGAGGAGAGAGAAGCGAAGAATTGGCAGATGATGTGCCGTTGAACGACATTTATACGTCTGCAGGCTGAAGGCTCCGCCTGTTGGGTTTCTAAAGACATGCTACCTAAACGCCAGACCGTTGCGCCAGGTAATGCATCTTTGGATGCAATCATCCAACGAGACTTTATGAGTTTCTAATGTCCCTGAATCCACCCAAGCATTTGGCCAAACGCCTGTACCTGTGACTGCTTTATGTTGGGATCGTCGTAGTCACCCAGTACTGCGAATCCATGCGGTACGCCAGAAAAGACTTGGACCTTGTGCTCCACCTTGTTCGCCTCCATAGCCCTTCGGCCCGGAGTAAGGACTTCATCTTCCGAGAACATAGGATCGTTCTCCACAGCAGCGATGTAGACCGGAGATTTGACCGCCTCGAGGTCTTCTTTCGTGACCATAGTTCCGTGAGCGATGGCGCCCGCCCTAATTAGGGGTTCTTTGTTCAACGCGCCCTGCTCTTCATCCTTGGGGGCATTTTCCCCCGATGCAACAGGATCAGACTGCTCGCTAGCCAAAATAAGGATGTATTTTGCACCAAAGCAGTATCCCACCCCGTAGATGCCTCCCCCATTGGCGATAGCATCCGCGAATTCTTCTTTGGCACCCTCGATGACTTTGTGTAGTATTGGTAGTACCTTTTCGGGCGTGTGTCGTGCAAGCCACATATCGATCATGAAAGATTTGATGCCCTCTGCGGTCTTCAGCTTCACTTGTTCGAGCCATGTGGCTTGTTCTTGGATCTGTGTCATGTCGACGCTGTTGGGCGCGGGGTCCCGGTCGAATTGATCTGGCATCACCACCAGGAAGCCTTCCGAAGCATATTTATCCGCTTGGAGTTGATTATTGACTGACTTGAGACCAGTGCCGCCGGTCAAGAGCAGCAGGAGCTTGGAAGGTGAATGTGGATAGTCGGAGGGTTTCGCTACGTAGACGTCGACGCCGTTGAGTTTGGAGAGCTCGCCTGTGGGTGCTTCACCAGAGGGCGCCGGTCGGTCGGTAGTGCAGTGTTCCTGGCCATTTCAGTAGCTGCTCGACGAGTATTTGCATACTGGATGCTGCGAGCTGCAGAGCATCTTACACCCATGCTTGGTCCTTCCTGTGCTCTAGTGTCGCCCGGGAACACACTCTGTTCTACTCCACCAGTAGACGTCTCTTGCGCATCGCTCTCGGGAGCCCGTGTCGCCACGTTATCGTCGGCCATGGTTTACAGCTGTGGGAACGGAGACTGCAGAGGGAATACGGGTAACAAGCACAGGCGAACACGCAGCAAGCTGTGAAAGGGTCCAATTACGTATGCGGAGACTAGAGACTCAATCGAGCCTAGGGCGGGGTCGTCCACGTGACACATGGACGCGTTTGAGGCGCGTCTCCGGCGCAGACCGTCGCCTTCTCCCTCTCAGCTTGCCACACAAGACACACACACACACTCGCACCCTCTCCCACAGGACCACCAGAACGCCCACTATGGCTGACCAAGTGATTACCCAGGGCTCCATTCGGTACGTGGGCCTTTGCTTTTGATTGAAAACTCGCTGATGGTGTGTATAGACGGATATTCGAACCCAGCGGTTTGGGAAACGAATGTCCTGTTATGCAATGCGTGCAGATCAAGACGATGGAGCCCAGAGCTGGAGAGGCAAATCCGGTACAGCGCTTCCGTGTGGTTCTAAGTGACATCCGAAATTTCATCCAGACCATGATCGCAACAGGTCCGTTCCCCTCTCCCTTTGCATCGACCACGCTAAACAAGCGCAGCTGCGAACGACGTTGTAACCTCCGGAAAACTCAAGAAAGGCGTGATAGTGAGGCTGCTCAAGTTCAATCCTCAGCAGGTCAAGGACAAGAAGTACGCCGTATGCCCCCAAGCCACTACGTTTGCTAATATGACCATAGGATTTTGATTATCATGGACTTGGAGGTTCTGGAGGAATACGGCGAGCTAGAGAAGATCGGTACGCCCGAGCCGCTCGAATCCAAGAACGAGACCGCGCAGCCCGCAGGAATATCTGGAGACGGTTTCTATGGTTCCAAACCCGCACAGCAAATCCAGCAACCTCAGCAACCCCAACAACAGCAGCGAACTCTTCCTGTCCACCAGAGCAATCCAGGCACGTCCACACACCCCCACCTCTACCCGATCGAATCTCTCTCTCCGTACGCCCACAAGTGGACCATTCGAGCACGTTGTACACAGAAAGGCGACATGAAGACGTGGCACAATGCTAAAGGCGAGGGAAAGCTATTCAGTGTGAACCTACTGGATGACACTGCGGAGATCCGAGCGACTTGCTTCAATGACGTTGCAGAAAAATTGTACGATGTGTTTCAGGAAGGCGTTGTCTACTATATCGGTGCTCCTTGCAGAGTGACGCTTGCGAAGAAGCAGTTCTCAAACTTGCCGAATGACTATGAGCTGCAGTTTGAGAGAGACACCGAAGTTGAAAAGGTACCATTCCTCTTATATCAGTGCAAGCAATTGTACCTAACTCCAAGCAGGCGGAAGACCAGGATAACAAGCCGCAGATACGGTATAATTTCACCAAAATCGGTGATCTTAATGCCGTAGAAAAAGACACCACCATTGACACCCTCGGAGTGCTTAAAGAAGTTGGCGAAGTCAGCACCATCACCTCTAAGAACACCAACAAGGATTTCAGCAAGCGAGAACTGACCCTTGCCGATGACACGCAAACTTCAGTAAGACTTACCATTTGGGGCAAATCGGCTGAGTCTTTCGAGGCTCCGCTTGAGTCGATCATCGCTTTCAAGGGTGTCAAAGTCTCTGATTTCGGTGGACGGAGTTTGAGTTTACTGAGCTCAGGGACCATGACCATAGATCCAGACATCGACGATGCCCACAAACTACGTGGGTGGTTTGATGCTGTTGGTCAGAACGCGCAATTCTCTACGCACCAGAACCTCGCATCCAGCACAGGTGGTGGAAAGCAGGACAACAAACTCATCTCTCAAGTCAAGCAAGAAGAGGACTACCTGCAGGATCAGCCTACATATCTAAGCCTCAAGGGCTCAGTCATATACGTGCGGGACGTTACAGTTGCGTACCCTGCGTGTTCAACTCCCAACTGTAACAAGAAAGTCATCGAGGAGGATCCGGACGAGTGGTGGTGCGCGAAGTGCGAGGTGAAGAACAAGCAGCCACTCTATCGATACGTATTAACTGTCAACGTGGCCGACCACACTGGCTGCATCTGGCTGAGTTGCTTCGACGAGGCTGGACAGAGCATTATCGGCATGTCAGCGAATGAGTTGATGCAACTGAAAGCGGATGACGATGAGAACAACACGACGAATTTCATGACTGTGTTGCAGGAGGCTACTTGCAAAACGTTCAATTTCCGAGTTAGAGCGAAGATGGAAACTTACAACGATCAGCCTAAGTAAGCATTGATCCGGTCACATACTTGAAAAGTTGCTAACTTGATGGGCAGGCCACGATACCAAGTCATGAACCTTTACTCGCTGAACTACGCCCAAGAGGCGAACAAACTGGCTCAGCTTATGAAACAGTATGAGATCAACGACGACAGCCTTTTCGTCTAGTAGATAGTGTTGGTATGGTCATGAGCTAGGTATTATCTTGCAACGTGAACGGAGAGTGCCCATGAAACTAAGTCATCGGGATGCATGTCGATTCTAAGGTCAAGGGCTAAGGAGCATTGAGTCTATCGATGAGTAAGTATATCTGTTTTAGACTAGATGAAATTGTTATGAGCCCCATCATGAGATAAGATCCACGTTATTTCGTCCCCAAACCAGAACATTGATGACTACAACCAAGTACTCACAGCAATCCTCCTATGGATTAGATATATGGTTGATAGCTCATCACGAAAGTTTCTGATCCTGCAAGCTTTCACAGACGATGCCGAATATGGCATGGTTTGATGCTTTCGTGATCTCTTCGATCGTTGACTTGGAATACACGCTTTTCTGGTTACACACTCTGGACGCCAGCCTTCATGCAGATGATCATGAAATGATGCCAGCTAAAATCACTACGCCTTTATTCGTCCCAGGAAATGCAATATTGCCGCCGGATATAATGTCTTCCTCAGAGCCACCCTCTTGCGAAAACTAGATCTCTAGAACTAAGGCTGAACACGCTGCGTTGTAACTCTATAACTACAGCCCTATCTATAACTTAGATTTTATACTATATCTTGTAATATTAAGTAAATACTGTATATAGAATTGTAGCTTTCTATAGTTATATTACTGCGTTAGATAATCCTTTTAGAGGCGCGCAGATTTATCACTTTTGTTCCGGAGATTCCGCCTTCGCAAGAGGCCACCTACGCCCATTCGGGCTTTTCCAGGTTGCAGGTTACTATTAATCCCCAATGAGTCGAGATGGACTCTGCACATGTTACTCATTTCGCGGTCTTCCTTGGCTCGAGAAGTAGTTGTCCTTTCGGGCCCGCCTTCTCAGAGAAGCCGTCCCCACGCGTGAAAATGCGCTGACCACGGAGCCAAGTTTCGCGCACAACGCCTTTGAGCGTTTTGTTCTCGTATGGTGAGACCTTGTTTCTGAACAGCATGGTGCTGGGTTCGACCTGATTCGGGTTAGTAAAGACTCTATTCTATGTGTAGCTGCAAAGGGGACCCACCGTGAATTCAGCAACATCGTCAAAGATGACGATATCGGCATCGAATCCGACCCCGATATCACCCTTGGTTCTTTCTAGCCCGACTTGTTTGGCTGTGTTTGTACAGCACCAGCGGACGACGTCTTCGATCGAAAAGTTCTCGTCGCGCTTCTGTCCCTCAGTCCAGAGAATTGGGAGGCCAAGACCGACACTGGAGATGCCACCCCATGCAGAGAAGAAGTCGCCCCTCTCTTCAGGACCCTCTTCTTCGCCCTCGGAGCTCTCGCAGCTGTCGCAGTCTTTACTGTGGCCTGCCTTCCTCTTGCTCTCTTTCTTTGGTGCGAACGCTGCAGGAAGAAGTTTGATGTTTGGGGTGCAAGGCGAGTGATCTGACACCACCGTCTTGATGACACCTTCAGCTTGATCCTGGACGAGCTCTTCCCAAAGGCCGTCTTGGTTGGACTGCGATCGGATAGGGGGACAACACTTGTGTCTTGTGTCTCCCTCCTGGATGCTTTCAGCAGCGAGAGCTAAGTAGTGGAAGCATGTCTCCGCCGTGATTTTGGTCCCTTGAACGCGAGCTTCGCGGAGAAGGGGTATTGCTTCGATTGCTGAGAGATGCACAATGTGGAGTTGAAGGTCTGGGGCGAGATGTGCTAGAGAGAGAATCTCGGCGATAGCATAGGTCTCGAATGATGGTGGTCGTGAGTCAAGGAATGTGGAGTATTGAGTTAGAGGCCCAGAAGGAGCAAGCGGAGGATGTGCACGCTGAACGTCGTCGCCGACTGAGGCGGTAATGGGAGGAATCATCTCAGCATGGAACATAAGGGTGGTGTCGGAGCCCTTGAGCTCGGATAGTGCGTGTTCGATGTCAGTGGATGTGACCGCGGGAAACTCTTCGACCTAATCATCATATCAACACTACATGTTGGTATCAAAGTAGAGATTGTGAACTGTATGCTTACTCCGCTATCGATCAAGAACCCCTTGAAGCCTCGAACACCCTCCTGAACCAAGCCTTTCAGCTCACTAGTATTACCTGGTACTAGCCCTCCGTAGAAGCCTACGTCTACCCAGCACTTGCCCTTTGCTGCTTCGACTTTGATCCTCAGGTTATCAACTGTCGTTGTTGGAGGAATCGCGTTCAATGGCATGTCGACTACTGTTGTTACGCCACCAAACGCGGCAGCTCGAGTGCCGGTCCAAAAGCCCTCCCACTCGGTGCGGCCAGGCTCATTGAGATGGACATGAGCATCAACGAGACCAGGTATCAGGACGTGTGGGGAGTAGTCGGTGTATGATGTACTTTCTAGGAAGTCCGTAGGTGGAAGCACTGAATGGAATATAGATGTAATCTTCCCGGTGAAATTGGATACAACAATCGTAGCTTCAGTCAGTCGGCCTGCAATGACCGCTCTAGAGGAGGCTAAGACTGTGATAGGGTGGAATGGAGTGCCATGGGGCATCGGAGGCGGCGTGATAGCGTGAGGAGCCATATTGAGTAGCGTTGGCAGAATGGCAAGACTTAGAGACAGAAAGAAGGACGAGCGTAGCTAGTCACTAGGTCCAAAAACGGGACGCGGGGAGCTATATGCAGTCAGAAAGTCCGGAGATATTTGGGTTTAGGAAGGAATACGGAGATATAGATAAGCAAGATAAGCGGAGGTGTAGCAAACACGCGATAGCAAGTCGAATGGGAAAATGTGGGTGAGCGGTCAATCGGATCTTTGACGTGTCTCAAAGGGCCTGGCAGAGGACAAAGAGACGAATCAGAAACAGTGGCCCGAAATGGCTACAAATCTGGGGTATAGACGCCTTTATCTATGCAGCGATCTGGAGTCCCCAACGTGCCAGTCGAAGGATCGGTCGAGCATGGCGTCGAGGAACCTCTTACTCGATAGAAATTAGTAGGCCGGCGATTATATGAGGTTATCAAGACCAAGAGATCTTGGCCATGACTTGCATGGCCAGCAGTGGGTCTCCGGGCCGGTTGTGGTGACATCTATGTGGTTGCGGGCTAAAAATGGGGTTGAGGTTGGGGCCGTGCGCTGAGGCTCGAGAGATAAGGGAAACGATAAAGGAAACGCTCGGACGCAGGGTGAAGCGCAGCCCCGGCCGAGACCGGATTTGCGCAAGGGGCTGACGCAGGGTGCATCGGCCAACCGTCAACGTCAGGTTTCCAAGTAGATGGTAAGTATCTACCTGGGAGATGCCAGGCACCTAAACAAGTAGTCAGCGGTACTGCATTACTCGATACAAACACTTCCCATCGAATCACAGAAACCACGCCACGCCGCAACACAGCTGTAGCTGTTCACGCTAGCCACTCCAGTATTCGGGCTAGATAGTATACCAGATACAATCAGGCTTTGTAGCGATGCAGGTAAGCTGTCTCTGTACTGCCAAAACCTTCTATACTGTCAAGAGGATTGATCCTCTGCGGTCTAGGTAGCTTCGTCGGCAATGGGTGGCAGTCAAGGTATGCGGAAGCCACCGCCGCACCGGCTTGTTTCCATCGGAGGTGGCCGCATTACGCCGACTAGAAAAGTACCTTGCTTCTCCAGAGGCGTCATCGTTGAGGTCGGTAAGCCGCATTCCGTGGAGGGTGGCTGGACTCCGTTACTATCGAGTAATGTATTTGTCAATCGAGCATCCTAAATCGATGTTTTTCAATGGTTCAACGAATAGCATGATACTGCAGTCGACGTGTGCACGCTTTTAGAGCTAGATGATCGGTCTCGAATTCTGCACCCCACAACGGCGTGTCTTAGTCCACAGCGGCCGACAGTCTATAGCATCGCCCGAGACGGCCAGGGCTCCCGGAAGCCTCACCCCATCGGTCCACACCTAAGCAAAGGGATTCTGTTATGTTGTGGCACGGGCAGAAACGCCTACAATTATGTTTAGCAGGGTGCCCAAGTGATGCATTGCGGATTTCTCACATCGCCGTTGTCGATACTGGACGAGGTACTGTACAACTGCAATGTTGCTGGCCGCTCGCAGGGGACTATAGTTCCCTAATCGGAGGTCGGGGTGAAAGTAGGGCTGTTTAGGATGATAGCAGGAGCTTGATTAGAGCTCTGGTAACATCTCCCTGCTAACGTTGGGCAGAGATTGGAGCTTTCTACCGTAGCTGCTGCAAGAGAAGGCTGAACTTAGCAAAGCCGCTCAAAATATTCGAGCAAGGTCGAGTGAGCGCATACAGAAAATCTTGACACTGTCCGTAAGAATTATTTGGTTCCATTTAGAATATAGGAGAGTTCTGCTTAACTAACTTGGGGATGCGTAATGAGAACTAACAAGGATCCGTATGCGGAGTCGCAGACAAACATATCGATTGTCCTCAATAGCAGCATTGGAGTGTTTGCAACCCATGCGGTTATTTGGACTGGTAGAATCTGCTCAACGATGACTGCTTCTTTTGCGGGACTGGTTGCGACTTCGGAGACTGCCCACTTGCCAGCATCTTCTGACTGGAGTAAAGGCTTGCTTGTAAGCCGTACTGCGCCGCATTTTGGCTATAAATGTCGAGCCAGGTGTACGGATCTGACTTGTAGTATATGGCCCTTCCCGAGCCTACCAGGCCCATAGCGACAAGCTCCCGAAGAACGCGAAGGACATCTTCGTGGTCTCGAAAGTCTTTCGTATATACGCATATGAGACGTGGACCCGGGTTTCCCTCGTCTGGGGCAACTTTGGCGGTAGGGCCAAGACGATTGGTGATGACCCCTTCGACCACCGTTCGCCAGACGCGAGTGAGGTCGTCTACTGCTGGAAATAACATCCACTGAGTTGGGTCGTTAGTAGGGTGTTCGTTTGACAAGAAACTGATCCTCTCACCTTCCCCGACAGAATACTGGTCTCCTCGGCTAGGTTGACGATGCCCTCTTGGAGGCGCTTGGTTTCCTCGCTCAACATGCGTGTAGTTGTGCCTTTGGCATTCCGGAAGTTCTCGCTTTGTATGTCACGTCTAACTCTCGAAGTTTGTTCGAGCATCTTGAAACCGCGAGACTTGAACTCGGCTGCGTTGGGCCAATCTGATTTCGTGCTGGGTCGAAGGTACGGGTTCTCAACCCAGATCCACTCGCAGGTAATGCCCGAAGTAGTGAGAGGAGGGATACGCCGGACGAAGTCGCCGGCAGACTCACCCAGTTGCCATGAGTAGGGTTGGCCCTGCCGAGGATTGAACAGCTCTGGTGGAGACATGGCTCGATTTTTGGCGAGAACGCAATTCAGGTCTTTTTGGTGTGATTTCCAGAAAGCCTTCTCGTTGAGATGGTCACAGACTTGGAGTAGTCGTTCCTGTTCGTCTTCATCACCTAGGTCTTACATCAGCATCCAGATACGACCAAGAACGAGAACAGATAGGCTCGCTCGCTTAATAGACACAATTCTTTGGGCTTGATCCTGGGCAATTTCAGAGGAATGGGGATGATAGGTTTTAGGGAGATGCAACATGATGGGGGTAGTGCTGGGTCAAAACGTACCGTAGAAGCTTGAATCATCTGAGATGCAATCGTCCCCGAATCCGAGCTCCTCCTCCACCATTATCGCGCGGGGCAACGGAGCAGCTCATGCTCTGACGACGAGCGAGGTTGGCGGTTGCTCCTGAGCGCTGTGCTTGGCAGCAATGACGAGCCATCGCCATGGTCCCGAACGAGAAGTGACGATGCACAGGGATCTGCTCACCGCCGCCGTTCTGCCGTTCTGCCGTTCCCATTAATGATTACCGTGTCCGTGCGCGCGGCGTCCGGAGTCGCGCGGCGTCCGCGCAACAACATGCTCACCACTGCAAAGATGAGTTTATTGCAACAGCTACAACAGCTATTATTACAAGATTTTTTAGTAGAGCGACTGTATACATGCTCGCTATCAACTTGTATTAATTATATTTACGTGGAAGCCTAATAGCGCGGCCGCGGGAGTTGATTTTGGGTAGAGCCTCTGGTGCAGCTTCTTGGGGCTCCGCAACAGCTGCAGAGCCGCCACCGCGTCTCTGTCGCTTAGGCTTTGGTAGAGGAGGACCTGAGGCTTTGCGCTTGCCCTTCTGGGTAGTTTGAGGTGCTCTCTTGGTGTTTTGGGCTGCGATCCGAGCAGCGCGCGCGGCCTCTTTCTCAGCCTGCTCCCTGGCACGCACTACCTTGGCCTCCTCTCTCGCTACACGCCTCTCCTCTGCCTGCTGCTCTCGGCGTAGCTTAGCAGCAGCTAGGAGCTCCTTCCGGTTCGCCTTTGCAAGCTGCTCCTCATGCTCTTCTTGTTGTTTCACTGCCTCCCGTGCACGTGCCTCTCTAATCTTCCGCGGAGACCAGAAGACAGCACCACCATGGTACTCCTCTCGCTGCTGTAGGTCGAGAGGCTTGCCGCGCTTCTTTTGCTTCTTCTTAGTAGTAAGCACCTCTCTCAGCCCATCGTTCTCATAGTGTAGTAGCTCGTTTTGCACTTGGAGTCGGTGGAGCGTTTGGAAGAGCGACTTCGCTTCTCCTGCGGCGTTATCTTTTACTGCAGAGCGTACGAGACGCTCCATCTTACGCCAGTCACTGTCCTTAAGTGCTAAGGACCGTGATTCACTGTCTCTCTGCTCCCTAGTCTCTTCTCCCTGGAACCGATTGAGTATAACCTCTGGCTCCATAGGCCATATACCAGTAGCTTCAAAGGACTTGAGGATAATCTCTGTCGTAAGGGAGGACTCCCACGCTCCCTAGAATAGTGGGAAGAAGTCTCTCTTCTTAACTGCGAGGAGCCCTTGGGTCTTCTGGAGGTAATTGGTGAGCTCCTTAGAGTAGGCGTTAGAGAGAGGTTTGAAGCAAACAACGTCAAGTGGCTGAAGCGTATGAGTACTGTGAGGCGGAAATACAGCGAGGAGTATACGATAGGAGTCGCAGTAGTTGATAAAATCCTGTGTGAGGTGACTGCCATGGCCGTTAAGTATAAGGAGACATCAGTCTCTCTCTGTGCGCGCTTTCTCCTTCGTGCAGCGGTTGAAAACCTGCTCAAGCCATGCCAATCCAACGTTATTGTTCGTCCAGCCAGACGGGGATGAGGTGATAAAGACGTTGTGCTTTCCTGCTTCAACGTCGGCTACCCAGCTCGACTACAGTGACCCCGATGACGCTTGGAAGATAAGACCAGGCGGCAGAGCGCTCCCATCGGCGCAAACAGCTGCTAGGAGGGTTATCCACTCACGAGAGCCATCTTGGAGTGACGCTCGCACCTCTTTCTTCTCCTATTGCTGTCGAGTAAACACTCGTTTTGAGCGACCTGTTACACCAATTATAAAGCCCTTCTCATCCATATTGTAGCAGTGGCGCGGCTGTATGTTGTACTGCTTTATCTTAGCATGCAGCAAGTCGAAATACAGCGCGTACTTGACGTTTGAATCAGCGTTGTGGCGGAGAGAGTCTATCCCAGAGGACCATTTAGAGATCAGATGATCGCTTTGTCGATGGAGAAAGCGCGTTACCCAAGCGTCGCTTACAGGCTCTGTAGCTATCGTAGACGCGAAATTTTGTATCATCTCTCTCGTAGGAGGCAGCCCTCTCTTTGTAAAGTCTTCAATATAGCTCACAAGCTCGAGTTCTTGTTGTAGGTTGAGCTTTTGTTGGTGGATTCTCTGGGCTTCCAGCGTGCCCTGACGACCTCGGTGTCTTCGGGACAGTGTAGACCTCTGTACGCCGAACTGATCAGCAATTGCTTGGTACGTAAATTGTTCTCCTGGTTTGAGCGATTTAATCGCTGCAAGCGCGGCCTCCATAGCTGTTGTAGTGGTTAAGATGCGACACGTCAAAGTTGGTGGCTTGTCTGGTGTTTTGGTGTTCCGCGGACGCCGCGCGACTCCGGACGCCGCGCGCACGGACACGGTATTTAACGACGCGAGCACGCGTTTTGTCGCGTCGCGTCCCACACCTGCACCCGGCAGACAGACGGCCACACCACACCACACAGTGCTTTGCGACTCCTGCGACTCCTCCCCAAGATGCCGCACTCGGTCACGCCCGGGTCGACGCCCGCAGAAGACTCGTCGCGAACCATCTCGCAGGTCGAACCCGTCAAATCCGAGCTAGACACACAAGACGCGCACATGGCGGATGCACCAAGCCCCGCAGACACGCCGGCGGAGGCGCAGGCCGAGGAGCGCATGGAGAAGCAGGCAAAGGTGAATCTAGAGGACATGTTCGACGGCGAGGACTCGGATCCCGAGTTCCCCTCCAGCGCACCGCAGCCCAAGTCTGAGGCAGAATCCTCACAACCCGCGCCCATGTAGGCAAACCAACCCGCTCGATCATACGCACAGCTGACGCCGAACAGCAGAATAAACCCCAGATCCGTCTTCTCAGACCCAGAAATCATGAAAGCCTTCTACCAACGCCTCTTCCCGTTTCGCTACCTCTTCCAGTGGTTGAACCATTCGCCCTCACCCACCAACGACTTCGCGCACCGCGAGTTTGCTTTCACACTCCCCAACGACGCCTACTTGCGGTACCAGTCCTTCCCTACCGCAGACCTCCTCCGAAAACAGTGTCTCGACCAGCTCCCCTCACGTTTCGAGATTGGGCCTGTCTACTCGGCGAACCCTCGCGATCGCAAAACGCTGCGCAAGGCAAGCTCATTCCGCCCGCTTGCCAAAGAGTTGGTCTTTGATATCGATATGACGGATTACGATGACATCCGAACGTGTTGTACGGGTGCGAGCATATGTCACAAGTGCTGGGCTTTTATCACCATGGCAATCAAGGTCCTCGACGTAGCGTTGCGGGAAGATTTCGGCTTCAAGCATATCCTATGGGTTTACTCAGGTCGGCGAGGAGCTCACGCCTGGGTGTGCGACAAGCGAGCTCGAGAATTGGATGATACCAAACGTCGCGCCATTGCGGGGTACCTAGAGCTTCTTAAGGGGGGCGACCAAGGCGGTAAAAGGGTCAATGTTCATCGGCCGTTGCATCCTCATCTGGACCGAAGCTTGAACATCCTCAAGGAGCATTTTCAGGCATCTATATTGCACGAACAGGACCCATGGACTGAGGAGAAATCCGCGCACCTGCTTAACCTGCTCCCAGACCCAACTCTCCGAGCAGCACTACAGAAGAAATGGGATTCGTCACCATCCCGGCCTAGTGCATCAAAGTGGGCCGACATCGACAGCGTGGCTAAATCCGGCGCACTTTCCAAATCCTCCAAGGACCTCCTCGAAGCAAAGCAGGACATCGTATTAGAATACACATACCCTCGACTCGACGCCGAAGTCTCCAAAAAACTAAACCATTTACTTAAATCACCATTTGTAGTGCACCCCGGGACCGGACGAGTTTGTGTGCCGATCGATACGAGGATAGTGGAAGAGTTTGATCCGTTGGGTGTGCCAACAGTCACGCAGTTGCTGACAGAAATTGACGAGTGGCAAGGAACTGAAGAGGATGGCAAGAAAGTGCAGGATTGGGAGAAGACAAGTTTGAAGCCGTATATTGAGTTTTTCAAAGTATTTATCGCCGGGCTGCTCAAAGAAGAGAAGAGTGGGCTCAAAAGAGAGAGAGAGGAGGGTACAGAAGCAATGGAATTCTAACTCCAGTGCGAACATATATATAATCGTGGTTACTATCGCGGTATCATGTTTTCTGCGTGGGCCGCCCCGAGACAGGCTTTGGGTTTTATATATGAACTACATGCCGCTCATCCAACATCACGGCGGTGAAAGAATCTTTTGCCGAACCATTTCAAACTTAATCGCACCCCCTTTCTACCAGCTCATGAGTACTTTGTTTCACGCACTACAATATGGGTCTACATTGATGAAACTAACCTTGTTTGATTGTCTCGATCTTGCCTTAGATAGCGACGATGTAGTAGTGTCGACTTCCGGCTCTATTCACAGATTGTCGTACAAAATACCGAGTCAATATTATTTTAGGACTACGCCAGTGAAAGTCCATTGTACATGCCAATCTGTTCGACGCCGTGAACGACAGTGTTACATCAAAGAAAATCCCATTTTTACGATGATAACTCGGGAGGCGAACTCGGTTGTGTCTCTACCAGGTAGTCGGAACTTGTGGATAGTCTTTCTTGCTGATGCGAAGATCCTCAAATACAGAATCATCGCCTCGTAGGCCCTTCACTCGTAGGTGATCTTCCCTCTCAAGCTGCTCCAGTTCCTCCTTTGGAGTCTCCTTTTTGGCCCTTGTGTCCTTGGTCGTTGGCTCTGTGGCGGTCTCTAGGTCTTCGCCAATCAGGAGGATTTGAGCATTCGGATAATCAAGGTATTTCGGCTTCACCTCCGACCATGCTAGGCCCCGGAAGTGTTCGATGATCCTAACGAGAAGGTTAGATAAAATATAACGGTAACACGAATTATGGATGCCTTACTCTTTCGGAAATCCCGGTCCCTCTGGGAGTCGCGCATTTGCCGGTCCTGGTCTCTCGGGGTTCTTGATACTGATGACGAAGCTACCCTGAGAGCGTAAACCAAGGTCTTCTTGCACTTCGCCAAGCTCAGAGGGTATAGTCAATGCGTAAGCCAAATGAGTGGTGCGGTCTTCAGTACGCGTGATAGCATAGACGCCCTCTCCAACCACTGTGATCGGCTCGGTGTGTCTCGTGCCAGCCGTCTTAGTTTCATACTCTTCAGCCTTGAAGAAGTTGTCTTTCAATTCCTGGATGGTAGTTTTTGCCTTCTCCACGAAAGCCATGAAGCGGTCATTGTGGCTTTTAGGGAAAGTCTTCTTTGGCAATGCGAGCAGACGGTTATTGGCAAGATCTTGAAGGGGGCCTTCGCCCAGCTTACCACCACGTGGAAATGGCCGGAGAACAAAGTAGGAACGCTGAAGGTCGCCCACACTCTCTGCCGTATCGAAGTTGTTGCGATTGCGCGCCAAGAAATATACGACACCCTTTTCGAGGATGTTGGACGGCAACACCTTCTCGCGCTGCGATGATTCCTCAATTGCACCTTCTCCATTGGTCTCGGGTTTGGCGGGATCGTCGACTGTATCAGCCCTCTCGCCGTCGTGCTTCTCGGTCTTCTTCACTTCTTCATTGGCCGGGAGCTCTTGTGTCTCGCCATCCTGTTGCATATCCGTCTGCTTGTGAAGCGCCTCCTCAATTGTCGGTTGCTTCTTCTGTGTCTTGCGGTCACGCTTTGGAGAGTCCGACGCGGCAGCCTTTCTCTTGGTTCCACCAGCAACATCCTCACCCCTGCTTGGGCTCGAGCTGTGACCGGCGTCGTGAGTAGAAGAGCGTGTTCCAGCCATTGTGCTGATGTGATTTCACGTGTTGAGAAGTTCTCGTAGAAGCAATGCTGGAAGAGAGTGGAATGTTTGAGATCGGAGCACAACAGGTAGGTGGTTGTCTTTTAGCGCGTCGTCCTAGACACGTGCACGACGCGTCTGGTACGGTGACGTCAACATTAATGGTACTCCCGAAAAGGTTACAACCCCAGATCGCGTGTGACTGATTCGTGACCATGTGTTTGCTTTTTGGACCTCAAGTTCGTGGGATAGTTCGAGTATAAAGAGTACCAAGGTAACGCACTACGAGGTGGCCAATTACCATTTTGTAACCTTATCCATAACTCAAGTATCTTCATCTTGCTTCTTTCTGTAGCACTGCAGCAATAGAGACGAAACCTCGGGATGCTGACACTTCAGGCGATCGGGTCGATAGGAAGACCATTACTTAAAAGTGGTAGATGCCGCAACTCTACTTCTCCTAGTTCCATACTATATAGCATCCGGCGCTTTGTATGTAGAATCCTGCGTGTATGCTTCAATGCCACTGGCAACGCCCTCTGGGCTCGGCTTTTCAGCGCAAACATCGGGGGTGAAGCCGAACTCGGAAATCAAGTAATCCCGGGTGGTTGGGCCTATAGTGGCAACAAGAATACTCCTGGCGTTACTCCCAAGGCGACTGACTCTGCCAGTCTTACCATCCAAGACGCCTAAGCTTTCTAACATGGCCTTGCATCCTGTCGGGGAGAAGACGACTACCCATTGACGCAGTGTCTGAGTCTCTGCGTTCTTCTGCCATATTGACGAGAACTCGGTCTGGAAAGATCGCATTTCTCCCGTCTCGTAGACAATTAGCTCATCAACTTTCGATCTCCTCTCTAAGGCCAGGTCCTGCGATTGAAGCGTCCTAGGAATCGTATCTCGCCTCTTGTCTCCAACGAGGAACAGGAGAGCTGGCTTCACAAAACCTCTGTGTAGGCTGCTGTAGTGGTCCAGAATATAGGCTGAAAGTGCATCGGAATTCCCGGTTTCCCCACCCAATATTGGACAGCGAAGGCTGAGAGCCCCGAGGCCGCGCGCCGTGGCTGGCCCGACAACGTACAACGGAACACTCTGAGGAAGCAACTTATCAAGGGAATGGGAGCCTTCTACGCAGATTTCCTCGACAACCCTGGTGAAGGCTTCCACGGCACGTTGCGATGTGAAGATCATAGCACCGTAGGCTGCCGCTCCTGGTCCGCGGCGCGATACAAAGCTCCCGCCAGTGATCATTTGACGAACCTGGTCTAGAGCATCTTGCTTGAACCTGTGTTCCAGCACCGGCACAAAGACAGGCTCATAGCGGTTCCGAGCAAAGGTAGAAAAATAGTCCTCGTACGTGTCATCCGGCGCGGACCTGGTCTTGAGCAACAGAATGGGAATCCTGGGCCGCTGATCGTGGGCCATGATATGGTGTTGGAACAGCGTGGAGAGGGAAACAGATGGGTGAGTTCGACGCCACGACGACAGGGCCGGGGGCTCGACGGGCATTTACGCATTTAAGCGAAGCGCCAAGCGGACTCGGGAAAAGTTGCAATGAGATTGACCGAGACTCTTTCAGAAATAAACGTCGCCTGCCAACGGGAACCCGCCGAAAGCATATAACCCACCACCACCATCAATTGCAGATCGGCAGTTCGCTCCGCCTGCACTGTGCCCCCCGCCTCGCCCTCTCGCCCGCCCGTGTCCCGTTGCAGCACGAGCATGGCCGACGTTGCTCCCTCGCCCGCCGCCCAGGCGGCTTCCACCGATGCCTCTGCTTCTGCGGCTGCCGCCGACGGCAAGCAGCAGGCGGTCAAGCCCGAGAAGCCCGACGAGGACGCCTACAAGGAGGAGCTCGCCAGGGCCGAAAAAGCGCACACGGCGGCGCAAGACAAATTCGTAAGTGAAGTTACCTGCAGCGGCCATCACGTCACCGCACCTGCCTTTGGGAACATGCTGCGACCGCTTCTGCGTGCCTTCACTCACTGGCGCCGTAGAATGCGACCCGTGCCAAGTTCGACCTCGCGCGGCCGAACAACAAGGACTCTCCGAACGCAAAGCGGCAGCAAGAGCTGAAAACCGAGCTAAATGCGATCCGCCAAACACAGCAGGGCAACAAGTCGTCGCGGAATGGCATCATGGAGAAGGTTAAGAAGCTCGACGAGCAGCTGAAGTCACGGTTGACCGAGCTGAAGACCGCCAAAGGCCGCGTTAGCTTCAAGAGCGCCGAGGACGTCGACCGGGAAATCTCGCATCTCCAGAAGCAGGTCGACACGGGTACCATGAAGCTGGTGGACGAGAAAAAGGCGCTCAGCGAGATTTCTAGCCTCAACAAGCTGCGCAAGAACTTCTCGACTTTTGACGCGCAGCAGAAGGCCATCGACGACGTCAAGGCCCAGATTGCGGACCAGAAGAAGCTTCTGGACGACCCCGAACAGAAGGCACTGAGCCAGAAGTACACGGAGCTGCAGACGGAGCTGGATGGCCTGAAGGCTGAGCAGGACGATGCTTTCAAGAGCATGAAAGCTCTGCGAGACCAGACCGATAAGGCCCGCGCGGAACAACAGGAAAAGTACACTGCTGTCAAGCAGATCAAGGACACGTACTACCAGCAGAAACGTGCCTTCTCAGACTACGACTACCAGGCTCGTAAAGCACGACAGGAGCGTAGACGCCAAGAGCAGCTTGAGTGGCAGACAGGCAAGCGCAAGGAAGCCGCATCCAAACGCCTCGAGGAAGCCAGCGCCCCGGCCTATCAAGATGAAATTCTGGCTTCGGAAGGCCTTATTCGCTACTTCGATCCCTCTGCACTACCTGCGAAAGAAGCCACTGTCGCCAGCAAGTACGCCGCATCGGCACAGCGCACTGTTAACGACTCCGGGTTCAAGGGCACTCGTGTCTCCAAGAAAGATGATGAGCAGGAGAGTTACTTTGTTGGTGGTGGCAGCAAGAAGGGAAAGAAGACAAAGAAGGTCCCCACCGCCACTGCTGAGACCAAGTTCAACTTGAGTATTGGAGTCATCGAGGAGCTAGCTAAGGTTGGCGTTGACGCGCCATCAAGCCAAGCAGATGTCCCGGCTACAGTTGAGAAGCTCAACGAGAAGCTAGCACACTGGAAATCTGACCAAGAGCGCAAGACGAACGAGGTGAGTTCATGCTTGGGGATTTTGTGTTTTCTTCGCTAATACTCGTACAGAATATCGCCAAGGCGCAGAAAGAGATTGACCGCCTGGAAGCTGATGAGACGGACGGCAGTCAGGACAAGGCTCGCAAGCCTGCTCAGAAGAACCAAGCTGTCAATGGCGGCTCTGTCTCTGCGAGCGCGGAGCTGGAACAGGAAGAGGACGCAGCCGCCGATGCAGCGGAAGAGCTCAAGAAAACCACCCTCGAAGACAACGAGGATGCAGAGACGTAAACTGTCAGCCTCCTGCAGCACGTGCGCTTTGTGGTTCGCCAAAATTTTAGTCATTTAGCCGGGAATCCTATCACGAATGGTTGCGACCATTCTCCCCGTCGATTTTCGAGTATTCTTGTGGAGGCTGGCATATCTTCTTCGTTGTTGTTCGGAGTATTCGATATTGGATTACTGGACACCTATAACGAGTCATGTTCACCTAGTATTTAAATATGATATTTTCAATCACTGCCTCGACTAACGTATTGGATCATCGAACCCGACAGATCATCGAACCCGACAGATCATCGAACCCGACAGATCATCGAACCCGACAAAATTTCTTGGCACAACCAACTCATCTCAAAGAACATGAGATTAATCGCTATCGAACAAGGAACCTGCGTACGTTGTGCTAGCCCCAGATTCAGAAGCTTCTTCTGTATCCTTTTGGCAGGTTCGGGCATTGTGCCCTGTATCACTACAGTTCCTACAGCGCCGTAGAGTTGGTTGTGCCCTTTCTTGACCCTCTCTACTACGCGCTTTCTTTGATAGCTAAGGCGCTGTAGACGCTTCAGCAGCTACCTGCGCTGATCCCTCACTATACTCTATTGTACCGCCATGCTAAATCCGCTTCTGTTTGCGCGATTTCTTTCTTGTTACTTCTTCAATAGTCTTTTCAAGGCTAGAGATTCGATTGCGCATTAGCTCAACCTAATAGGCCATCTAGTAGGACCCTTTAACAAGCTGGTTAATCTCATCCTTTAGAGATGATGGCGAGGAACTAAGCTTCGTAATAATGAGCTTTGATTGCGATCCAAATTCGAGTGTATTGCTTGGAGTCTTTGACTGCCACGGCGTCTCTAGTGCGGGGAGTGGTGGCGGGGTACACAGCCGTACTTCAAGACGATCAAGGACTACCTGCGCGTTAATAGGGACTAGCCCTGAAGCCTCAAAGGCTTTCTTGCAGTTCTCTGTCGTAAACACCTCAAAAAACGCGTCTTTGAAGGCTAGCAGGAAGCCTTTTTTGTTGATATAGAAGACGCGCTGGCGCGCCAAGTCCCGAACGCGTTGGGAGTACTTTAGCTTTAACGGCGAGAAGCAGACCACATCTAGCGGCTAGAGGATATAAAATGAATAAGCTGGCATGCAGAGCGTGAGGATCTTGTTCTCAAGGCAATAGTCTTTGAAATCCCGAGATTGGTAGCTCTCATGGCCGTCTAAAATAAGCAGTTGATACTTCTCTACCTAACGCGCCTTCGTGTGCGCGTCAAAGTGCTTCAACTACTCAAGACCAAGAGCGTTATTTGTCCAGCTATTTTTAAAGACTGAGAGCTTTTAATTGCCAGGTATAGAGTCCTCCTCGTACCACGCTAAGATGTGAACGCGCCCTTTGTAAATAATAAAGGGCAGGATCGCGTACCCTGCGGCGCAGATGCTCTAGATAACTGTTACCCACTCCCGATCGCCTGGCTGGATAAGATTAGGGCGAGTACGTCTCTGAGAGCCTGTGACAAACTTCATTGACCTAATTACGCCTATCTGGAAGCCAGTTTCGTCGAAGTTGTGTATATCATCCTCGTGGATGCCGTACTGAGCTTTGGTATCTTCAACAAGCTTAAACCACGCGCCAATTACCTCAGGATCTTCCTGCTGTATCCTCTGCCGGTCCTTTGCTCGATTAAAGGCTATCTTAAGCTCGCCTGAACGCGATACAAATCTTGTAGCCTATTTCTTGCCTACTAGCTCTCTACCCTGCGCAGCTATTAGTTTATCTCTTATATCTCCCACCTCAGACAGCCGGGGTGCAAATCCTCGCGAATCAAGGTTGAGGATATATTGGACAACTGTCTGCTCTTCAGTCGCAGTGAGCTTCTGGCAATTAGGTCGTGTTTGAGCTCGAGATAGAATTCCTCTAGCGCGTTTAGAGAGGGTCTAGTAATTAACGTTAGAGGCACTAGCAGCAGCTTGATAGCTTCGGAATTGGCCGGAATTGTAGGCTTAAAGGGTAAGCTGGAGTCTCTCTTCGTGTTGGTGTAATAACGCGTTAGTTGATTGAGACATATCGCGTTGATAGGGGAGGCAGTTGTGCCAAGAAATTTTGTCGAGTTCGATGATCTGTCGGGTTCGATGATCCAATACGTTATGCCGTGAACTAGGGATGGTGCAAATGTAGACTGTATATGTGTGAGAGACAACCTGGGAAGAGAACTCCGGAATCAGGTACTCTACCAAAAATGCTATGCGCACCTAAAAATTTAGACTAACAGCACAAAAAATTTGACTCTACGTTAATTGTAGTTATCATCTTACAGATATAATTGATATTAGGTCCCTAGCTTCCTGTACACTCAATACGGTTACGTAGCCTTTACGATAAGTAATCGCGTAATTTCACAGAAACCGTGCGTATGAATTGGTTCGTCTGCTCATCGCGTGTAATCAAACTGTGCGTCTAAGAAAGTCGCAAGCAATGTCTGCATGCATCCATAATCCTTTTGGAGGCGCGCTGATTTATCGCTTTAGTTCCGTTACCCCAACGAATGTGGGGTCCGCGATGGTGGGACGAAGGGGGCCTTTGACGTCATGGAACAAACGACCGAATAAATACATGAGAAGCACAAGTCCTCCGAGCCCCGCACCTTGCTCCTGCACAATCAATTGACCCCGACTTTCTGTATGTAAAGCCCCTTCTACGAGCAATGTGTTTCTTTAACTCTGGACTGACACCTCTGTGCCACCAGGAAACAATTCCGAATACCCATCAATCACGGTTCCACGACCGACAGCCTTCATCATGTCCACCTTCAGCAACACGTCGACCGGCGACAAGCCCGCAGACCCTTACACACAGAAGAACAGCGAGGAGCCGTCGCTGAAAGAGAAAGCCGAGGACCTATTCGCCTTCATCGACAAGACCAAGTTCAGCATGTTGACCACCCAGACGGCGAAGAGCGATTTGCTGGTCTCAAGGGCTATGGCTTTGGCTGCCAAGGTATGTTGTGGTTTGCCACCTTCACTTCACGCCCTCGATTGCGGTGCATGCTGATGGTACTCTAGGAGGGAAATGGCTTCGATCTCCTCTTCCACACCAACACCGAATCCGGTAAGACCGATGACCTCGCCACACACTCTTCCGTCAACGTCGCTTTCATCACACCCTCGGGCGAGTGGGCTTCAGTCTCGGGCCACGCAACGGTCGAGACCGACCGCTCCGTCGTGAAGAAGCACTACTCTCCTGGCCTGAAGGCATGGATCGGTGACTTGGGTGACGGTGTCCACGACGGAGGCCCAGACGATCCGCGAATTGGCGTTATTCGTGTCCGTGCTTCAACCGTATCCTACGCTGTCTCTAAGAAGTCGGTTATTGGTGGCTTCGTGGAGCTGGCTAAGGGTGTCGCGACTGGTGAGGCACCGAACGTGAACAAGCTAAGGTACATCAGCGAGGAGGAGATCAAGCAGTGGAAAGCCCAGTAGATGGAACAAGCAAGATGGACCTGAGTCGCTTTACGACAATACCATGAAAGCAAGGTGGGACATATGGTGATCAGCATTGCCAGACCCACTGCATAATGTAGAGTGACAATTGAACATGTAAAACACTCGATTGAATTTCATTGCTATGTGGACCTGAACGCAACAATGCTATGCTGGTGACCGAACTCCATTATCTGAAATTAACAACGAGCGGTAGGTAATGAACACTGCCATGCCTCATGGTTCCACTTGAAACTTCAATCTAATCCCCATACCAGCTAACTCCACGTCGAGATATTTCAGCACACCAGGCACAGCAACGATCGCCACATCGTCACCTCCGGTATACCTTACTCCGTGGCCGTCGGTCCAACCGTCACTCTTAGTTGTCGTAGTATCCGCCAGTGTAGCACAACGCCGACAGCGTACAGTGCTCGTCGCTTTTTTCTTGCGTTCGAATTCGTTAATCGTGGGTGTGGTCGATAGAAACGAGCCGCAAGCTCTGCATATCGTAGCTTTCGTGTAATCGGAACAGTTCATTAGTCGATCTTGGAGGAGGAACGCCGTTCCGTGGGCAAGTAAGGCGTCTCGTTCCATTTCTCCGACACGGACACCACCACCCTTTTTACGTCCTTTTATGGGCTGGCCTGTGAGCTTGTTCACTGGTCCAGTTGTCCGCACTTGATACTTGTCGTTGACCATGTGCCTCAAACGTTGGTAATACACGACGCCAATATAGATATCAGCAGCCAGTTCCTGACCTGTTATACCACTGTACATTGGCTCATTGCCATAGTAGTTGTATCCAGCTTTCATGAGCTGGTGACCAAAGAAATCCACAGCGGTGTTCTGCTCGTCAAATCGGAAAGGCGTTGAGTCTTGTGAGAGGCCATGAAGAGCTCCTGCTTTACCAGCGAGTGACTCGACAAACATGCCAATTGTCATGCGAGAAGGGAAAGCATGGGGGTTGATGATTACGTCCGGTTGGATTCCAGATTCGGAGAAGGGCATATCGACAGCGGGCCATTTCTGTGAGCAGACACCTTTCTGTCCATGCCGGGATGAGAATTTGTCGCCGATAACAGGGGCCCGAGGAACGCGGAGTTTGACACTGATTTTCTGACAAGGCTCGTTGCCAGATTCAGATCCGATAATCCGAACTTCTTCGACAAAGGCAATTTCGTCTTCTTTGTACTTGAAAAAGCCGGTGTAGCCATCTTGGTTCTCATAGCTATCAGTAGAAGGATCGTATGAGACCGTATGCCAAGCGGCGAGGACATCGCCCCTGCTCACCATAGCACCGATCCGCGGAAACCCATCGTCATCTAGGGTATTTCTCCAAGCCGCCTTCACAAGCCCGTCCTCAGGGAACCCAAATAGCTTAGATATGGATCTACTAGACCTCGCCTTGGCCGACCCCTCTTGTAGGTCACAAACCTTCGTCTTGTAAATTGTGCCGTGACCAAATCCGCGCTCATGTGCAGATTTATTTAGTATCATAGCGTCGTCCATGTCGTACCCTGTGTAAGAGATGACAGCCACAACAGCATTCGTTCCGTTGGGAAAGTTGTCGAGCCCATACTCGTTGTGGAGTGGCGGTCGCACGACAGGAGTTTGACCAGTCTGCAAGCGGTAGGTCTTATTGTCTGTTCGGTATCGCAGGGCGGTTCCAGGGGTTCCCATGGATTGTTTCCCCATCTGACATTGGTACCTAGATTTTTTGGTAAGATAATTTCATAGTAACTTCTACTAATTAAGGCTTACATGTTTCTAGGTGATTGGTTGAAATCGGAGAATGGTGTCATGTTGGCGACAATGGATAGGATGTTGGTCGGGTCGTATTCAACATGGGTTGAGTCGCCTGACACGATCTCAGGTTCTGTGCATGCTATTGACATGAATGGTTGCTCAAATGGTCCCACGTAGTCCAGCTTGTCCAGAGGGAGGTATTTGACTGGTCGATACATCCGCGCCGCCTGCGAAAACATATAGACACCAGGATATTGACCACCATTGGAATTGGGAACATAGCCGACTTCAAGCTCAAGTGGTACACCATGCTGGCCCTCGACTTTCCAGTATCGGAAAGTATCCCCGATAATTTTGGCTTGTGCGGGTGCACAGAAGCCTAGGACACGGCCATCCAATTGTACCACCACACTCGCCGCTAGGGATGCTGATGACTTACTGGACACACCCATCTTGGCGACCAGCTTTGGAATCGCCGTAACATCGACACTCTGTGTGGCTATTTTGCACTTGTGTGCGAAATGGTTGAGTAACCCACACGGAGCGCCATCAGGAGTGTGGACCGGGCACAGGAAACCCCAGCTCTCAGGAAGTAGTTTTCGCACTGTCGTAGTTTTCAATTGAGCAAAAAAAGCGCCTCTGTGAACCATTCGGAAATGACTAATGAACCGGTAAAAATTAATCTTCTCGGCAACAACACAGAAGCCGGCGACCTGCTGAAGATCCAGTCCTGTAGGACTAACGAGGTTTCCGGTAGATAAAAAGTAATCCATGGCCTGTCCTAAATTCTCAGTAGTCTTTTTAAAGATTTTGGGGAAAAAGTCTCTCTGGAAGTCGGAAGATGTGAAGGGCTTCCACTGGGTCTTCCGTCCCCACTCTAGTAGTGGCAAGCGTAAAGAACTGAGCCACCCCTCTAGCTTCTCTTTTAGAATCATTCCATAAAGATGGCCACCGAGCAGAACCTCCTGATTTTGGACAGCGTCGGGGTTGTCGACGGTACATTCACCTTCGACTAGAGCGTACAGTTTCCGGATCATGAAGATCAACATCCGAAACTTGTCACTGTCTTGACTCTCCGTGACATCGCTGGAGCCTAAGTGAGGCAAGACGATCCTCCTGAGGAATTCGGCACCAGCATCCTCGTCGGTGGTGTCCTCTGGTATCTGCAAAACCACCTTGAACTTTTGGCCGAGGTATGCCCTGGTGTTTGCCTTGGAGTGTAACCCATATACTTTGTACGTGCGGAGAAGCAGTTCCACCCGATCGGTCACGAATTGCTTCTCCTCGAGGCCCTTGGATCCTGCCGCGCCAACGATACCCTCGAAGATGTCCCGATCATTCGTCTCCACTAGCGCCTTTAGCACCATAACGGCGGGCACCAAATATTCAGCCTTCCTCCACGAGAACCTTAGGTTCACGTTACCGTCGCTCAGATAGTGCAGCGCATTAGTCTGTGACGTCTGGTCAGGGCGGACGCACCGAATCAAGATGCCGTACTGCGTGTAGCCGGGGCCCCGATTCGTGAAAGCGCCTCGCTTGATGGCCATGGGGTAGTTGCGCTTGTTGACAAGCAACATGCGTATGATCTTCTCGATGCCGTTGACGATGAAGTAGCCGCCAAGCTCTTCCGTCTCTTCCTTGGCGTGCACAAGCTGGTCGGGGCTCATGCCCTCGAGGTGGCACCGGTTTGACTGTTGCGTGGGCCGTTAGTTCTGCTAAAGGAAGCGAGCTCCAAAGGGACCGGGGGAGATCTCACCCTTAGCATGATGGGCATGTAGCCCAGATCACGCACCGTCTCCTGCCAATCGCCGCTGTTCACCTTGTATTCGATGCGCGCGCTCAGCTTGCCGCGGTAGGTCGCGTGCCGCTCTCTGCACTCGGCGGGCAGGATGGCGCGGGTCTTGATAGCATACTTGTTGGCCTGGGGCAGCAGCGACCGGTCGAGGAACACGTCCTGGATGCGCACGTAGAGGTGGTTCCTGGGGCCGACGTCGCCGGGCTGCGCCGAAGGGTCGCCGTCGAGGAAGATCTTGGTCCCGATGTCCTTGATGGCCTGCTTGAGGAGCCCGCCGCGCGCGAAGATGGCGTTGAACGAGTCGATGTGGGGCTCGACGGCGGCCGCGAGCGCCGGGTACGCCGTCGTGTCCTTGGGCGGGTTCTGGAAAAGACGCTGTCGGCGCGCAGTGTTGAACTCGGTCGACCATGCCGGGCGGGCGGTGGTGGAGGTGGAAGTGGAGGTGGAGGCCGCGGGCGCCATAGCTGCGGCGGGGGGGATGGCTCACGCGGCAGGCGGGGTGGACAGGAGGCCGGCAGCGGGCGGAGAGGGCACCTGGGCAGGCAGCTGGAGGAGCGGCAGGCAGCTGGAGGAGAGGGCGGCGGCGATGGACGCTGGACGCTGACGCTGGCGCTGCCCGCGTCGTCGGCCAGAAAAAAGTTGCAATGCACGGCCACGGCGACCGCCCAGCCCGCCCCCGACTGTCGTAAGCGAAGCCGCACGGGCCGCTTGTGAAGTCACACGCGCTGGGCTTGGCGCAGCGGCTCGAGATGCGGTGCACAACGAGAACTCCTAGCATCTCTTAGGGCGGCACGGTTCTCGCATCCTCACTCCTCACTGCCTGGTCCGCTCTCGCTGTGCTTGCGCTGCTGCATTGCCGCTTTCTATCTGCTGCTGCTCCGACCACCTCTGCTAATCGCCCTACCAGCACTCCAGCTGCCCGCCCGCCAGTCCACCCCCGCCCGCAAGGATTCCCAGAACTTCGCACCCAAGCAACCTTACCCTCTCCACCACCCTCCACCACTTGTGCCGGCAAACATCAGCTTCTCGCGCCGCCAGCTCCACCTCGGCTCCACTGACCATGGCCAGCATCTTCCGCCGCATCTATGACTGGCTCCTGCGCCTCTTCTGGTGCGTTCTCCCCCTCCAACCTGCTGTATGCCCCAGTCTTCGCCGCCTGGTGCGCCATTTGATACCTATTTCCTCTCGATTCTGAGCTCCGCGAAAAATGCAAACGTCCACTCGACGACGGCTTGACCGCATGCTGACTGCCTTCGCTATGCAGGGCCACCGAGATGGACATCACCATGATCGGTCTGCAGAACGCCGGCAAGACGTCGCTGCTGAGAGTTCTGGCGGTGAGTCTCTCCCCGTTCGGGAAACCCCCGTGCGACGTCGACGATAATTGCTGCGACAGGAGTGTGCTGACTGCTTTCCAGGGTGGCGAGTTCACCGTTGAGTACGTCAATGTCCGTCCCGTGTACGCAAGCCAGCGCCGACTTGTCTCGCACAAGTTCGCATCCTGTGCTTCACGCTTCAGGACTTCCTTCCCCATTGCCCATGCGCTAATAGCAGCTCTTAGCTCCATCCCTACGGTGGGATTCAACATGAAGCGTGTCCAGAAAGGCCATGTCACCTTGAAGTGGTGAGTGTTTTTCATCTTGATCGTGGTCACGCACGTCCGTCTCTTGCAGCGCCAAGCCCCGCTGAACCAGCATCGCGGTTTCTTGGACAATCTATCCAACTGAAGGTGTATCTGCTGACCGCCATCAATGTAGTTGGGATCTCGGCGGCCAGCCTAGGTTTCGTTCCATGTGGGAGAGGTATTGTCGTGGTGTGAACGCAATTGTGTAAGGCACACAATCATTTGGTCGTGATCCGCACTCATTGGTCTAGGTTTATTGTCGACTCCGCTGACCGGGATGCTTTGCCAGTTGCGCGAGAGGAACTCACGCTCCTGCTTGAAAAACCAGCATTGGAAGGCATTCCGCTTCTCGTTCTAGGGAACAAGTCTGACCTTCCTGACAAGCTCTCCGTGGATGAGCTAATTGAAGCGTTGAACCTCAAAGCAGTGTCCCACCGGGAAGTGAGCTGCTACGGAATCAGTGCTAAAGAAGAGACGAACCTCGACGCCGTACTCCAGTGGCTGATCGCTCGAGCAAGCAAGTAGTGGTGGTTCGGAGTTGGTGTGAGTGGAACCGCGACCTGCATATATGAGTTAATCACAGCCTTACACTCCTTTAGGTATACGACCCGGTTCTGGTTTTTGGCAGACTTCATGACTTCTGATGCGCCGACGTTATCGTGACTACGGCCGTCAGCTTTTATACGACATACTTAATGATTCTCACGACGCGACGGAAAGAAAGACGGGCAGTTTTCATCTGCAGGCTAGCGATGGCCACTTCAAATCCCCCAACTCGTAGCACGTGTTCCCGTTTCGATTTCCATTCATTCGGGCGATCAGTCATAGCAATTACCCGATGGGTTCCTTGCGTCTTCACGCTCCGGTCAATTGCGAGGCGAGATTCGGGGTCTTCCTATATATTGGACTCCATGTATCATCCCATTGTTTTTCTTTCTTCTATGGCAGAGTTTGGCTAGACGCCTTGTCGAGACGAGTGTGGATTGTTGGCGAAGTTGTTTCCGATAGGAGCGTTAGCACTATCTGTGTAGCGACCACACCAACTTCGATAAACATAATGAAGCCTTTGATTCTCGGCGCCTGAAGCGGATGTTATACGTTTAAAGGCCCTCGGCCACTTTAGCAGTCGTCCACGTGCAACGCCAAGTCAAAATGGGTGTTGGATGTGTTGAGCGGCCCTTGTCGTGGCGCAGGTGCGGAGTACGCTCTGGCATCGATACAAGCCCTGCGATAAAACCATGGGATAGCAGAGTCGACGTGGGCGCTCTGGCAGCGAGCCTCCTAGATTGCGGGATGGTCGCGACGGTCGTATTATTAGGGAGCAGCGCGTTTTGGCGTCGCGAACAAGCCGGCGGCCTTGGCAGCACGGCGCGCAAGATACGCAGAGCAGGCATGCGAGGGTGGGCGCAATTCCAACGACAGCACACAAAGCGCGGAGAAGAAGAGAGAGAGGGCGAGACAGGGAGAGAGAAAGAGCGAGAGCGACAGTGTGCAGCAGCAGAGAAGCGTGGACGGGCTTCCGCGAGTATTATTTCTGGAGGGCCATGCCATCTACAATTGAACAACTCATCCTGCATTAGCGCCAGTGCCAGGGAATCCACAGGGTACGCGCGTGATTGGCTGCTGTCCGCGGCCGCGATCCGCTCATCGCTGCATCCCTGCGCCCCCAAAACGGTACGGGGTACGGGGCCCACGATTGCTGGCGCTGGCGCTGCTGCGGGTGCGAAGACTCGCCGGAGAGCCGTGCGAACCAGCCCACTTGCATGCATCTGATGGTTCGCAGCAGCGCGTTATCGGGCGGGCCCAGCCCGAGAGAAGCAGGCAGACAATTTGTTCAACACCACGGTAACGTTTCCATTCTACGGAACGAGCTTTCCCAGAAGCTTTCATCAGCTACTGCTCGGCTTGCTTTGACCATCCCAGCAGCACTGGCCCAATACGCCTGCGCATCCAAAATGACAAACAGTGCGCGTCTGCGTCCTGCAGGCAACTGTCGCCAGTACAATAAAATCCGTCGTAGGCCCACGATCATACAACCCAGCCGAGCCGTCCCTGTTGCCAATGCTAATCATTTCCTTGGGAATGCAGAACGCCAATCGTTACGTTCATGAATTCCTCCTATATCATACAGTGTCTTCCCGTCATGGCCATGTTCGACAATCTACACAGTAAAGTCTAGGAAGTCATAAGAGCTGGTGTCTAACGAAAACTCGCCCATCGCTTTCATCTCCAAGTCAAACTGCGAATAAGATGTGTCGGGCATAGAATTGAACAGCTCGTCTAGCTCATCTTTCGGCTCCACCGGGGAAGTGGGCGGGGTTGAAAACGGATTCGACTGAGTTGATGACCTTGACGGGGTACATGAACCCTTCAGGGGACTTGAATGAATTGGCATCTTTGCAGAACCCGCTGAGAGTGGCCGAGTGTCTGCGGGAGACATGGGAGGCGTGTTGGTGTTCTGGGAAAGTTGTTGCAGGAGGTTGATCGATGCGGCGTCGCTAGCGAATGAATTTGAAGAAGCGAAACTGGAGCTGGTAGCATTAACATCGTCAGGGAATGAATTAGAGGCAGTTTCGAAACTTGACAGGAAATCAGCACGAGAATTGCATGGAGGATGGTCGGGTAGGAACTCACATGAAGGGATCTACTGCTACGTTTGCTGAGTCGCCGAAACTGGCTGTCTCAGAAAGTAACCTCGGCAGGCCTGAGGCTTGTTGTTCATAGTCCTCGAACGATGGTGGCGAATGACCATCAGACATTGGAGAGCTTGCTGATATGGACGAGGCTCCTGAGGCCAAAGCACGTCTCGTTTTGGTTGACTTTTCCAGTCGCTGCTCAATACCAGGCCGGCTCTTCTTTGGCCTGCCACGCTTGGCTTGCCGCCGAACAGCATCTGGGAACCCGCCTACACACATTCCGCGCTGTCGGTGGCGGGTAAGAGCGTCCTGGCGTGCGAAGCCTGCACCACAAGGGCATTTGTAGGGCTTATTACCGCTGTGTATCTTTGCATGGCGTTTGAGGTCATGTTGACGAACAAAACATTTACCACAGGAATTGCACCGGAACTGTCGGTCGCCCAGGTGTGTTTGGACGTGCGACCGAATATTTTCTCTCCGTCCGAACACTTTCCCGCATTCAGGATAAAGGCATGTCCACTTATTGCTTTTGGGGTCTTGCTCGCCGATATATCGTTGGACCTCGTCTGCTGAAATACCAGTGTATTCAATGCCAGCATCCATGTCCAGGTCGGGCAAAATCGCTGGCCCTGGAAGCCCATTGATTTGGCTATTGGTGCTCAGGGCGGGAAGCAAAGGAGATGGTTGCGAGAAAGTATAATCTTCGGACGGGTGTTCTTCGATTCCCTCGAGAAACATCTGCACCGATTTTTGATGTGGTGATGACAGAGGTGACGGTGAGAGGGCGTCCGAGGTGTAATATGATGAAGATTCATATCCCATATCGGCGTCTGGGTTATCGAAATCGAATGTCATGGCACTTGATGTTGGCTCAAGGTTGATATCTGCCATATCGGAAAAATTTGGAGGCAGTGGCGCCGTCTCGAGTGGCTCAAAACATTGTAACTGCGCGGGCTTCTGAGGCGTTGCAGTTGGAGTGGGGAGGATGTTAATGAAGACTTGTCCACATGAACCATACACTGACTGTATGTGCTCATGGAGTTCTTTCAATTGTTGGTTGGTAGGTGGTTTTGAGGGAGAGGAAGGCTGCTGGGGAGACTGAGGCCGGAGTGTCCGGTGAGGAGTTTGTGGCGATGGGAGAGACTGTAGTACTGGGGATCGCAAAAAAGTGTCGTGGGGGCCCGGCTGGGGCTGGCTGTACGGCTGCGCTACTTGCATAGTATGCTGTTGTGGTTGTCCTAGGTTAGTAATACTTACGCTATTATCCTCCTGCTGGAAGGGTTGCATGTCCATGGATCCTGGGTTCGTCTGGTCCTGGGATAGTGCACGTTGAGGCATGGTCAAGTTCTCCAGGTCGAGACCCCTGAGATCAAGACTCATGCCCGTTCGCTGTTGTCGTTTCTGTGTTAGATTAGCAGGCGGTTGTCGTAGTTGTGGCGCCTCGGTTGCTGCCGGAGTGGAAAATTGACGGCGATGTTGGGTCCGTTGGCGTTGCAGGTTCGAGGGCGCATGTGTGGACAGCATGATGTATGCAGGTCGAGTCCGGAGATGTTATCGAGGAAGAGGTTATCCTATCTGGTCCGAAACTGGCGCGCCGTCAGCTGTTGCATTCGCAAGTCCTCGCGTTTCCAGATGGGTACATACCTCACGCAGTGCAAGTGGCGTCCGCCGGGCGGGTGGTATCCTTATGGTCTCCTCAGTACAGGTGCAGTCTCCCAGCGGCCTAGTTTAAGTAAGTGTATACGGCCGAAGCCGGTGCGGATGGGTGTAAAGTGTGGAAGTTGGGCGAAGCTCCTCGCTGAAGAGGATTTGCAGAACGATGTGTGTATAACAACTGTCAAGCGGGTGGAACTGTAGGTTGAGTGTGCGGGTGAAGGAGTGCAGGTGGGTTGGGTGGAAGATGAGACGACGATAGGCCGGATGCAGATCTGAATCAACACACAAGCGCGGTTACCCAGCAACCACGGCTGCCCAGGTGCCCGCGTCATCTGCACGTGCACCAGCCACGGCGCTAACCACCGCCACCGCCACCGCCACCGCTGCTCGGCTCCTTAGTCAGCCATCGGCCGCCAAGGCCCACACATCTAATTTCTCGTGGCGCCGCTGCTTCTCGTCCTTCGCTTCTCACACCACCATTCCTGCACCGACTGAGGAAGACACTCCGCTGTCTAGGTTCGTTCTTCTCCTGCCGTGCCTTCGAGCCACCGAACTCACTGACCTGTGTTCTAGGCCGCGATGCAGATCTTCGTCAAGACCCTCACGGGCAAGACTATCACCCTCGAGGTGGAGTCTTCCGACACCATCGACAATGTCAAGTCCAAGATCCAAGGTATGTTCAACTTATACCTCCTGGAAACCTCCCGTCTCACATTCGCCAGATAAGGAGGGCATTCCCCCGGATCAACAGCGCCTCATCTTTGCCGGAAAGCAACTTGAGGATGGCCGTACCCTCTCCGACTACAACATCCAGAAAGAGTCGACTCTGCATCTCGTCCTGCGTCTGCGTGGAGGAGGCAAGAAGCGCAAGAAGAAGGTGTACACTACCCCCAAGAAGATCAAGCACAAGAGGAAGAAGACCAAGCTAGCTGTCCTCAAGTACTACAAGGTGGACGGTGACGGCAAGATCGAGCGTCTAAGGAGGGAGTGCCCGCAAGCCGAGTGCGGCGCCGGTGTCTTCATGGCGGCTATGCACAACCGTCAATACTGTGGTCGCTGCCACCTCACCTATGTCTTCGACGAGTCCAAGTAGTTGAGGCACGGAGCGGGGATGGACAACAACACGGCATCCGTGGGAAGGCTTAGCATGGGCTTGCACCAATGTCCGAACTCCAGTAGATTGAATGGATTTTGTCGATGAACTCAACTTGACTTTGTACTCCCGATGCCTTACATGAAGCTTGATCCTCCTCTGATCATCGAGACGGCCAGTAATATCGACGTGGTGAAAGCGGCCGGCTGATATTGAGTCAATCCTTTTAGTGATTACAGTGTTGAGCCTTTGTCACCTACCGTATAAAGTTACAATGTATGCCAAACGCTGCTGGGGAGGCGTATCCAGAGTTTCAAACACAATCCTGCTATCATCCTAATTAGCTCTACTTCCGCCAGACCTTCCGATTGATTCTAACTGTGGTCCAGCGAACGGTTGGCTAACATTACAAGTGTGAAGGGTAGTCAGGTACGTACAAGGAGGTCCAAAGCCTGCCCATGAGGTGGTGGGGGCGCCTGAGCCCTCACGTGCCCCCGCGTTGGGCCCTGAGGTCGCCAATTCGCCAATCTTCTCCCACTTCCCGATGTCACTTCGCGCTCCACCTTCCCACCTCAACATGTAGAAAGAACCACACTCTCGCCTTCTCGATGCGATGGCACCATCCCACACCGTCCCTAACGGCACCCCTAAATCTCTACCCAAAACACCCCAGAAGCCGAGCGTCGAGCCAAATGTTCTCGAAGTGGTGTTCGGGTCACTGCTGATCAAACCGTGGTACCCTTCTTTCTACCCCGAAGAACTCGTTGGGCGAACGATTGAACGATTGTACGTGTGCCAGTGGTGCTTCAAGTATAGTAAAGAGCTTGTCGGGTTCCTAGGCCATTTGAAGGTATGCGATTTGAGATGTGGGGGACCGCCTGGCGCGGCTATATACGAGAAGGATGGGTATTCGCTTTACGAGATCGATGGGGATGAGCATAAGGTTTGCGTCCCTTTTGGACTCTAAGCCCAATACTTGCGCTAATGTAAGATAGTTATATGCACAGAACCTATCCCTGTTCGCAAAACTCTTCCTGGATACAAAATCAGTCTTCTACGATGTGACCACGTTCTTATATTATCTCCTTGTTGCGGATAACCCATCACCTGAGATCAAGAACACCAGTCCGGCCGAGTCCTCAGGAGAACCACAACAACGCCAGGTGGTCGGCTTCTTCAGCAAGGAGAAACTAAGTTGGGACAATAACAATTTGGCCTGCATCCTCGTGTTTCCACCCTGGCAGAAACAAGGCCTCGGACAAATATTGATGGGTGCCAGTTATGAAATGAGCAAGCGAGAGGGGCGCTTGGGTGGTCCAGAGAAACGTACGTTCAATCTATTCACAACACCATATGCCTCTTTCTAGACTAATGCCGTGTGAAGCACTCTCCGACTTGGGCCGCTTAGCTTACCAGCGCTACTGGTCTTCAACACTCGCTCGCACCATCCTGTCCGCGCCCGCTAAGAAGACACTCATGGTACTAGACTTGCGAAACGAGACATATATCGTTCTTGAAGACATCGTCGCAACCCTGGAGACAATGGAAGTATTGGAGCATAAGAAAAGGGGCGGAGCCGAAGCCATGGTCAACAAGGCCAAAGTCAGAGCTTGGGCTGAAAAACATAGGGTGGATCTGGAGAACCCTGTAAATCCAGACGGGTTTATTGAAGTTGAGGTTGAGGATGAGGATGAGGATGAGGACGAGGACGAGGAACAGGGACAGGGCCAGGATGACGATCAGGACGAGATGGAGGAGTAACGAGCGTGAAAATCGACGGCTGTGCTTACAGTATAGACTTTGCGGTGTTTGCCAAGAGCCAGTAAGGAGGGTTTTCCGGAGGCCACTCAGGTCAGTCTTGCTAGGCCTACTTTCGACTCTCCTTATATCTCTCTGGCTACTCTCTGCAAACATTGGCTTCGGGAGTCGTATACCCATCGATCACATAATCAATAGCATGAGATTCTAGTGGTGGTAGATACCATGTCTGAACTATGAATACCAACTCCAGATCCAATAAGTGGTGCAAAATAAGAAGATGCTACATATTGGGGTATACTTTAATTTCGCCCTGAACGCGACCTTAACACCCAGACGCCGGCCTAGTGGTGCTATCCTATCCCATGCCATCCCAAGCCAAACGAGCAGATAACCCTAAAAGCAAACGGTAATTGTAATTGTTCAGGCTGTGCTCTTCTTCCCATCCAGATAACCCACAACATCTCCACACCGCTCAAGTCTCGCCCTCGTCTCGGGCAACCCGCTCTTCAACTGCCCCAGTCCCGCGACCGCCCGCCCCCAATTCCTTTCCACATCTTCCGCCCTCTTGATCCCCTCTATACCGGCAATATCGGCACCATCAGCGTGCATAGCATCCCTCTCGCTCTCCACCCTCTGCCTCTCCAACTCGTCCATCTCGCGCGCAAACTGCTGTTCGAACGTGCGCGCCGCCAGCGCAGGCGTCTCGCGCCGATGCGCACTAATCTTGGAAATCAGCGCGTCGCGCTTCTGGATCGCGGACGCCAGTTGCGCGCGCAGTTTGTCGTTGAAGGGCTCAAACTCTTCCTTTTCTACGGCTTCGTCGGCGACTTCAATGTCCATGGGCTCGCCGTCGCCGTCGCCATCGCCGTCGCCAACGTCGCCACTGCCGCCGTTCGCACCGCGCTTCACGAGATCGATGCCATTTATCGAGATGTTGGAGCGCATCCCCGCGAGCACTTGGGTCACGAATTCATCGACGAGGTTTTCGACTTGCGTGCGTAGTTCATCGGGCTCGGAGCTGTCGGTGACGGGGGGTAGGTGGAGATCTAGTTTCTGGCGAGCGGCGGTTCGGATTTGGTCTGTGAGAAAGGTGAGGTCTGCTGGGGATTGGAGTTCGATTTTTCGGTGTTCGTTGTCCATTGCGGGGGTAGTGATGGCGCGGGTTGTTGCGGACGAAATGCAATCGCTGTGAGCAGTTGCGCGAAGAGTCGCGAAGATGGGATTGGGTAACTAGTATCAGTAGTAGATGCGAAGAGCCCTGGCAGGGTTGATGTTACAAACGGCGGGGTATGTCATGCAGTGGAGTTGGCTGGCTGAGCTGTTAAAAGATAATTGTTTTGGTGTCGTTCCTGCAGCGACCTCGGCACGACGGCACGTGAGGGCGCATTCATAAACGTGGGGGTACCCCTCCTACGAACTTGGCCAAGACGAGATGGAAACATCACGAACCAAGAACTCTATTGTGGAGGACTTTCAGCAAGTAAAGAGCATTCTTGTTCCAGACTATAGGACCAAACTGCGAGATCTGCGTGAATGCGGAAGCACCCGACAAGAGTCAACAACCTGACGCGCGGTAAATGTCCGTCCTATGCGACAGGTAATACAAGACTGGACTCCAACACCCGCAGATATCAAGAGATTGGAGACTCAAATGCCACGCAGCCACCCCTCTGGTATCACTCCTGAGCAAACAGTCCGCCGTTACGCCCGCCAAATGCTACCATGTACCAGATATTGCGCCCAGTAGGTTATGAAGGAAACAGCTGCCCGACTTCCTCATCCGAGATAAGGATATCCTGAACAGGGTCTTGCTTGCGCTCGAGGTCATCGAAGTCGTAGTCAGCGTAACTCGGTAGGAAGATCTCTATTCACGTGGGCCAAAACATTAGCAAATATACTCTATAAAGAGCCATGGTTCAAGTGTACCTTGATTCCAATTGAAGCCCTGCGATGCCTTGACACAGCTTATCTGCATACGTCGAACACATCAGCACAGTATCCCAACCTGCATTCCACGATACCGCCAGATGCAGGGTTGTAGCGTACCAGCCTCGGGCTTTCTGAGTCGCCTACGTTGATGACGGTGTGCTCGGTCTTAGTAAATGTAGCGGCTGCGGCTTGTTAGTACTGGTACTGCCATGCACAAAGCCCTGCTGATGTCTGTAATTTGACCCGAGGATGTAAAACGAGACGTCGTAGGTAGCTTACACATCAGCGAGGGCCTCCTGTCACGCTGCTCCTTCGTCTTCGGGCTTGGAGCACTAGAGTCGCCATTCAGCGACTCGTAGCTGCCGTAGGAGGACGAGGAGCAGTGTCCCGCGGCCAGCCTGTCCTGACCCTGCCTGCGCCGGGGGATCGCAATCGAGGAAGACATGGTGAACAGGATTCGAAGCGCCAGACACCCTGCAAGGCCTATGAAAGAAAGCGAAGAGTATGTGGTTGTCGGCGGAGGCCTGGAGCCCAAAGACAAGCTGCACTGCAGTCACAGCCTCGAGGCTGACTGGTTCGGGGGCCAATGAGGTCACGGCAGCCTACGTCGGAGGTGCCACCCCGCAGTAAGCTAACGCTAGGCCCGATGCGTCTCATGCGACCCGTTGTCGTGGACCATGGCTTTGATACGGCGTGGGTGACTCCTTGTTTCCATTGTCGGCCAAAGCGAGGCACCACGTGGTGCGAGTAATGCAGGTTGCTACGCAGTGGTGGCTCGAGAGTGAGCTTGCAGACCACTTGCACAAAGAACAGCTAACTATTCGGCTTCTTTATGAGCTACTCGAGGCACCCCTCGATATGGTACATGGACACGACTTACAAACACTGAAAACCGCGATGATCAAGGATAACTAACGACTCGGTCCTGCCGAAATAACAGTAACGGACATTAAAAAACTACAAACGACATCCTCCTCCGGCTTGACAACGCGCGCATTATAGCAAGACAGAAAAGACAACAAAGCAAAAGAGATAGGAATAGCTATTACCACTTGTTGAGCTCCTGCGCTAAACAAAGCTCCCTGGTGCGTCTGCCAGCCAGTAGTACAATCTTCCCATACCATATCGACCATGTAAAACGGCTCATCTCTTCGACGTATCTTCGTGCTCGTGCTGTACGGTGCGTATACAGCGCTTCTGATCCGCACTCCACCCAGGGGTATCCCGAAAAAAGAACTCAGTAACAAACATTCCATGTCCCGCTTACTCCAAACCCCTCGGCTCCTGAACGTGCTTGTAGTAGATGAAAGAGGAAGTATTATAGATGCGGAATTGAAGAACGAACCATCGACGAGGCTACGTGGTAGAGGGGTATCATAGCTTCATTGTGGAAATCGGGGGCGCTGGAGTTTACCAGCCCTTTTTGCGCGCGAACCGCTTGTTCAATAGAACAAGAACTTTCGATACGTTGAACTGGACGTATTCTAGATCAAGGTCCTCTTGATTATCTTTCTGCATTTCCAGAAGATCATCTAGCTTGAGGTCGAGTTCGAGGAGGCCTCGATTGCGGCCTTTGTAGTGTAGCGAAATTACAAAAGTACCCGGCAACGGACTTGTGAAGTTGAAGTAAATGTTCGCTCTACGATTCTCCGGCACATTGCTCTTTTGAATCACGCCTTCTTTCTCAAGTTGCTGGTGAGTGAATTTGTAGGGGCCCAGGACCTGATGTTTTTGTTGTTTCCTTGTCTTGCCCTCGGATTGGCTGCGAACATTGTGGAGATAGGATTTGTACGTCTCGAGTTGGCCGACAAGATATGCGTTGTGATCGCGAATTGTCCGAAAGACTTCATCGAGCTTCTTAGTCTCTTCGAGGACTTTCTCCTTCATAGACCCCAGATGCACCAGCTCTTGCTCCACTTCATCTCGAAGTAACGAGAATCCGTCTTCTTTATCAACAACGCCGAGGTCCTGTAACTGGCTGAGTAGTTCCATGCTACGGATTCCTTTTTTGACCATAACCGAGTCATTCTTGGTTGTTGCTGCGGCTTCTGCAATCCGGTCCAGCCTCAAAGGTCGCCTGGTGATGCTTGAATTGGAGGGCAGAGACCGCAGCATCATTACGAATGTCGACTTTGCTTCCATGAAGAAAATCTCCTCTTGCGTGATGTCCAAGGCTGCTGTAAGATCATCCACAGGTGTCTCCCACTTGCTAAATAAAGGGAGATTGATAGCTCGATTTTCCTTCCGTGGCAGTTGGGCTGGAGCCGGACCAAGTTCTTGTAGAATCACTCCTAAGTGCGAGCTATCGTCCTTGGCCTGAGTCAAGTCAAACGCGTTGTTCGCGTTATGGTTGAGATGGACGCCTACAAGTTCCGTGACATGTCTTTCCAGTAGGGAATGTGTGGCGTATACCTCGTTGAGAGTGATGGAAAGCTCCAGATCTCTCTTGGACAGCGCAACGTAGTTGTCCATCTCCAAGCTCTCATAGAAGTCCTGGACTTCGCAGAGGTCAAGAAGGAACTTGTTGATGCGTTCCTTATTCTGTTGGATGAACGGTTGCAGTTTGACCATGTACGGTTCTTTCGCGTACGAGGGTTTATTGGCCAGGTTCTGCAGCATTTTCGCAACGTATGTAAGCGTCCGCTTCGGGTTTTCGGCCGGGGTAGCATCAATGAGCATATACGACCTGGGTGTCACTATCGCAGGGTTGATGAATCGGAGGAAGAAGAAACCACCGATGAGTGTACAGATGGTCTGATCTTGCGCGTCAGGATACTTGCGTCGTGACAGACTGCGGATCTGCTTGCAAATCCAACGGATGCCATACGGTGTCTCTTCGAGGCCTGTGATAATAGTGGTAAGAAAATTGTTGGCAATTTCCATTAGCATAGTCAAACGCGGTGCAATAATCTGCTGGACTGTTTCGTTCTCTGCGGCCTGTTCTGCAGTTACGCCTTTGGATAGGTTCGGCGGCAAAGTACCCTGCTGCTCCTCAATTTCAGCAATCATCTTCTCGTATACCTTGAGTGGGTTGATTTCAAGATCGAGATCCTTCAACTCAATTAGCGAATTGATACGGTCTTGTAGGACCACTTTGAGGTAACTTTGGCCGGGGCCTCTTCGGGTATATGTGGTCATCATACGGGAGACCGGAGTGTTTGCCCGGAGTAGGGAGCTGTAATCTGGGGTGTTGTCGAACTGAAACGTGAGGACAGACTGGACTCTGGCGTTAGCTGATAGCACAAACGCTGCGGGTAGTACAACAGACCTGAAACATGGTCAGCAGTAAGTGCTCTTCGCGGCTCTCATATTGGTTCCCGTAGATGGTGAACATGACGGTCTGGAGCAATGCGTCAATCTCGGACATGGAAACGAGCCGACACAGATGGGCAATGTGCCGCGGCTCGGCTTGCAGAAGGAAGAGCAGGTTGCCGTATGTTTGCGTCTTCTCGTCGTTGGGGAAAAAACCCTCTTGTAGTTCGGCGGCGTCGTCCAAGTGGCTGGCGACTTCGTTTTGCTATTCAGACTGTTAATGTTGATCTCGCTGCCATGATACAATGCCGCGCGTACCTCTTCTAGCGCCATGCGATTCTGGATGAGCAGTGCGATGCGCGAATCAAGGTATCGGACGTCCTTTTCTAGGACGAAGTTCTTCTTTGACTGCGACGAAATCTTCGACTTCAGCTCGCGCAGCACCTTCTGGGCTGGGCCAATGTCAGCACTCGACGGCCACGATGCGTCCACAAGAAGAAGATACCTTTTGCCAGATCGTCCTCGATCTCCAGATCTTTGTCCTTGGCGGACATGGACAGGTAGAGGGCCGTGACCGAGTACCGCTTGGACTGGCGCACCGAACGCGAGCCATCGTGCGAGGACATTGTGTTCTGGCGCGAGACGGGGATGAAGGACGAGGACGAGGACGTCGACGCTCGCGACGGAGCATGCAGCATAGAGACGGCCATGGCGAGCTGCGCGGCGGGGTGTGCGGGCGACGAGCGAGGTAGAGAGCGAGAGCGAGCGCGAGTCTGACCGGTGCAGAGGAGCGGCGCAGCGTGGTTGCACGAGCCGCGGCGGGGCACAAAGAGGACAAGGGCGGTATCGCGGCTACGACTGCGACGGACAGGGCGCCAGCGAGATTGCGCGACGAGGGTGGCCAAGCTGGACGGGCCGAGTCAATTCAGGGCGGCGAGCTGGGACGGCGGCGACGGGGTGGAGAGGGGAGGGGAGGGGAGAGGGGAGAGGGGAGAGAGGGTGCGAGGGTGGCAAGTGCAGGGACCGCGAGGGTTGCGCAATCAACAACACCTGGGCAGGTTACTCGTACAGGCCAGCGAGGGCGGGCGTTCGGCCAGCAGCAGCAACAGCAGCAGCAGCACTGCGCAGACACCGCCGCGGCCAGCCAGGCCAGTGCCCCCCAGCCCCCCAGCCCCCAAGCCCCCAAGCCGCCGCTGCCAGCTGCAATCAAACGCCAAACGGGCCCCCGCACCCACGCCTGAAACGGGGCAGCCGCGGCCAAGGGGGGAAAGGGGCAGCGGCAGCGGCAGGTGCGACGTGCCTGGCGCTAGCTGCCCTCGCGGCCTAGCCCGGCCCGGCACGCGGCTTGCACTCAACACCGTGGAATGCATCGTCTCGCGCAGTCATCTGTCACCCCGTTGGCACCGTCTGTCTACAGCAGGTCCCGACCATCCATTTGCGCACCCTGTCAAGCCGCCAGACCACGCTGCTGGTCCGTCGTACCATACATGAGATGGCCCTCCACCAGAGTCGGCAATCCAACACAAATGTGCTGCCGGAAGAAACGCCAGTCGGACTTCGGAGCCTGGAGGCACGACGAGACGAACAGCCGCCGTCCATCCTCAATGCACCATTGCCGCCAGCACAGCCATGAGTCCGAAATAACTGTCCTTTGTATTAGCTCAAGTCCACCAGCAGCAAGAATGCGCCGAGAAGCCATGGCACTGCACGCAAAGAGATTCGGAATCTTAGCTTACCCTGACGCACACACGACCCATTCCCTGACCGTCATAAACTCCATCAGCTCTGTGGATGTGACAACAAGTTTCACTTCCGCTGCACCTATAAGGACCGTGATGAACAGCCTCCCAAGCACGCTTGGCACGATCGCAAAAACCATCAGGGGCAGCACGAGCATCAACGGAAGCCAGATGGCTGGTGAGTGAGCATGTGCCGCGCCATCGGCGTTGCCTGCTGCCCTACCCCGCGAGACTGCGAGCAAGTCATTCTTCCTTTCGAGGAACTCCATCTCCGCAGGGTCAATGGGAGCTCGGGCCTCTATCCACGAACGGTAGGCTTGGATATCTTCAGTACCAGCTGGATCCAAGTTTTTGAGCATGCCGGTGAAAGAGGTCAATCCCTGATCTAAGATTAGGTCAGTCAGGACCGTACCATGACCCATCAGTGCACTCTTGCAGTCCGGCTCATCATGTGAATAAGATAAAAGTACGAGACCCCACATTTGGAACTACACTCATTGATAAAAAGAACTTACTGTATTGCCCCAGCTTCAAGTAGATTCGACCTAACAATTCCGTCCTCCTCCAATGCAATTCGCTTCCGTAACGAGCCTCGCCACGTCTGGATACGGCATGGAATGCTCTTGGAGAACTCTGCGCAATGCATTCGTCGAGATAGCGTAGCTCTTCCTCCAGCTCAGCTATCTCATCTTGGAGATGGAGTAGGACGCGATGATTGAGTTGCTCGAACCTCCTATACATGGGGACTATACCGCCCTCGTGCACTGTATTCCTCCCGTCTTTAGAGGCTTCGGTTAGCTTACCTGCCAACAGCTCGTATCCCACAATTGTCGTCCGATTGAGGTCGGGCCCCAGTGGAGGTTGATAGTTGGGTGGATGTATGGGCACCTGTTGATACGGCGGCATCTGGTCCACACTGCTAGGGGGGGCCATGGGAAGATGAGGTGTCATTGCAAAGTTATCTTGACTGCCTGGAGGATGGGGGGCAGCAAGCGCATGCGGAGGTGAAAGATACTCGAGGGGGGGTGGAGGTGGAGCTACAGGAGGCCACGCAGTAGGCACAGGAGCGTACATATTGACAGATGAAGTAGCAGAATGGGGATCCGCGTCATACAGAGCCATTAGAGGTTGCGGGTTCGGTGACGGTCCTCCAGCGAACTGAAAGTCTCTTTGTGGCTGAGGGCTTTGCAGAATATGGTTTCTCAGCTCTTGCTCCTGACGTTTGAGCTGCCTAGTATGTGGGTCGCTATGGCGCGAAGAAGAGGCTGATGGCACCCTAGGCGGGGCTATTCTCTCCAAAGCATTGCCGGGGTGCTCTTCGGAGTCCTCCGCTGAGTAAGAACTGACTTCGTCCTTGTCCTCACCACGCTGCACGTCGTCGTCTTCTTCATCGCTTTCCTCATCCTGATGAGCCATGGGTTGGTATTGATTTGATTCATGCGTTCGCTCTACGATGAACCTGGCTGGCCGTTTGAAAGACCGGCCTCGGTGTCGTAATTGCTCGTGGTCCGGCCTTCGTACCGGAGCCGGTGAGGTCATCGTCGAATTGAGGGGGGGCTCATCAGCATTAGACGAGAGGTCTTCATCGTGTTCAGTATCACTAGAACTGTCCGAGGACGATGAAGAGGGCATAGGTCGATAGTCCTGTGTGATAACACCATCAAGGGAATCTTCTGACATCATCTCGTCCTCCATGTGTTGGAGGAGGGCTGAGTGGTGGGCCGCCATGGCCTTCGCTTCTGCGGGAGTTCTTCCGGGGGTCCCTTGCTTTCGGTCGCTAGCTGCTCTCGCTACGTGGCTCTTGTTATACGAGTTTTGTGTGATAGTTGAATTACTCTCGGTCGAGAGCTGAGATTGCCGGGTAATTCCTGGGAGAACAGAGATCGAAGAACGATCGACTAGATCTATAGAGCTCTCGTCACAACGTTGCAGTGAGCTGTGCTTTTGCTTGCGCGACCGACTCACGTCCTCAGCCGGGCGGCTGCGACGATGGACTGCACGGTGGTCATATTTGGGAGGTTTGCTCTGGCATGTCGAAGACTTGGGCTGTGGGGTGTCGTCGGGGCCGAATTCGGGCCGCGAGGAGGGCCGTCGAGGCAGAGAGAGAGCAGAAGAACGGGTCGAGTCGGGCTGTGTCCCAGTGTCAGAAAGGACGTCGTCTGAGGGAGTTTGGGAGGGAAGTGAAACTGGTCATTCTCACCATGCTACGTGTCTACGTGTACTCGTACGTCTGCCAACAACCCGGGCGGGAGCGCGCTTCGTGTCAGTGGATCTGATATTGGTGGCGGCCCGCATCAAAGACAAAGCTGGCTGTGGACAACACGGGGATTTCGATTGTAGCGCAAGGTGCGATTGCGTGCATACTGGAGGCGAGCTTGTGTACCATCCAAGCATGCGTTGTGCCACTGCTAAGCAAACAACCAGGCTTCCCGCGCTTGGAGCAGCGATAAGGGACGCAGCTTGGACATGGCCACTGCAGATTCGAGGGGACGCGTCCACGCAAGTGGCGAGGTGGGAGGCATCGGACGTGGTGAGCAGCCAGTAGTCATTCACCGCCTCGGGGATGCAGGAAAGTGGTGGAGGGGGTGCCGAGGCGGGAGAGTGGTGCCCAACCAATCGTTGCAGCCCATCCATAATTATATCGACCCCAGGTAAACAAATACACGCGGCTCGCTCGCTCCTCCATGCTTCCATCCACCTTCTGGAAGCTGCACGGGTGCATTCATGGTTTATACTTACGGGTGAGCTCCCTGTCCAGTGCCAGCCCGTCCTCCTCGTCATTCCCGTCGTATCTACTATCCAGCATGTCCCTTTGCGAGACATCCACATGCATGTTACCATGGAAGAACACTACACCACCATGTCATCTAGATCACGAGGTGCAAGTATCCGGTACCCCTATCGTTTACGACAATCTAATCTCGGCCGATCGCAGTGTGCTCCTCACAATCATGTTCCTCCGAGTCTAGAAACGACCTATATCGCGCCCAAACAACCAGTTGAGGAACCTAGCAGCGCTTTAGTAACATAGTAATGCCGTGCTGATATCAAGAGCAAAACTGACCAGTATGTCGGGATCAAGATCTTGTTCCTTAGAGAGACACTCCGTGTCAGATACGCGCCTCTCCAGAGTACCCACGCAGCTCTTCCTGAAACATTATGGCCAGTACCACCCTGGAAAAGCGCATTCCAGTTGCCGATATAGGCCATCACCCCAAGGTTCCTCCACGTGAAAGGTGCCCGCTCGATATCGCCCTTGTTCAACCGTTTGGCGAGCCATAGCGCTTTCTGGCTTGCTACTTGGGCTGTTGCGGGGTAGGATGTTCCTTCAATGACGCTACAGTCGCCCAAAGCGAAGACGTGTTTGAGGACGGCTTCTGATCGATCTTGGTCTTCTTCTTCAGAAATGAGTTTGACACGCAAACGATCATCGGTCACGACGGAAGCCGTCTTGGGATGCTTTTTTACTTCCCAGCGAACAGAGCTGGGCGATTTCTGGTCAAATTCGGGCCCAGACACCCTGACGCCATCCGCAGGTAGTTCGGGGACCTGGCGTAGAGCATTTGCTATCAACGGGTTCATCATAAGCCCAGTACCTTCATTGTTAGTAGCAGGCCTCATCCCAGCCTACGAGTAGAACTTACTCCATACGACCATTCCAACGCTGATCTCGCCCTCTTCTTTTGTCGTAAGTGTGAATACCGCATGGTCCTCCGTTACACCCTTGGATCTCGTTCCAGGAGTACCAGGGTACAAACTTTCTACATGGTGCTGTGTCTTGATAGAGATACCTTCTCTTCTTAGTGTCACCAGGGCGTAATCTGCTATCTTACTGTCAAACATGGGGAGAACCTTGGCCGCCACATCATAGACTGTGATCCGATGGAAAGACATCAGCTCGGGATATATCCGCGCTAGGTCTTCGTGGATAATGTCGTGAAGCTCTGCCGCAAATTCAATACCTGTCGGTCCACCGCCAACAACTGCAAAATTCAAGAGATGCGTCTTTGCTTCATCGGACGTCGTAGGGAGGGCTGCTAACTCGAAACACGCAAGGAGTCGATTTCTGATTTTCCTAGCATCGCCAACATCTTTCAGGAAAAAGCTGACTTGCGTTAGGCATATTCCTGCAACAAGGTTATTATTGGGACTTACGCGTGCTCCTTCACCCCAGGCGTGCCAAAGGTCTGACTGTAGCATCCTACTGATATGACTAGTTTGTCGTATACCAAGTCAAATAGCTTCCCTTTCTTGACCGCTTCAATACTCTCCCCATTTCTTTTAGCCCCAAATGCATTGCCGTGTCGACCAGTTGTTCGGGCAAGACCTTGAGCTGGGTCATCCGCGGCCTCCTCAATGGTGATTATCTTGTTCTTGAAATCCACTGTATCTGCCCATCCCTGGAAGAAGTTTACCTTTGTCCGTCTACTCTTGACCGGTTCCATGGCTGTTCGGAATTCGAGAGTACCGACCGCCGTTGAAGCAAGCAAGGGCGTGAAAGTGAAGTGGTCTCTCGGTGAAACAACAACAGCTTGATATTTGTCGGAGTCCAACTTCCTGGCGACAGTGAAGCCAGCCCATCCACTTCCTAGAATAATCACTCGTTCACGGCCTATATAATCCATGAATCTCGATTAGCCTCCGAACCCGCTCAGCGTCGATCGTTATGTGGGGATCGGGGGCACCCTCACCTTCTCTCCCATTGTCTAATTGACTGATAGTGATACCTCTCCGTTGTTGGACACTAGTGTTGGTCCTGCGATAGAAGTTGCCAGCTTGTACTGCAGATGAAGACGGCCCAAGGAGGGCCGAACGTGTGTTGGTGGTCCGACACGACATATCCCGAACGCTTAAAGACAACTGCTGTGCCCGACAGAGGCGTGTTGTTGACCGCATCTCTGACAGAGTTGGTGTGTGATTTGATGCCCGAGGACATATCGGTCGCGTCCAAGCTTCGTTGGTTTTTCTCCTTCCGGCGCTTGATTACGTGACCATGACACTATAAATGGTGACAGTTTACGTCCGAGTTCACATTGGAGACAAATTCCCTGTAGATGCAGGTGTATGCCTCAATTAACTTTTAGTAGTGCACGAGTTACAATGGGAGCCTCGATGAGCGTCACCTCACGTCCTCGACATAACTTGTTGCTGACTCAGACATACGATAATCTTCCCTTCATCTTTAAAAGCCTACATGGTCTCCAGTACAGTAGGTAAATCTAAATTAGAACTAGTAGATGTAAGAGAGTACAATTCCCTGCGTGGGTACGGGGCCACCAGAAGCTGTTCAGGTCAGAATAGCACCGAGTAAGCTGAGATATACCTATTTATATGCCCCTCGCAACCTGAACCGCTTCCACTATACTGTGTTATGGCTGATACCATAGCTCCAAAGAATAGGATAGCTTGCGATAGAATAGTGAGGACGCTACAGGAGCGTGTCACCCAGAGCACACCTCACAAGGGACACGCCGGCTCGCACAGTATCACCAGCTCCATGCTCGTCGAGGCTCGGGTTAACTTCAACAAGATCTATAGCGACCAGCGAGCCAGTCTCTGCTATGCACTCGGCAATGAAGTCGCCTTCACGCAACGTCAAGCCACCTCGCACTGGCGTACCAGTGCTTGGTGCCCACATAGGATCCAGTGCATCCACATCAAACGACAAATGGATTGGCGTGTCACTTCCGATCCAGCCAAGTGCCATGTCCATGACTTTGCCAATGCCGTGTCTGTGGTTCAACATTAGTGCTAATTCTGACCGCGCTAGAACACATCGAGGGCGGTGGGATGCTGGGTGGCTTACCTGTCAATGTCATGCATCGAAAACGCCTTGATACCATGCTCCCTCAAAATTTTCTTCTCGCCTTTATCGATGTCACGAAGGCCAATGTAGACAAGCTTCCTGGTGCTGATTTTGTGGTGATCTTTCAGCCATCCGAATGTATCCTCTCTCTCCTCGCTTGCCAGGCCCGTAAGGAACGCTACAGGCATGCCGTGGATGTTGCCGCTCTCAGATGTTTCCGGCGTGTTGATATCGGCATGAGCGTCGACCCAGATGACGGCAATCTCGCGGCCTAGCCTTTCTCGAATTGCCTTGGCTGTGCCGGAGATGGTGCCAATCGCGATGGAATGATCTCCTCCAAGAGTCAAAACCAACTTTCCGCTCTTTGCATGGCTATAGACCTGTTCACTGACTTCCTTGGTCACGGCACTGACGAACTTTGGGCGCTTCATATTGCGATACGATGGATCGTCTGCGGGCAGAATCTCCGAGTACGAATGCACTTGGCCGTCGAAGGCAACATTGAACTCCAGATCCTCTTCCAGCTGTTTGATCAAGCCCGCCTCGATGAGAGCCATAGGCGCGGCGTCGACGCCTGGTTTGGGCTAGGAGAGCGGTTAGGGATTATGAGAGGTACTGGTACGGGTAGATGATTTACCTGTCCGCCACTGAACCCCACTGCTACCACGCCTAGATCATGGCGATGGGCGAGGAATTTGGGCTCTATCTGTGGTGCGGAAGTCATTGCTTAGGGACGGAGGTCGCGAATGCGCCTTCTGTTGTTGAGAGCCGACTGCGCGGCTGAGGATCGATGAGTCTGGCGAATATGCAGCAGAGGGGACGACGACTCACGCGGCGAGCGGACAAAGGACGGCGAACGGACGGACTACTCTAGCTATTGTCCCGGTGTGGGGTCGGTCAAATGTCGTTCTGAGCGGCGTTGCAGCACGAAGATGTCAATCAGCGTATCCGGCTATTCTGGAGACGAGCAAGGCGTGCAAAGTTGGAAGGCTAGGAGTTTGGGGGACCACAGTCGGGCTTTTATGTGTGCTAGTAGCTGCGCCATCCCTTAGGTAATGTGTGTCTTTCAGAGTTTTCGTGTCGCGAAGACCTGTACTTAGGGGAAGGGTAGAAGATGAGACGACCGTTAAGTACAGGATTAGGCGTGGGTTTATCTGGGCCCCCACTATAAGGACTGACGGGCCCGACGCGAGAGGTGCCTGCTGGCGTCCACGGGTGGGCAGTACGCCCGGGCACGTCGAGCTGTTGGCGGGCAAGCTGCTGGACGAGCAGCTACGCAGGCCAGGGACCCGAGATACGAAGCGCCAGTCGACAGTTGACGGGCGCGAAGGGGTGGTGTGGTGGGTGGTGGGTGGTGCTATCCGGGAGGTGTCGTGCTATCCGGCCGAGGGGCGCCGGGATGCCGAGATGCCGAGATGCCGAGAGAGCGCACGTGCCAGGGCGCTTGGAAGCGGCTCAGCCTTGCAACCTGTCCAATGCCTCACCAGCACCTGCACCCCCATGGCCTCGTAATCCGCACATCTGCCCGTCCCCGCGTGCGAAACGGTACTCCCTCAGTTCCGAAGATGCTTGCTCCCGCCATCCGCTTCGTGGCCGCCAAGGGGTCTGCGAAGGCACAGACGGGATCCATCCAGCTCCTTTGCCGTGTCAAGCCCGGTGTCAGCGCAGGCAGAGAAGGCATCGTGCACGTGTCTGGCGCGGGCGTCGAGCTTTGCGTTGCGGCGCAGGCACGCGCCGGCGAGGCCAACAGGGCTGTCTGCCAGGTCATCGCCGAGGTGCACAGCATCCCTAAGCGGCCATGTAAACACCATTGCGAAGAAATAGCTGACCACGCTTCTGGCAGGCGCTCAAAGTACCCAAATCCGACATACACATCGCCAAAGGAACGAAGACTCGAGAGAAGACAGTCATGATCAAAAACATCACAGAAGACCCGGCCGAGGCCATTGAGTGCATTAAGATTATGCTCCAAGAGAGCGCGACTCGCTAAATCTACCACACATGGACCTATATCCCGCCGTCCACTCGTTCCGCTCCCAATGCCTGCCCTGGGATGGTTTGTTCCATCTGCCCATGGTTCCCGCTGCCATTACAACATGTCCAGAGGTGCAAAAACCGTCCGTTTTAGTATTCCCATGCGCCGGCTTCAGTTGCGTTTACTAGCACCAAATGTTAACTGAAGTCATGCGGAAGGTAGATGAATACGCACTTGTGAGAGAGTTGAACCCTAGGCAATCCGGTCCCGTCTCAAATCCCTCGATCTGCCCAAAGACCTGGTAGCCCTGGCCCTGCGCGGCCGGGCAGGCAACGAGTCCACCCTCGAACGCAAGATTGCCAAAGTTCTCACCCTCGGTCTTGTTCCAGCCGTCTACAACAGAGCCATCGGGCTTCCAAGCGGAGTGGGGAGCTGTGTAGCTCAACGTGCCATCAGGCGCAACGTACACTGGCAACTGTCAACTTCTGGCTCAAAGCGACGAATCTGAAGCCGCAACTTACCCTGTTGTCCGCCCGGCACAACGACACCAAGCGAGAGCGTGCCAACTCCGCCAGCCAGTACGGTCGAATTGCCGCTTGGGCAGGCATCGCCGACTTCTGGGGGGCAGTACGATGAGGGGGGTCCTCCGCCCAGGAAGAACTTTCCACCGCGAGCAGTCAACGTGCGGAAATGAACCGGAGAAGCGCTGCGGGTGGACATGACACCGAAGTATCCAGACTGAGCGAGGGTGCTGGCAACTAGGGCCGAGAGAGCAATGACAGTCTTCATCTTTGAAAACGGTAGGAGCGAGTGTGCGGGTGAGGATGAGATGTAGGTGAGGTCCTTGATGATTGAATTTCTATGAAATTGAGAACGATGTGCGATGATGATGGATAGAAATGAGGCATTTCTCTACCCTCTTATACTCGGCCTGGTGAGGGGCAACCATAAAGAACTGCATGTTGAACGTGGATTAAACACCTCGGCATACGCCTTTTCGGACGTAGGATCATAGATGGTAGGGTACCAGTGGCCCTAATTCGGTGGAGTACGGGATACTCGGGGCCCTGCAGACCGCGTTTTGGCACGGCAAAGGTTGCATGTTGGCACGCTACCTAAATCAGTGCAGTCTCCATGCTACATACCAAAGCATAGATGCACGGGGATCGGCATGGTAACAATAGTTGCAGGTCACAGGAACGCACTACCGGCGTCGGGGCGGGCGACAGAAGGGCGCACTTGGGTGGAATATTCAATAGTCTGCGTCGCGAGGCGAATGATAGCCTTGGAAAAAGATCAACGCTACTGCTCGTGGACCGTTGTTGTCGATGCAACCGAGTGACGTCGTTTCGCCAAAGACGGCCCCGGATTGGGACCCGCTGCCACACCTTAATTACCCCGGCCCTTCCGGCTTGGACTATTAATAGTGTCGTCGAAGCCGAATTTCTCCTTTGACTTGAATCGGTTGGTAGTCCAGTCAACATCTTCCAGGGGTACAACGCTTAAATAGAAACAGCGCTCACGGTCCGACAACAGGACCCGTGGTAACGCACCGGGGAACAATTTTGGTCGAATCTTGAGCTGACCATAAATGAGGCGTTACTCTCGGGGTTGTGATACCATGACTGATCGTAGCACTCCTCATGGCAAATCGGCGATGCGCAGACGAGACCGCTATGGCGACTGGACCCAGAGTAACAGTGCCTCTGGGCTGGTGGCCAAAGGCATGTATCGGCTTCATGTTCAATATGGACGTATTGCCGGATTCATCCGTTCACTACGATTACTTAGTACTATATCCCATGCGCCGACAACTCCGTACTCAATATACCCTCCAACCCATCCTAAACACCTCTTCATCGCCGAAGCTAAGAGACCCATAATCAGAACAGTTAACTTCCCTGCACTGAGCGGTTTGATAACATACAGACTACATCCACAGACACAGCTTCCCACTGGCGGTCCCGGCCGCGACCCAGTCTTGGGTAGGATGGAATCTAGCGACCGATGGCACTGCAGTGATGCCTTCGCCTCCAAGTTGCGCAAGTTGCTGACCTTTGGATGTGTAAATATCCACAAATCTATTCATGTTGCCAATACAGAAGCGCTGGACGTTATCTTGGGGGTGCAGTTGCCACTGCGGTCGTAGTCTAAAAGTGTTGTTAGGGTCAGCTTGACACATAGGTGGCAATAACACATACATTGTGACCCATCGCCCTGTCTGATTGTTGTGTGGTATCACGACTGAGGGCTTCATCTCAGCATCAGTCAGAGATGTGCCAGCCGTCCAATCTGCACATTTGCTAAAGTCATGTATTTTTATCGTGTCATCGTAGGAAGCTGTCGCGACCTGACCGGCCGAGTTCCACGCGGCGTGTGATACTGAAAGTCTACTTTCATGCTCCCCAACCAAGGCTGGCAATCGCTGCTCCCCTTTGCCCTTGATCTTGCGAAGGTCCCAAATTTTCAGTGTCCGGTCTAACGAGGCCGTGGCAATCAGATGGGGCTGAAAGGGGTGCAAGCTGAACCCTCCAATCTTTTTGTCTGACAGTTGAAATATTTCAAGCCCAGCAGATTCTTCAGCCGGCGTGCGCATGTCATATATGCCAAAACGGCCATCTAGCGTCGAGAAATACAGCATGTTTGGATTATCTTTCGAGATTTCTACTCCCGATAAAGGTGCGTCTTCGCTTGCCTCAGGCGGCGAATATACTTCGACGGCGACACCTTTCGCAAGGTCGAGCTTACGCACCGAGGAGTCGTATGAAGCCGAATATAGGGCGTTAGAATTGTGTGGACTGAACTGAAAGGTGTGTATAGTTCGTGTATGTGGCTTCAAGGTGGTGATGCTAGGTCCCTCTGTTTCAACATCTTCGTCATCCTCTTCCTTGACTTCAGACGCTTTCTGCGAGCAATCGCATATACCAAGGTTTCCTAGTTTATCCCCAGCAAATACAAGAGGTTTCTCCGTAGTGGGATGGAGCCCAATAGCATACTAAAACTGTCAGTTCATTCCATGGTCGCTCACATTACTAAAATTGATCAAAGACTTACGATACGCTCAGGGGTAATCTTTATCTCATTGGGCTCGTAGTCTTCCCAGAGTTGTAGCGCACTCATCTTCTCCCGCAGTGCTCTCAACTCTTTGTCTGACGTCACTTTGATGTCCTCCGTATCAAAGGTGCGTTCATGTGGTTTAGCGGGCCCAATAACGGACAGGAGGTTACTGTTCTGATCCCATTCTTTCCCCCCTACTAGTATATCTTTAAAGTCAAAGGGGTCGCTAACACGCTGTCTTTTCGCGCGGTCAGCTTCCCTCCGAACTTCATGCTCTTCCTCTGCCTTGCGTTTTGCCACTGCGCTGTCCGCCTCTATGCCTCTAAGTCGTGACGAAGTCCGGCGCGGCCCAACTTCTTCCTGTTTGATCTTCTTAGGCATTGGCTTTTTCGATCTGGATTTGGTAGAAGCTGCAGCCTTTGAGGTCGGTGCTAGTCCTGCCTCCGCCGCTTCCATCTCCAAATTCCGCAGCAGGGCCTGCGTCTTCGCGATATTCTCCTGGCGCTTTCGCTCATACTCGCTCAGCTCGACCTTTTGCCGCGCCATATCGACGGTGCTGTGAGGCAAGGATCCAAGGTACCCGCTCTCGTTGATCTAACAAGAAGTAGAATTGCGATGGCGATATTGCGGGTTTAGGTAGGTATTATGTTATAAACAAAGCACTGCTTCTAGTGAGCAATTGCCCGTGTTCACTAATGTCGTGAACTTTGGAGAGTGTGGCAAGCAGAAGAGGCGCATGCAGGTCGGGGAAGAAGGATCCATGGTTGTGGCGACGACGCGTCTGGCGCAGGACCTCGGGACGCGATCTGCGGCACGTGACCTACCTATTACCTAGTTCCAGCAACTTGGCCCGCAGCTCAGCTTCCCGTCCATCGCATGCCAGGTGCACCCGTGGACGCACCACGACCACCCGCCATGATGATGCTCGAGGCTTAATCCCAAAGCCACCTTGGAATTTGTTACACGCGGACCGACCTTTGCACCCCTGCTCATGGCTTCTAGAGCGCCAACATCTGTTTCCGTACTCGGGATACTCCGAGCAACCTCATGTCGTCCAGCAGCAGCCTTGAAGCTGCAACGTTTCTACCACTCTTACGAATACACCCAGCCGCCGCCGTTCCAGCCCGCCGAATCCGCCATTCTCTCCGCTTCCATATCTCACGTACCCAGCTATGGCTTCACGCTGAATGCCCTCACACTGGGTGCGTGCGATGCGGGATATCTCGACGTTTCCACAAATCTACTTCCGCGAGGCGTCTTCGACCTCGTTAATTATCACCTCGTTATGCAGCGGCTGGCGTTGAAGGACACAGTGCAGTTTCCTACAGAAGGCGGACAAGGACGAAGCTCGAGTATCGGCGCAAAAATCCGAGCGTTGACGTTGGCGCGGTTGCATGCTAACCGGCCTGTCATACACCGCTGGCAAGAGGTGATTTGTTATTTGGTCTACGGAGCGTAAGCAGCGAACTAACTATTGCCAGGCACTTGCGATTATGGCGCAACCCAGCTATGTCCCGGCCTCTTTGGACGAGCTGGCCCAATTGGCAGACGAAATCTGGTTTCTTGCCGGCGACAAGAGCGTCGACTCAAGCTGGTATACCAAACGCGCGAGTTTATCCGCCGTGTATTCCGCGACGGAGGTCTTCATGACTCAGGACACATCAAAGGACTTCGTCGAGACAGAGAAGTTCCTCGATGCACGACTGGAAGACGCTATAAAAGTTGGAGGCTTCCTCGGTGCCGTGAGTGGATGGGTCGACTATACTGGGCATTCCGCCCTCAACGTTCTTAGAAACAAAGGAGTGAGGATATGAGGGCGTCTTCCGGACATGGTCACATTAGCTGTCCGAAGCCTTTGTGCCTCATTGGTCGGGTATGTCTATGCCAACAGTGTAAGATAGAATATGCTGAATGGTACCTTGGTGCGGCAGAGCATTCTATACCCAAGGCCTGGCTTGAGCACTGATCTGATGCCTCAGCTCAGCTTTGAATGAAGTTGCAATATTCATTGAACGTTAGTAAGGGATATGTACTGATTGGCGGGCAGCGAGCAGCGAGCAGCGAAGCCGAAATAGACGGGGAGCAGCTGCAGACAAGCAACGATGGACACTTCAGACGCGATCGCAGCGCCGGGCACCAAAGGGCAGCAGTACTTTGTACCGCGCGCGCAACGCGGCCTGCCAATCAGCAGCGCCATGGGACCGCATCGCAGCATCGCAGCGTTTTGGGGGTTCGGCGCGCAGCAACGGCATCGTCGATGTCGCGCGCGGTCTGGGCCACGGCAGGAGGGTCGCGCTCGATCGCCGTGCCGCCAAGAAGTTGCCTGGATCGCCGAGATCGAGGCAGACCGACGAGACACCAGATGCTTGCTCCCCTCCCACCATGGGCCCGCCAGACGCTCGTCCGCCCTCGGGGCACCGCACCCGCACCCGCTGCCCTGCTCCTCGTCCTCGTCCTCGTCCTCGTCCTCGTCCTCGTCCTCGTCCTCCCAGCGTGCCCTCGCCCGCCGTTGGTCGTGCCCTCCGACCCAGCACCAGCACCAGCGCCAGCATCGGCGCCCGTCGCTGCACTCACGCCCCGGCCCAGCAACCGCGCATGCCACGCTGAGCGTGCTGCCCGGCCATGGCCTCTCGCCCTCAGCACCACCTCACGCCGACGAGCGGGCCCCTTGCGCCCCATCCCCGACGCCCGCCGGCACACCAAAGCGTCTCCCTCCGCCGCGCCGCTCCGCCATGCGCACGCCAGGCTACCAAGCACAGCTCGGGTGGCAGCAGTGACGCCGGCAATTGGTTCGACAGTACCAACAACCACGCCCTCCAGAGCAATGCCTCGTTTGTCGACAGTGAGTCGCTCTGGCCGTAGGCACCCTCAAGCGCTGATCTGTGCTCTTGCAGATGACCCGCCTTTCTTCCTCCGCAACTCGTCGCCCTCGAGTACGCCGCCTGACACACTAGACCCTCGTTCTGCCGTGCACCAGCAATCGTCCATGTCCCGCCGCCCGCTTTTTGTGCACAGGGCCACTGGCGGAAGCAGCTCAGAGGAATATCGGGGTGTGATTGATGATTTGACCGTGGTAAACAAGAAGCTCAAGCAGAAGTTGAGGAGGTATGAGAAGCTCCAGGACCCACATCTGCAAGACGAGAAGCTTTTCGAGGTCCGCTTTCACGGGCTGCCCAACCACAAGAAGAGGGAGCTAGAAGAGATGCTTCAAAAGTTTGCTGCCGATCTTGACGATGGGCCGGAGAGCAGCTACCCGCCCATCTCGTCTGAGCCGCCCCTCGGGACCGACAAGACTGCCTCCTCGCATACGTTCCGCTTCGCTGAGTCCGGCTATGCCTCTGGGCAGAATTCGGTATCCGGTCCGTCCAACCCAGCTTTTTCACGCCCGTCGTCCTCGCTACAAACTTCTGATCTTCGCAAAATGAGCAGGGCTCAATACAATAGAAACCAGGAAAATGTTCAATCGTATCTTTACGATATTCCTGTTGGTTTGCTACCTAGGGACCATGCCCCTATGACTGAAAAATCGAAACAGGAGTTAGTAGTCCGTCGCCTAGAGCAGATCTTCGCCGGCAAGCAATCGGCGCCTGGAAGCCATCCGCAGCCCATGCAGCAAGAGGAGGTTGCCCAGTCGGCGGCCATGGCGGACCGTCAAGAGAAGGAAGCCACGGGTCAGAGATTTCAAAGAGAAGGCGTTCGTGAGGCGCGCATTATGCCAGTGCAGGCCGAAGACGAAGATATCACTGGCTATGCTTCGGAGTCGCTTCAAACTCTGCGCCCAGCCCTTGCTATCACTGAACAGGATTTTACGGGTTCCGGATCGCCTGATCAGCGTCCTACACGTCCAATGGATCTGGACCCGTTTCGAGCCCAGGTTCCAACAGAAAACATGGACTACATCCGGCATCTTGGTTTCTCACCACCTAACATATCATTCGGCGAAGCGCCTGAAGACGGTCATGGGTGGTTATATCTCAACCTCCTTATCAACTTGGCCCAATTGCACACCTTCAACGTTACGCCGGACTTCATAAAAGACGCCGTTACTGAGTGCAGTTCGATGCTAGAGTTATCGGATGACGGGCGTAAGATACGGTGGAAAGGCGGGCAAAGCGTGACCCGGAATAGTGGCGATAGCTCTTCGGAATGTGTCACCGGCAATTCTCCGGACGATGTTGCTGTCGGTTCTAGCTCGAAATCGTCTGCAAAGCGGCTCAAAACTCACCATAGGGGTAGTAGTGAATTCGTTGGGGATGCAAGAAGCCAGGCTAGGCAAACAGCGCAAGCCCTTCGAGTATATAACCAGGACAAGCTCACATATACGCCGATATTCTTCCACAAGGACGAACTTGATAATGATGACGATGTCTACGATATGGATATGGATTCGTCGAATAATTCTCCAATTCAGCCTCTCCGGCGCGGAAATTCTTCCGGCTTTGGTAGTTCTGCGATGTGCAACTCGTCTTCCAAGACGAGGCGTGAAGATGGACCCATCATCTTCTACAAGGCAAAATTCTGTACTGATTTAAGCGGTGATCGCAATTATAGCGGATTTTCAGTCACAGTTCCTACGTCGTACAAGCACATCACGGCTCATCCTCTTGGAGTACCTTCACAACCTCAAACCCGAACCCACGTCTCCGATCTTAGTGAACCAAGAGGCCCCATAGACACCTTTCCAACGGAGGCAGAACCGAAAGATGAGGAACGGCTCTCATTAAGTGGTGAAGACTTTGCATTTTCACCCGAAGCTTTGCGCAACGACATTGGCGAGAACAGCCCCGAGACTGTGGATTTCCGGGTGGCAGGACTTGGAGGTGTGCAACCGGATGACAACTTCTTGATCAAAGTCAAACGCTCTCAACAATCATCGACGGAGGTGACACCACGCCAGAAGTCACGCCTCTATCCCAAGAAGATTCTACAGCTATTGCAGCAGCGTGCATTACCAAAATTTCGAGGGTTTGCGTCATCGACCGGCCCGCATGGGATCAAGGAAGAAATTATATCCACTTCGCGAACGTCACTCCCGAGCTCCGTGCTTCCAACCCCCTCTTTTCTTCCTTTTAACTCGAAGTCCTCGGGGGATGTAGACTCTGATCTAGAATCCGATGTTTCCTCTAGGCCTTCTACAGCCAGTTCCTCGGCAGAGAACGGCGTCGCCACTACATTTCAGTTTCGCAACCTTTCATCAACATATACGGGTCGATCAGATAGCCTGCTGAGTCGCGATACCGAAGACAGCGAAGGCGAAGAAGACTCTGACGATTCGGTCGATTTACTTGCTACTGCTAGGAGGTTGGATCCAAAGTCCGTCCGGTTGAGTGAACGTGAATACGATGCTGTGCTGGCGGAACGACTAGCTGAAGACATTCCGGCGGGCAGCTCCGCTGCTACGGCAGGAGGCGGAAGTGGGCTTAGTAGTCCTGTGAACACATCCGGAGCCCGGTTTCGCAGTGAAGAAATCGGTGAGGGATGAAAGAGAAAATGCGAAGAGTGCCAGTCTTCTTATAGTACATAAGTTTACTATAACTGCTTACTATGAGTGCTATGGAAGCATGAGTTTAGTTTAGACGTGCGTTATTTGATGAATATAAGGTAGGTGATTTACTTGAATAACTATATGAAGCTTGTCTGTCATGAGGGGGTGTCCATTGTAATTGCCCATCTTCTCTACCACAATACCTGTCACCCCTGGGTTGGTTCAAATTTACCATAAAGCTCTCGTACATTTCTGCACGATCGTACAGCTACGTATCATGGTTTTTGTCTCAAGATTATCATTATCAATCTCAGCAGTAAAGCATCGCCCGCCTTACATGGCATAATCCCAGCTCTACGCCGAGCGGTTCTGCACTTGCAATCTCGAGATTCAACGTCGTACCTAACAGTTTACCTCAGGTGGCTATGAACTGGACGCGCGTCTCCATAGCCCGTTTTGCGCCTCACAGGTCCTTGATGATGTGCCGAAGTACCCAGACGAATGGCCACCGTCTCGCGCCATGCCCGTATCTTTTTGATGCCCTCGGCAAACTGGTCCATGGACCACACGCTGCGGATATTGGTACCCAACCTGCCCGCCATCGCATCCTGATATTCTGTCAAGATGTCGTCCAGCAGCTTCAGCGTCTCGGGATCGGTCTCTATGCCCCCGTTGTCCATGTCGCGGAGTAGCTCGTCAATGTAGTCGTACGATGCATATTGAACCCATGCCGTGCGGATGAGGAGCCGGTATAAGAGGGTGGTTGCGCCGAGGGCGTAAGAAGAGCGTCCGAGAGACTTTATGGTTGATAGTATGTTGAGTGGCAGTGCCGAAGAAGGGAAATTAGTGCGCAGTAAGTTGGCAGCTACGGTAAGATGGTAAGGATAATTGGGGAAGAGTATGCGCGGATCGGAGTTCGCGGGGCCTTGCGAGGCATGGTGCGCGGTACTCGTGGGCGGTGTTGAAAAGCTTGAAGTACCCGTCGTTGTTGTGGCGTCTTGCTGCTGGTTGTTTTGCTTGAGACCATCGAGGTCGAGTTTGCGAATAAGATCAAAGACCTCACGATCCAATGTCTCCCACAGTTCGCGATCAGTCTGCGCGCTCTCCAGCAGCTGCGCCACTCTGGTCTTCTCTGCCTGCCGAATTGCCCTGATCCGGGCTGCCTCGGCCGTAGCGTCCTTTCGACTCCTCTTGCGCGCCTCCTCCAGCTCGGGCCGCAGAATCTTCTCGGCAAGAGTGGCCAGGTTCTCGACCGGTCGCTTCTTCTTGTGCTGGGCTGGCCGCTGGCCAGGGGGTGGCAGCCCCGAGAGCACGGCATCGAACAGCGAGTCGAGCGAGGCCGACGGCTTCTCGTGGGCGTCGTCTTCGTCGTACTCGTCGGCCGCTCGGTCGATCTCGGGCTGGAAGGGCGTGTCGGCGTGCGGGTGGCCGTCGGCGCTGGCCGCCTTGTAGAGCGTCTCGAAGGCGGCGCGCTCGGGGCCGGTGATGGTGGTCCGGCGCGCCGCTTCGGCCGCGTCGACGCTGGGCGGGAGCGCCTCGCCATCAGCAAAGGGGACATGGTCGTCGTGGGGGGCGCGCGACGCCAGGCTCCGGCGGCCCAGGACACGCGCCGCGGGCCTGCACTGCTGGAGCGTGGCCGTCTGGTAGAGGAAGGGCGTCAGTGTCGTTGGCTTTGCGCGGGCCAGAGCGCGGCCGAGCGTCGTGGAGCACGCAGCCATGGCGAGGCAACAGACGAGGCAACAGACGATGCAACAGATGAGGCAACAGACGTCAATCATCAGACACGGCCCGACGACATATGCAACGCAAAAAGTGGAAACTAGTGGCTTCGGCCCCATCGGTACTAGCGCGAGGTGGCTTGGCCGGGCAATTAATCATCCCTCTGGACAGCATGCCACTTTCTAGCACCACGTAAACACGTCACCATACTCGTTGCAAAGCCCTATTGTATCCCGTATACTACCTATTGTCAAAGCGTTTCCCATCCCCCGTTGTTGATGTCGCCTTCGAGTCTGCGAGCAATCAGACTCTGGATGCCCCCCTCCAGCCACGCTTTCCTCAGCAGCAGGTCATACCGCTTCTGGTTCAGAAACAATTGATGGTGTCTTCGCAATGTCGGATCCACCTCTCCGTGCTTGTCGAGATATGGCGCGACTGCCCATGTGCCGTGATCGAGGTTCAAGAAAAGCACCATACACTTGCGGATGTTGATGAAGAGGCCGATGTTGCCACCGCATCTGTTTACATGTTAGCATGCCACCACCCGCATATAGGAAACCAAGTCAACCTACTTGGCTTGATGTTGGTTGCATCCCCCTCTATTCCTGTCCGTCATGCAACACACCACTTGACTACACATCATCTCGCCGCAGAAGAGGCAGACACACGGATCTGTTAGCTCCTTTCCCGTAGTGGGGCACTTGCGCCGCATCGCTTCGTCTGTCAATGTGTCGTAATTCTTGGGCAGCCCAACAAGTTCGAAGATGGCGGGGTGTGAGAGCGAAATCAATGGCTGCGATGGTTTCTTGCCCTCGCGCGCCCAGAGCCAGTGGCGTATCCAACCTCCAACAACTGACCTCGTGGCCTGTCCACCAACAGACTTCTCGGCAAATCCTTCAAATATCTCGTGAAGAGACGGGAGTCTCAGAAGCGACGAGAGCCGATCCAGTTCAGGCTCATCTACACGCTCCAAGGGAATAGGTGGAAGCTCTACACCATAGCGCACATGCATCAGGATGGCCGACTTTCGGACAAAGGCCAGGGCGTACGTTGAAGCCATGGTATATATGAAGTAGAGGAATCTAGGCTCGTCAAGTCCATCCGGTAGCGGCGTGTTGTCTATATCGAACGACGTGGGGGAATCGCCGATATTTGCTACGCTAGAAACGAGTCGAACAAACAAAAGAAGGTTCTTCATCTGGTCTGACGTGAAAGCGCCATGTCCGACTTTCTCGGCATTGATAAAAGGCTCTGAGTCTTTGGCCGCTGATTGCGCACCACTAGTTCCACTCCAGGCTGTGGCCCCGTCGACTGGAAATGCCAAAACTACTCGAACGAGCTCCGCCAAGTAGCATAGGCGCAGGATATGATGCATGTTAAGATTTAGTGCCGGCACGACGCATACGGCACATTCCGAGAGGAAGACAAATGCATCTTGTAATAGCAGTGGCGGGATACTTTTGAGATCGTATGGAAGACTTTCGGGATCGAAAATGGTAGGATGGCCAACAAATAACTGATGAAGCTGTCGGGTCTGACTATGGGAATACTCATCCATTGTCTTGCCGACTCCCAGGCTTCCAATGGCGATATAAGATGACACAGTCTGGGAGTAGACTTGCAGGTGCGTGAGTGACTGTGGCGAGATTCTATCAAGTAGAGTGCCTCTGAAAGAATCCGTCTGTATTCCTCGCTGGGCAATCTCCACCGCGGAGATGGAGTACCCGAGCGTTTGTGCCAAGGCGTCAGTGTGCGTCAGGTCTTCTATAGCGGCAGAAGGGGTATGTTGATACGAGAAGGACGAGGATAAGGAATTGACGCGAAATGTGTCTCGTAGCCGCTGGTATATCCGCACAAGCTCCAACATAAGAAAATTATGTCCGAGCGCCACGTTGTTTTCAGATGGTATCATAATCGGTTCGCGAGGGTCTTCATTATGTTGCAGTGGGATAAACGCTGGTATTTGGAAGCGATGCTGCGTCGAAGCATGGGATGGAGCTGCTAGAAAGTTTGACTTGACAATGTCCGGAAGTCGACTTGCCACTGGCTGTATGAAGTCGTGCACGCCGTAATCAAGGAATGCCTTTTGCTGACGGCTGAAATCAGCAGTCAAGTCTCTGGTTGCTCTTCCAGGTGCCTTAACCAATTTAGAGATGCTGCTAGCGACTCGTGAACCTATCCAATCGTCGAAGGAGGTTGATGTTTGCAGTGCGCCCGGGTACGTAATCTTCTTACCTTTCCAGATAATAGGTAGAAACATGTTGCCGAGGGCTTTACAGAGAGGGCACATGAATTCCTTGAACTCTGGTCGCTCCGGGTGGTTCCGCGCTATCTGGCTCACATGGCGTCGCTGCGTTGCTTGAAGATATACCTCAAAGCAAGAATAATGCATGATATGACCACAGCCAGTGGAGACGGGGCCCCTCTTGAGGTGTGTATACGGGAATCCTTTTCCGAGCTCTTGTCGTTGAATCACTACTCTCTCACCAGTAGAAGAAACCTTTTCTACATCATGTCTGTTTTGCCCCGACACACCAAACGGTCGCGAACGCTCTGACGAGCGATCGAGGCTCACCGGAGTCCTAGTTACTTCTTCGACCCAGTTGGTGTCTGTCACATCCGTTTGTCGCAGTATACTACTCTCGGATACAAATGCAAAGGTTCCATAGAGGCGCTGTTCATTCGTTTCCTCTTGGCACATGATACATGTGCCAGAGGGATACTTGACGATTTTCCCGTGCCCAGGGACTGGCGCATCAGCTTCGTTTTCGAGATCGCTAAAGTCATCTCCCCAGTCGAAATCCTGGTTCGCCATAAATTTCTCTTGTTCCTTCTTGAACGAAGCCATAACCTTTGCTTGTCGATCTAGCGCCTGCTGTTTCTTGAGCTCTTTGTCCTGCACAGTGATCGAGGCTGGTGATGCGGTGTCCATCCTAACTTCCGACATGTGGAGTGCCTGGGATGCAACGAAAAAAGTGTTGGGTTGACGTTGCTTCAGTCGGTGGATGATCAACTTGATCTTAGGCTCGCACGACTTGAATGCCTCTTTCTCCAATAGCGACTTCAGAAGAGACAGTATAGTTGGATGATCCGAGAGACCAACATTTGCCTGTTTAGTGAGCACCGACGTCGCGAAGGACTCTGGCGCATTTTCGGACCATTCGTGTTGTTCCGACTTGTCCTCGAGGACAGCTACGAGTACGAGCTGTAACACGAATTGAACATATGTTTCAACTCGCGTTGCGGGGATACTAGGTGTGGCGGTCGCGGCGACGAGAGGGTACGCAAGTAAATAGTAGATTATCTGGGTGAAGAATGGCTGCCTCGTGAAGTCGGAAAGGTGCTGGAAAAGGCCAGAGGGAATCCGCCGCAATTTGGGCTCGAAGACCATATCGGCTACTGGTTTCCCTGTTTTCTTAGCGATGAAGATTTTGTATATCGTCTCGGCTTCCTCGCGCTGATTCCTCGTGTATTGGTGTATGTAAGGATCTATCAGCTCAATGTATTGTTCCTTCAGTTCGAAAGTGCCCGTATCAGATAGTCCTTCTGGAGGTCTGAAATTCGTCATTTCCGAGAGTACATCGGGAAATTCGTCCATGTTTTGGATCCGATCCGACAGGCGCGAGGTTAACTCAGAGTAGGAGAGCGGCTTGAAGCATAGAATGTGCGCAATATCCTTACGCATCGCTGCAATTTGCGGCTCATTGTCGTCCTCAACAGGAACCAACGACGCGCGATCGCTCAGAAGAATGATAAGAAGGTGTACCAAGTCCTCTACTAGTTCGATAGCCTGGCTGTCCTCAAATCCGTGCTGGCTATTGTCATAGCGGCCTTTTATCCAACCGATGAGTCCAAATCGGTCTACCATGGTGGCGAGGAAGACGGAGGGGTTGCAAAGAACAAGTGCGGCCTGTAGAAGGTAAATATCTCTCTGATAGGAAACATCACGCTGTGAGACGCTTCTGTATTGAGTCATTTGGTGGCGCAAGGTAATGCCATTTCTGACCCAGACTCCTGCTCGCATCTGCGCTAGCCACGCGCACACGCGCAGAGGGAAGTCAAACAACGCAAGTACATACTCCTCAGGGCTATGATCAGCGAGAGCAGGATTAATGAGACCAGATGGTTCACGTAGTTCGAAGTATGAGAAGTGCAACAGTCCGAGCATATGCTCTCGTGGCATTCCCCGAGCGCGGTCGATGAGCCAGGATAGTGTGTAATGAAGAGCGTGATGGAAACTCATAGGTTCTTTGGCAATGATGTACTCAACTATCTTGTATGAGTCACCGGTGAATGTGGATGGCTCAGCGTCGAACTCAAAAACCTCCAAAGTTTTGAATCTCGTCTCGGTCTTAAGTTCCACCTGATCGAATCGGTTTCGTTCAGCTCCAATAGAGTGAAGGATCGCAGCTTTCGCCGCTGCACGGATAGCTCGACGGACGTTGGTGGGATCCTCGTCACGATTCCATACGAAGGCTTCCGAGAACTGCCTGCACAGCCGATTCATCTCCCGAGTGATGAGTGAAGCACTAATCCAGGCTTCCGTCTCGTACTCAAGATGATCACCCACAGCACGAACGTTGGGACAGATCCCCTGATGTAGCTGCACTAAATCGAGGAACTGCAACAAATATCGCTCGTCTTCCCGTATTCGCTCCTGGACATGCTCCGAGCTCAGTAGGTATTTCATATCAAGGAAGAAGTGGTACATCCTGCGGTTTGTTACGGCACCCTGTTCAAACGCTAAGGTAGCTTTGGCATCGACATTGAACGGATAGCCAACTTGACGAGTGGTTAGAAACGTGTAAAGAATAGCCATCAGGTTGGTGAGAAAGTTGCCTCGCTCAACTATTTCTGCGGTGATCGACGGTGTGGTGAGCATTTGCAATGACAGGTTGATAATAGAATGATCTGGCTCTCGATCTGCAATCAAGTATAACTGGGCCAAAGCGGTATAGACCCCTGCGAATCTAAGGCCTAATAGACGCTTGAATTGAGGGATGGATACAACGGTGCTGATGAAGACGTCCCGGACGCCGACACGCAGCTGTTTCCACATCCTAAGATCATATAGAATCAGATGGTCGAGACGTAATCGTTGCCAAAGATCTTCATGAACAGGGGTTCCCGGCTTCTTCGCGTATCCGTCCGGTTTTTCTAGCCAGTATTGAGGCGGGCGCGTATGCCGCAGTGGTATCGGCCTCGTGCTAGGGGTCTCTGGAACGTCGGCTGAGGGTTCTACGTGGCTCAACGGAGGTGCTGCGACCATAGCCTCACTATCTGACTCCGTGGGTGTAAGGTTCTGCGCCTGTCTCCGGCCACCTTGTCGAGGAGGAGGTGGTGGCGGTGGATAGCCGGCAAGTGTTGCTTCAGAAACCTCGAGGGCCTCGTCTGGACTCTCGTATGCCTCCATGTCAACGTCGCCGTCGCCGTCGCCCTCCTGGTCTAGCATCCCCTCATCTTCGCGATTTAACGCATCGTCCGTTTCCATCTCGTCCGCAACATCTTCAGTACTTTCGGCCTCCTCTTCGTCGTCATCCGAGGCGGTGGTATCGTCGTTGTTCGCATTATCGGCAGCTCGTTGGCGTCGCATCCTTTGCAACCGAGCACGGCGCTGAGCGTTTGCGTACTGATGAAGATAACCAGTCCTTTCGACTTCCTTGTCCTCCATCTCGTGATCATAGAGACCGTCTTCGCCAATGCCTCGATGGGAGGCTTCGCTTCCGACCCGCCATGGCTTCAGCAACTCTTCACAGATGGTTCGCCGGAGTATCTGATTGTCATCCCCAACACTACATCCAGCAATGTCAGAGATCCATTCAACAATGGCTCCGCCCATCTGCTCTCGGAATGTGTCTCGGGCCGATCGAATGGTCACAGTCAGCTTGATGTCCTCGATGATCTTTGCCATGCGGAGAAGGTCCTTGATTTCGGCTTTGTACACGATAGCGCTCCGCCCAACGTCGTTGACTTCGTGAGCCTTAGCAAGGCCAAACGCCATCTTTTGCTTGCAGGCGCGTGCAACTTGGTCTCGCACGTCGTTGACTGTATGCTTCTCGTCGTTCCACAAGACCAGGGCAAACTTTTGGCCGGGTTCAGGGACGTCTCCGGACCCGTACCATTTCGCTGCCAGCCGAGACGTGCGCTCGTCATGCAGTATAGACTCCTCAGTCTTGGGCAAACGGAGCTGTTCAGGGGAGCAGGAGAAGACATCGATCAGGTAATCGAGTGCCCGCGCAATGGTCATTCGAATGCTCTCCACCAACTCGTCCGGCAACGACGAGCCTTGTTTTGCCTTTCCAGCCGACTTTGATCCCGCCGCTGGAGAGCAAGTGTGGATGTTGCAGTGCACCGGCCGAACCCAGGCTTCGTCGTCACCGCAGTCGCAGCAGCCCGAATTGCCCGGCGAGACGGTGACGTAGACCTGATGTCCTTCATGGTCCGAAGCATCGAAGCACCGCGCGCACAGCACGCAAGTTTCGTCGGTGGTGCAGGTCTTGCACCGGTAGGTGGCTTCGCCGCTCTTGAAGATGTGCCCGCAGGGCTTCCCCCGCGCTGCGGCCGTGTATTCGGCGCCCTCGACGGCTCCCTGTGCCTCGCGCAAGCTCCATGGGACGTCGGGATCGGCGGGCGGTCCCCTGGGGAACAAGAGCGGGAGGTAGCCGCCACGCCCGGCGAGGGAGTGGAAGAGGATACGCTGCAGCTCGCGACTCGCGGCCTCGTTGTACGTAAAGTCGTGCCGGCGTGGGAGGTCGCGCAGTTCACGGCAGAGCTCCTGCTCGTGCAGAGATATGAGCATCGTGCCAGGAGCTTGGGTCTCTGTCGCTGGGCAAGGCGCCAGTGGTCTCGGTGGGATTTGCGATGGTGGGAGGTTGTGGTGGTGGGTGGGCTGTAGCGGGGTGGAGCGGCCTTTACTCACCAGGCAATGTGAAAGGGACAGGCAGCAGGGGCGAGGTGCCCAATGTCATCAGCGCTTCCCCGCAAACTGCACCATCGACTAACGCAATCCTCTTGGCGGTATACCAGCTTTCAGCAACAGGTCGATAGTTTACCTTTATCCTTACGAAGCCCTGTTGTATCGGGTATACGGGGCAAGGTAAGAAGGGCTTGTAGGCAGGCCAAGAATGTGGAAGAGTCTGGCAGGCCAAGATAACGGGCTCATCTCAGCGTTGACATGTCACCAGCAATCAGTCCTGCATTGAGTCTGCCTGTCGTAGAATACACCATGGTACACGCCTCGGCCTCCACTCTGCCTCTAACCGCCTGTACAGTCCATCACCCCAGCGCCGGTGCGTTCCGCCTTCATTCGTCGTCGGCGGCCTGCTCCAGATACCGGGCCTTGATATCCTTCCATTGACGCTGGATACAGATTAGTCACGGCCATTCTGCGTGCTCAGGGCCACACGTACACCCTTGTTAAGACGGTTCCAGAGCCTGTCTGATCCCGTTTCGAAGGCCCTGTTCCCTTGGTTCAGTATGCTGGTCCTCGACACAGTTGCAGCCGCACGCGCGCAACCTACAGTTGGAGACCAAAAGCCGAGACGAAGACGGTAGCCAGCATGGACGTGTTGCTCCGGAGGAAGATGCTGCGCTGGCTGTCAGTCCGAGCGGATCATCGGGGCCAGCGGAGGGGGGCTTGCTTGTAGACGGTGGAGGACAACTGCGCGCGCCAGGTCAGCGGGTCGAGGGGAAGCAGCAGGCCAATGGACTTACGCCAGGCATTTTGGCGGGTCGCGCGTGTGCGTGGGGAGTGCGCCGGATCGCTGGTGGGTGGTGGGTGGTGGTGCTGGGTGCTGGCGATGGCGATGGCCGGTCGGGGTCGAGGTCGTGGGCGAGGTTGAGGCCGCCGCTCGCTCGGTTTGCAGGCCAGGGCGCCAAGGCTGCCGGCGGACGTCGTCTGATTGGCGGGCGCGCTGGGCATCTCGCAATATCCCGCCGTCGGCCGTCCTTTCGCGCCTGCTGCAACTGCAACTGCAACTGTTGAACGCCGCCGCCATTGCTGCCGTACCGCAATTGGCAGCCTCGTACGCCCCGCAGCCACTGTCGCACGCTCACGCTCACGCTCACGCTCACCCTCGCCCTCATCCTCGCCCGCACCCCCTACGTTCGCCCGTGGCCGGCTCGTGCTGCACCCCGTCCGACTGGGCACCCCCGCATCCGTCTGCTTTGGCGCCAGCACCAGCACCAGCACCAGCACCAGCACCATCGCCATGCCGAGCGTAGAGACGACGTCCGTCTCCAAAGCGGGCATCACGACATCCTCCACGGGCGAGCGGCACATCCCTTCGTCAACGCGCCCTGACGGCTCTGTCCGCAAAGAGATCCGCATCCGCCCCGGCTACCGCCCGCCCGAGGATGTCGAGGTGTACAAGAACCGCACCGCTGAAGCGTTCCGGAGCAAGGGCACCGGCGGCGGTGTTCCTGGCGCTGAGGGCCTGAAGCCCGAGGCCGACGCTTCCAAAGCCAGCGCCGCGGCGAACAAAAACGCACGGCGGAGGGAAGCGAGGAAGAAAGCTGCCGTTGTGGCCGCCGATGAGCAGGAAGAAGACAAGGCTCTAGAGGATCGCGTGGCTGCACGAGGCGAGCCCACTGTGGACCCTGGGAATGAGGTCGATCCGGAAGCCGAGCAGGAGAAAGAAGCGAAGAAGCTCCTAAAGAAGCTGCGCCAGGCCCGGGACCTCAAGGACAAAAAGGAGAAGGGCGATGCGCTGCTGCCGGAGCAGTTTGAAAAGGTCATTAAGATTAACTCCCTCATCCAGCAGTTGGAGAGCCTAGGCTTCGATGCGCAAGGCGAGAAGAGGACTGCAACTTGACGTTGGGCAAAGAGTCAGTTCGAAGACAAACATCCAAGGACCCCATACAGAACAGGCTTCATTGGCCGACGTTGTCTTTCGCCCCATCTCCTCTCCACTGTACTGGAGGCAGTTATCGTATAGACTGTAATGTTTGCCAAACCTTAGCAGGAGGCTTCTCTCGAGCACAAATGAACCTCCCGCTACAGCTCTCTTTAGCCCTACCTGCGCCTGTCCAGCCAACGATCCGGCTACAGTCCCCTGCGAGTGTTCAGTGGAACTTGCAAGTTAAGACTGTAGTGTCACTAGATTCGCTCTCAGCTTTTCAGTCGCAATGCGTCCGGACGCCATAAAACAACGTCACATACCTCAAAGTATCAGTACCCTCTTCTCGACTTCGACTTGTGCCAGAATGTGGCAGAGTGTCAGATAATACTGGTGTGGTGAAATTGCAGGTTACATGAACATACTGGCTGCTCCAAAGCCCAAATTCGATCATGTAGCTAGCGAAGAATATTCTTCTACCACATAAGCGTACTACTGCGCAATAGAGAGTAGTAATCTCAATTCTCCTCAATCTCGAATGGGTTGTCACTATAAAGATAAGAAATGACTGATAGACAAGGTCGTGTTCATGAACAGTATCTGCGGGAGCAATAGCTACATCAATACATTCGAGGCCTATAAGTTACCGGTTGTAACCCCTTCAGCATCTGGCATCCACTCGAATGACGATACACAGTTTGGACATGGTGTCATAGAGCCCGAACTCATTGGTGGTTCTCAAGCAGATGTCGTCCAACGTTGCCTTCACCAACACCTGTCCCGCTACCCCGTAATGCTCCATATCACCCTCTGAGCTTCGAATAGGCCATCTCTCTTCTTGGTTAATTACATCGGCCATCCGCCCAAAAAGGCCTCTCTTTACGTGCCGTTGCGGTTTCTGTGTTGGCGGAACCCGGGAGCCAGTTGGTGATTGTAGATTTGGAGATGCATTAAGCGACTCCTTCAAAACCACTTCTAACTCCCGGATAGTATTCGGCGCTCGCCAAAACTCGGTCCTGTTCATCTGGCCCTCCAATCTCACAACCTGAGGCGATTCGTTCGAGGAGAAGCCGATTACTTCCACTTTCTTCTTGTTTCCGGAGTCGAAGCTAAACTCGGAACTCTCTTCCTCCGGCGCAGGTAGGAGAATTTCAGATGGAAGCATAGCTATCGTCGTTTGTGCGATGCCGTGAGTGACCTGCTGTTCCACGAGTGGGAGTATGTGGGTATCGATCACAGAGCGGATGTGTTGACCGCGGACAAGCGTCAGCTGGTCGAGTAACTGTAGCCCTCTGGAAGGGGATATCGTGTGTGTTTGTGTCCACCGGGAGTGCTCCGTAGGCGTCAATTTGATGGTATCTTCGTAAGACGGCAAGGAACCCTCCTCGTCCTGATACATGCTGAAGTTCCGAGCACTTGCTCTTAATTAACCAAATAAAGTGAGGTTCCCAGATACGCAGGCGCTATTCAACGTGGAGGCGGAAGGCTGTTTTCTGTGGCGGTAAATCAAGAGCAGGGAGTCGCCGTATTATTTGAGAACGTGTGCCGAGTGCCGGGATCAGAGGCAGCGGGGAAAATCTGCTCAGGTTTTTCCTTGGATGCGTATACCTGGTTTCCATGGTCGCGATGGAGCTAGCGGAAAGCACGAACACTACCTAATCATGCCTCCCCAGAGCACTGAAGTTCACCCGGACGCTCTTACTACACGGAACGCTGGAAGTTAGGCGAAAGCTCTAAGGTCAAGTTCACTTGTTTTGGACCTCGTAGGTGGCGATAGCAGGTAATAAATGCAATAGGAGTGTGGGTATGCGGGTCAGAAAATCATAGCTCAGACGGCGGGAGGTATAGAAAGACATAATTTCCACTCAAAAGGTGAGGCCTGGCACTATGGGTAAATAGGGGCCGGAACCAAAGCCTATCGCCGGTGAACACTGACATGTTACCAAATATCTTCTTGCTAATTCGTGGCTAGGATCGTTGACATAAAACGAGGTTTATAGAAGCAGTATACCCCACCCACGATATTGTTTTTCAGCAACAGTTGGCGTTGGGTCAGGCTGATTTGCCAAAACTTGTGACAAATTCCATCACCTATACCACCCTCAATTAACTACATCACACACTTTCACTCGTTTTGCTCTAGGCATTGCCTCGTATGGTGTATACGGCAGGGTTTTGTAAAGACGAAGGCAATATATCTGGCATGTGATAAACTCTCTTTTACTGTCTGGGGCATTGCGTACAAATAATTTTTCTCAGTGTTACATTTAGATACGGCGGTGCTATCACGGCGCTCTCTTCCGCTCAAGATCTGTCTCTCTTCTTACCTTTGCATGGCTCGCGATTACACACAACGTGTTTGATTGCTCAGGCACATACTCTTCGAGCGCAATATCTCTCATACAACCTCTCTTGCCACACACATATAAAAACTTCGTCTGCTCTATCGAATAATCACCTTACTTTCTTTCTTCTACTAAGTTTGATACTATTTACATCAATAACCAACAACAACCCTCAGCAAACTTGGGGCTCTGGTATCACGTCGCCGAGCCTAATGCGTACCTCGTCATTACCGGTGTCGGAATTGAGAAGGTCTCGATCAAGAAGAAAGTAGGTTTATCTGATATGGATCCCGATAGGCTGATTCAAAACTAATCTGGAATTTTAGGCCTTCGTCTATCCTTTCCAAAAGGTCTCAAAGATCAGTATCACACCTTTCGACTTCTCCATAGCCTTACAGGCAATGACAGTAGAGAAACTGAAGTTCTCTCTGCCTGCCGTGTTCACGATTGGCCCTACCGATGATCATGAGTCACTCGAGAAGTATGCTGTTCTCCTCACTGGCGAATCCGACGGGTCTCCAACAGCAGGAGTCTCCAAGGGCGCAGTTTCAGTCGGAGCTGGACGAAACCATATTCAAGACATCGTCAAGGGTATCATTGAAGGCGAAACCCGCAGTATTGTCTCGAACATGACCATGGAAGAGCTCTTTCGGGAGCGGAAACTCTTCAAGGACAAAGTCATTCAGCAAGTCCAGAGTGAATTGCAGAGCTTTGGGTTAAAGATTTACTGCGCTAACGTGCGCGAACTGAAGGACGCGCCTGGTTCTGAATATTTCGCTTTCCTGTCTCGAAAGGCTCATGAAGGTGCTCTAAATCAGGCCAAAGTTGACGTGGCTGATGCTAGGATGAGAGGCGAAGTGGGCGAGGCTGAGAAACAAGGCAAAACGAAGCAGGAGGTAGCTAAAATACATGCTGCCACTGCGGTGTTGGAGACCGAACGTAAGGGAGAGAAGGCCTCTGCTGATGCCAAACTTACCGACAAGGAGATCCATATCGACAAAGACCTCAACTTAGCACGAATCAATGCCAAGCGAGCAGCTGAAGCCCGTGACGCTGAACTTAACACTGAAGTGGAAAAGAAGAAAGCTCTCATGGAACTAGAACGACTTCGAGCTACTACAGTCACACAAGCCAAAATCGCCAAAGAGTCGTCACAGCAGAAGGCCGATGCCGAGCTTTATGCAAAAGAGAAGGTCGCCGAGGGGAACAAATTCAGTGAGCAAGCCGACGCCGAAGCAGCTGCATTTCGTCGCTTGAAAGAAGCCGAAGCCAGTTTCAAAGCCAAGGAGCGGGAAGCCGAAGCCAGCTTCTATACCGCGAAGCGCGCCGCTGAGGCCGATTATTTCAGGAAGGAGCGTGAGGCACAGGCGACTTTGAATGCGCACCAGAAAGAAGCAGAGGGTTTGTCCGCGATGCCCAAGGCCTATGGCGATATGGCCAAGGTACTTGGTGGTCCTCAGGGCCTGATGCAGTACCTCATGCTTCAAAACAACACCTACGAACGCCTCGCCAACGCCAACGCCAAAGCTATTAACGGCCTGCAACCTAAGATCAACGTGTGGAATACTGGCTCACAGAGCGAGAACGCGGCAGACCCCACGGTCTCGATTAAGAACCTATTTCAGAGCCTGCCGCCTCTTCTAAGCACTATCCAGGACCAGACGGGCATGAAGCCACCAGCATGGTTTGCGCAGATGCCAGAACAGGAAGAGTCCAATGCGAAGAGCTTGGGCCTGAGGAATGGAAGTGACGCCTCTGGGTAGACACACGCTATCATCGCTCCTCACATTTTCTACTTTGGCATATTTTGGGGGAAGTTCCTAATTCCACCAACATCATTACTGAAGTTCTACCGCTCACCGATTTCATGTTTCTTGACCAAAATTCTCGTCAAAGATCATCGTGTACTGTATCTCCTGCTTTGTAGTAATTTAATACCCATGGTAGCAACAAATCCGGGTTGAGTCTGAAATTTGTACGCCTGACGCCTGACGCCTAACGCAGATCTACGCGCTCTCACTTCTATTAGTTCATCCAAGGTATTATCAAGTATACTGGATACGGCAGGGCCTTGTGAAGGCAAAGGGTAGAGTCCTGATCATATGCCAAAATATACAACGCTGAGAAGAGGATTGTACGAATGAGTAGAGTCCTTACCGGGAACTGATTCCGCCAGAGTGGATTGCAATATTGCCTGGTGATGAGGAAGACAGAGAACGACAGAGAACGACGACTCATAACCGTTCACCCACCTTTAGCTCCGTCCATATTTGCTGCCTACTGAGAAGTAAGGGTAGCACGTGAACACGTGGTCGCCACAGATGCATGTTCGCGTTGCGTAAGGGAACGTCTGGAGTGGATACACACTTATAACGAATGCGTCTCCCCGAGCTGTCGTTGACTGCTTTGTTTTCCTAACATATTCAATTTCCATAAGTCGATCCCCACGGTTCATAGTCCTCTCTCTGAAATATTTTCTCCAACTGCCTCCTCCTCACACCAACATTACCGCCGTCAAAGAGAGGAAGACAAGCTGCATCTTGCAAAAGCCTCGAGAACGGCTGATCCAATGCATAAGATTTCCTGGTTATGGTATGAGCAACTTTGTACTAAAATGTAATGTTAAAACTTCGGGGGAATGGTCCACTCACATCCCAACCACACTCATGGCATCCACAACGGCCCTGGTTGCCTGCTCGCTACACCAAATCTTGGCCTCGAGTGCAGTCTCTAGTCGTTGTTCCCAACTCCCCGGTCCGTGTTCAATACCACTCAATGCCTTCCAGGTCAGCATCCGTGCGGTTTCAACTCTCATCTTGATATCCACCAGCCGATCGCTCACGCTCTGTCTCTCAATAATGCTAGCTGTGCCGCCTCTCTTCTCTTCCTTGCAGAATTTGAGGGCTGCCTCGAATGCGGCGCGCATGATGCCAACGCACATGGCGCCTACCAGCGCCGCACTAGATCCGAATGTCTGCTCTACGACCTGCGATCCTTGGCCCGGTGCACAAAGAAGATTGGCCGCTGGGACGCGAAAGTTGGAAAAGCGTGAGTGAGGTCCAATAGCGGATTTGTGACCCGCAAGTTCAGGGTCGCCCAGGATAGCGTACGCACATGAATCGTTTCGAGCAATGTCCTCCCGTGTTATGATGAGGATGAGGATATGTGATGCCGGGTCGGAGGCAGGATCCTGCTTGACGCTAGGGTGCGACTGTCGACATACAACACACTGAATGTCTGCGCCACGCTGATCCCAGCCACTGCTATTTGTTGTCCAGAGCTGTAGTATGAAGTTACTAATGAACATCAGAACGACACAAGGACACGGTTAGGGGATATGTCAAAACAGTAGCGGGTAATCTTAGAGGTATAACAAGAAAACAATATGCAGGAACCACTGAGTCCATGCGACAGAGACACACGAATGAAGAATTAGTGCTGAGTACTTGCCTTCTCACCATCAACAATCCACTCGTGTCCATCCTTATATGCAGTGGTATTCAAGCCCGGAGCCCCTTTTTCAAGCCAGTTCGCGGTGCCATTTGGTTCCGAATGCACAAAACTGGCAAGAGGCGCACCCTCCGTGACCAAGAATGGTTTCAAATACTTCGCATGCTGTTCAGGACTACCGGCTAGAATCAAGGGAGTTAGACCAAGCCCAGTCCCGAAAATGGTCAACGCAGCACTTGGCTCCACAGAGTAAAACTCCTCAACTACGATGGCAGCCTCGATCAGAGAGCCCGATGTGCCGCCAAGAGGTACTGGGACTTGACCCTTGATCAACCCAGATTCTACAGCTTTGCGGTAGATCGGTAGCGTGGCTTCGAACCGAGCGCGTTGGTCAGGTAGGTGAGCGTAGAGTTCTGACGCGTTAGCGAGAACGTGCTGTGCAAACGCGTGTGCATTTTTGCGGAGTGTCTTTTGCTTGTCGGTGAGCGTGAAGTCGACCATCATGGAACGGTGTTATTAGACAGGCCTCCGACTGGTTCAGATAGTTGTACAGTACAGTGGGTTTCTCCAATACCAATGACGAACGTTTGAGTGAGATACTTGTAGCAGTGAAGAGGAATTGAGAAGTTTAATGATGCAGGGATATCAAAACTATTTCAAATGTGGTTGGTGTGGTGTGTACGGGTGCTTTGCTTGCATTCAACTTTCAATTTGAGATGAGCCCCTCGTCGAATATATACCCATCGCTTCAGCTTAGTAATTGGCATCATCTCAGCACTACCAGTCAGCAAATGGGGTGTGCAGGTGGTTAGCAGAGAGGCGCCGGTTACGGCGGATAGTGTTTTTTAATACAAAAACTACAGCTGTAAATAATGCTCGAGGAAGTGTAATGTCGGAACGTAACACATGGAGAGGAAGTGTTGGTACTGGTGCAATGTCAATGGGAACCCTATCGGGTGGCAATGTAACATACTAGTACGAGCGCAACGTCCGAATACAGGCCTAAATAATGTTTCTACAAATCTTCCTATGCGGTATTACGTCTTATGGTAGCAACTTCAGCCCTTCACCGCAGCACGCCGGATATGTCCTTGCCCATAGATTGGACGCGATCTTCTAGGCCTCGCTTCTTTTTCTCTAATTGCCTGACCTCTTCCTCTTCACGCCGTAGATCTTCGTAGGTCATAGGTTGGAATACCGGGGCGTGAGTATCCGTAGAGGCTTCGGCAGGCTCGTCGTCTATGTAATCTCGTCCACGGTTCAGTCTACCTAGCTGGGCAGTCTGCTCTGCAAGGCGATACTCGTAGTGCTCCAAAGACGCCTCAAGTGTCGCGTGGCGCTGACGCATGGCCATTATACGCTCGCGCGCGCCCGCTATGGGGCTGTACTTGGTCAGTATAGTGTAGCATGACATGGGGTTGTTCGTACTAGACTCCGAGAAGCTTCTCGGCACCTTCGAGCAGCGTCTCGACGTCCACCTCAGCCCGGTTGCCCCCGTCCAGCGTGCGATAGCCCAGGCCGGTACCAGCGCCGCCGCCGCCACCCCTCCGGATGCGCTCGACCAACTCGGTGCCTAGGACAGCTGCCACAGCCGTGTTCCGCTTGGGGGCGCGAACAGCGTTTGCGCCGCCCCCGGAGATGGTGGCTCCGCTGCCATTGGTGCTGAATACAGTGTTTCTTCGGTTGGAGCTTACTGACGGGTCCTGTGCCTTTGGCAGCGGCGGCGGCGGCGGCACCGAGAAGAGGGCGCGCTCGTGCGACTCGGTGTCGCGGATCAGCGAGGTGATGTCGTGTTGCTGCAGCAGGGCATTGGTGAAGATGTTCGGGCGGGGGAATCTGGCACGCGTTCAGCCGCGAGCGGGGTCAGACAGGACCAGCAAGAGGGCGGGCGGCCTACGGCAAGTCGGCGATGGAGGCGGCGCAGAGGGCGATCTGGTCGAGGTGGGCCTCGAGGAGCGCCATGGGCAGTGGCAGTGGCAGTGGCAGCAGTTGCGGGCGGGGTGGTGGGTGGTGGGTAAGAGCTGGCAGTGGCAGTGGCAGCAGTTGCGGGCGGGGTGGTGGGGTGATGGGTAAGAGCTGGCGAGCAGGAGGGCAGCAGCAGTGCGCCGAGTGCAGCAGCAGTCTGGCAGCAGTGGCAGCAGTCCGGCAGCAGTGGCAGCAGTCCGGCAGCAGTGGCAGCAGTGGGCTGGCGGGGTGGCGGGTAAGAACGGTGCGCCTGCCCGGGGGCCGTCGTCAGCTCTCGCAGCGGCGGTGGTGGAGGGAAGGAGGCAAGGGGCCGGCGGGGTCACTGCCACCCGTGCAAGGCTGCTCCGGGCCAACAATCGGCGCGGCCGGCGGCGAAACGTGCTGCCGCCGCCGGGCCTGCCATCACCCATCACCGCCCGGCACCGCTCCCAGGCGAGCTTGTTGAGCTGCGTCCGTCGCAGCGACTCCAACTCCCCGACATCGACATCTCCACCTCCACCTCGCTGCTCCCACCGCCCGCACGTCCGCCCTGCTGTGGCCTCTCTGCCGCCGCTCCCTCCTGCTCTTCCTCGTCCTCGTCCCTCCTCTCCCGCGCCTTCGCTTCTCCCGCGGCGCCCGTCCCCTCCCCTCCGCGCCAGCCAGCAGCAGCCATGGCCGAGTCCATGGAAGGCGTCGTCGCTGCCGCCGAGCCAGCGCCCGCCGAGCAGGTCGAGCAAAAGGCCATCGTAGGTGAGTCGCCTCCGTTCCCACGCCCGTCCGCACGCCATGGCCACGGTGCGCTTTGCCTGCTCGTGCGCCTACTGCACGGCGTCGTCACAGCAGGGCCGCATGTGCCGCACGTTCATGATTGCCACGAGCCTGGCCGCCATCAAGTATCTGCATCCGCACAGCGCTGACCCCGTCGCCAAAGACATCCGCATCAACTTCACCCTGCTCGAGCGCGCCGTGGCCCAGTTCGATGCCCGCTTCACCCTGCGCGCCCTGCGCTCCATCTCGTCGCTCCGCAAGCGCCTCACCGACCGCGTGCTGTGCTCCGTCATCGTCCTGACGTATTCGCCCAGCAACCCCACGGCCCGCGTGCTCATGGAGGCCGTCAACATGGACGGCGAAGCCATCCAGGCCGTCGTCGCCCAGTACAAGGAAGAGGTGCAGCAGAACAAGACGAACACCAAGGAGCCTATACCCGAGATCGACGTGTACATAGCTATTTTGATACAGGTGCGTGTCAGCCGTGTGTACCGCTCCCCTCGCCGCCGCTAACTGCCACAGGTGTACCTCTACGACGCGAGCGACTTCGAAGACGGCGCCGACTTCTCCGCCACCCTGGTTGACAAGATCCGCGAGCTCAACAGACGCACGCTCGACTCGCTGGCCGCAAAAGCCTACTTCTACTTTTCGCTGTTCCACGAAGAGCTAGACCCTAAGCCGCCGTCCAAGCAGTCGCCCGTGATAGACCTCCGCGGCAAGCTGCTGGCCGCGCTGCGCAGTGCCGTGCTCCGAAAAGACCAGGACACGCAGGCCTCGGTCACGACACTCCTCCTTCGGAATTACCTCTCAACGGCCGACATCACCCAAGCCGATCTCCTGGTCTCGCAGACCCAATTCCCCGCGAACGCCCCCAACAACCAGGTTGCCCGGTATCTGTACTACTTGGGGCGTATACGGGCCATCCAGCTATCTTACACCGAGGCTCACGAGCACCTCATCAGCGCTACCCGCAAGTCGCCTACAAACTCGGTAGCGACTGGCTTCTACCAGGCCTCAACCAAGCTCCTGATTGTGGTCGAATTGCTCATGGGTGACATCCCTGAACGTGCCGTCTTCAGTCAACCGCGCCTGGAGCGTGCCCTGGAGCCCTACTTCCGCCTTATTCAGGCAGTCCGCATTGGAGATCTCCAAGGCTTCTTGAAGATTGTTCAGACCTTCTCGTCGACATTCCATCGGGACGGCACCTACACCCTGATCCTGCGTCTTCGGCAAAATGTCATCAAAACCGGTATCCGCATGCTGTCGCTTTCCTATTCACGCATCTCGTTGCGAGACATCTGCATCCGGCTTGGGCTAGAGAGCGAGGAGTCCGCCGAGTACATTGTCGCCAAGGCCATCCGCGACGGTGTCATCGAGGCTTCGATCGATCATGAAAAGGGCTTCATGCAAACAAAGCAGGCCGGGGATGTTTATGCTACCCGCGAGCCTGGCGAGGCTTTCCATGAGCGTATCCGGGCCTGTCTGACGCTGCACGACGAGTGTGTCAAGGCTATGAGATATCCCATGAACCAGCACCGTCTGGAGCTCAAAAACGCCCAGGAAGCTAGGGAAAGGGAGCGCGAGCTTGCAAAAGAGATTCAAGAGGGCGACATCGATGAGGACGACGCCGGAGGAGACTTTGACGGACTATAGTTGGCGAAATAGGGTGGTTGTGTCTGTTCTAGGTGTACGATAGTGGCATTCCCGAACAACACCGATAGAGCAACTTGATAGGGAAATGCAAACACTAATTACGACTTTTGGTGTATTAGATAAGTCTTGGTCATACAACAAATGTTCACCCTTGCAGCAAAACTCAAACTAGTAGACTACCGTGAGTGAACTCAATTGTTTGATCCTGCTGGACCTGTATCTCAACACTAGGACCTACTATATCTACTGGTCAATAGTTTAGTCTCCCGATGTCGCCTACTGCCCGCTTCCCGCTCGCGGTCTAGCACCTTCGTTTATGAAGGCCCATGTTGCATTTCTTCCTTCAGTAGGTGTCATGGCCCTCCTTTTCTCCACCGGACTCCAGTCCATCCCGGGTGCTGGCAATCCTGCTATTGCGGCATCGTCTCGCGCTCTTTGTCTCTCAACAACCTCACCCCCACCCGGTGCCTCCTCCTCATTGGTAACCAGTCTCACTCCGGCATTTCTTTGCCGTTCTCGCTCCCTCATTTCCCTCTTGCCCTCTGCCTTTTTCTTCTCAAACTCGATGATCAGCGTTGAGAAGTAGGCTTCAGCGGCTGGAGTTGCCGAGTAATGCACTGGAGTCCACGAGTATGCATTCTGTGCCAGAGGATTGGCGCCGTATTGAAGGAGCATTCGGAGTGCTTTCAATTCGCCCGCTGCACTGGCATGGTGCAGGGCCGTGTTTCCGGCCTGGTCGTAGGAACTAAGGATAGAGGGGGCGTGGAGGAGGAGTGTGGGAATCAATTGGAGCGTCCCGGCGCCGGATTTGCAGGAGAGCATGAGCTGGTTATGCGTCAGCTAGTTTGCGTAATAGCGGGCAGATCTTGAAGGAAAACATACCGCATCAAGCCCTGCCCTGTTCTGCCACGAGATGCACTCTGGGAACCGCTTTGCGAACATGACCCCCATGTCTTCCTTACCAGCCATCGCGGCCAACATGAGCGGGGTTTCCCAATCATTGTTGCGGCTCACTATCTCATCTTCGTGGCCAGCTTCTATGAGAAACTCCTATACGCAGCAACAGTCAGTCATGGTTCATGTGAGTGTGTATCCTATAGTAAAATTGCCAATTAACATACAGCGATATGCGCGAAACCATGCTTCGCAGCCAAATGCAACGATGTGTTGCTCTTGTCCTCGAAGTCTGGGTTACGCAGGTAGTTTGGGTTGTTTCTGACGATACGTTTCACGAGTGAGAGGTCATTGAGTAGAATTGCGCGGCGGAGCCGTCGAGGTGCGTCAATCCTGTTACATTGATATCAGTACATTGGGTGTCGCATCTACCAATAAAATCAGTGCAGCATACATGATGGAGAGTAAGATCTGCAGGACGAGGCATATTTGATGTTGGAGCACAAGTGTAGGTGAAGTTGTGGGGGAGCAAGCTTGTGCTGAGATAATAGAGGAGATCTGGTAGGAAGCTGATCAACAACGATTCCACTGCACCCCGCCTGAGCTGCATCTACCCCACATGGCGCGTGCGTCACCGCTAACGGTTTGAACGAACTTGGAACGCATTTATTTCCTTGTTTTACGCGTTAGCACTGCACGATTTTGGGATATTTAGCACTGCATCCGAGACCGCGGTTAAACAAATCGGGAGGAGAATGTGTAGATTCTATGTTATATAGCCCTGTATGTGACTAGAATACATTGCCCTCGCATGGCTAAGTATTGCAGATGTTAGGCCGTATAACAAGTAGCCGAAAGTCATTGCAAAGTCACACATGCATCCAAGTGACTGTCTCAACCGCCCAGTCGCGTCCCTAAGTGCTCTGCCCACCAGGCACCGCATATGGTCCATAACCCGGCCTAGGAAATGACGGTGTACCATCTTGATTCCATGTGAACGCTTGTGCACGGATAGTCCGTGCGCCCCAGCCATTAGTAGGATCAACCATCCCATGGTAGACGATCCAATCTTCTTTCTCGTTGGGGCTCTTCACAAAGCTCGCGTGACCCACACCGTATGCCTTCTCTTGCGGATTCTGGTAGAAGACGGGCTCGGGATGCTTTCGCCAATCCGAAGGATTCATGGGATCGCCTACAAGCTCCAGGAGGGCGAGACAGTAGTTGCGATTATCCGAGCGGGCAGCAGAGTAAACCACAAATTTTTGTCCAGTGGTTGGGTTGTTCAGTTGCTGAGGAGCTTCGTTGGAAGAGAGGCGATCGTTGAAGGGTCGGCCATAGGGTGTTTTCTCCCACGGATAGGTCGGTACAGAGATAACCTGGCGCTCCGAGAACGGGGACGCTACCGTCCAAGGGTTCGATAACTTGCTGATACAGAGGTTGGCCGGCCAGGCATCGTACTTTCGAAACCAACAACTGTAGATGTGGTAGAGGCTGCCTTCGTGCTGGAAGTACGTTCCGTCAATCGCAAACTGGTCATATGTATCGAGTTCCGCCTTGTATGAATACACGGAGGTCCATGGATTGGAGTCTGACCCTTCTAGTACGAACATGCGGTGGTTTACAGCGGGGCAGTTGTAGTCACACCACATGTCGATCTCGGGGGGTGGCGAGTCGTTCCTCGGGTCGGCCGTGTAGATGACGTACCACTTTCCGTCGAGTTGGTGAAGCTCGGGGGCCCACATATCAGTGGAGTAGTTGAGGCCGGGCGGAGGCTTGAACAGCAGTTTCTGCTCGGCATTGTTCCAGTCCCTAGAAATGTTAGCTCAGATGCACCAAGAATGGGCACACCCGCCATATAGCTATACACGTACGTGAGAACCCGACTCCGCAGCAGCGTAATGTTGTCGTTGGTAGTATAGGTCATGTAGTAGTAGTTGTCATGGCTTATGACCCATCTGTTTAGTGTTTAGTAAAGTTTGACCCGCAACTGGGAATCGACTTACGGATCCGCTCCCCCAGACTTGAGGATGGGATTGCTAAATGTGCCATTGGTCGTAGAATTGCCACAGCACAAGCCCGATGAAGCGAGCAAGGCAGCCACAAAGGCAACCACTCGTAAGAACATGGTCCGCTAGAGGAGGAATTGGGAATAGTAGAAGTGGAGAGAGAGAGGGGGAGGGGGAGGGAGGTGGAGTAGGTTCGGCGGATTTGTGCCCCCCGGGTAACTTATATAGGCTGGTTCCATGATGGGAAGCGGTGTCAGTCCTGCTGATTCAGGCACTGGGGGGGCCTGTCAACGAGAGCCTGCGTTTGCAGTACCGGGTCATGGTCGAGTGAGCAAACGCGAGCACGAGCAGAAGAGCGGCGTGGAACCACAAACAAACAGGGGGTAGGTATGACGCAGTTGCTCGATGGGGCAATTCGGGGCTGTGGGGTAGTTCCCGAGGGCGCCACCACCCCGCACCTACCTAGGTACATCCTTGGCTCCGCGCTCGGGCCGCCTCTTAACCTTGCGACCCACGATGGCCGAGCAACGCAAAGCAGACAGCGCCGCAACACAGCAACACAGCAACACAGCAACACAGCAACACAGCAACACACAACCAGCCACCACCTCAGGCACAGCGACGCGCCCGTCTCGAGCCGTCCCCCGCCGCCATGGACAACCAGCAGTTCCGGCGCCTCGTGCTGGCTAGTTCGCGCAAGCCGGATGGCGATGCGGGCTCGCCCCCAGCGACGCGACCAGCTGGCACGGTGCTAGGAGCCCGCAAGCACTCCAGCATCCCTATGACGCCGTGAGACTCCCCTTGCGACATGCAAATGTCCTTCCCCGCCTACACAGCGGTGGCACGTAATGCTGACCGCACTGCCAGGCGCCAGGTGGGTCGCAACTCAGTGCAGGCTGAGTTTGCCCGCCAGTTCGCCGAGCGCAACGCCAAAGCCCACCCCGCGAAGAAGCTCAGATCGGTCGCGCCCAAGGGCACTAAGCTCGCCGCTGGCTATGTCGATCGTACGCAATCGCGGACTGACGATGAAAACAACGAGCTTGCACAGCGCATTAAGAATCTCGAAGAAGCCATGAAGCTGGGTCAAATCGACCGCGATACATTTGAAAACTTGGTGCAGGAGATCACGGGCGGTGACTTGAGAGCAACCCATCTCGTCAAAGGCTTGGATAGGAGGTTACTCGAGCGGGTGCGGAAGGGCGAGGACCTGCACGACGGAGAGCCGGAGACGGAGACGCAGCAGCCAGAGCTTGAAGACGAGTTTGATCATCTAGCCGAGCACGAAATCGGGCCCATCATACGCGAAAAGGTGGAGAAGAAGGGGGACATGGCCCCACCGCCTCCTGTAGCCGGCACCAAGCGGACACGTAATGACATTCTAGCAGAGCTCAAGGCACAAAGGCAGGCTGCGGCAGATGCTGCGGCAGCCGAACACGCAAAGAGATATCCGAGCCTTGGGCCTGGGTTCAGAAAGCTCAATCCTCGCGGCGAAACTTCCAGAATAGAAGTCGATGCAAAGGGAAGAGACGTCTTGTTAGTTACAGATGCCGACGGTAAAGAGAAACGGAAGATACGGAAACCGAGAAACGAGGCGCCCCCACCTGAGCTTCGTCACGATCTGGATGACGCGACGAAACCGATCAACATGCACAATCTTCCTCCGCCTAAACCACAAGAACCTGAGTCGGAAGACGAAGACATCTTTGAAGGTGTGGGGTCCAGCTACAATCCTCTAGCTGATCTTGAAGATGGAGAGGATGAAGATTCGTCAGATGAGGAGAACGAGGCGAGAACTGTGGCGGAGGGCGTGGTGGTGCCAGTCGAGGAAGGAGAAATTCCAAAGACTACCCCCAATCCGCAGTTTTCGCCTAACAACGAGAATAACAGCGAATTGTCAGCGACTCAGGGCCAGATGTTGCCTCCAGCAGCATCTTCGTCTCAACATACCACGAAGCGTAATTATTTCAAGGACAGCACCCCGACATCGGTTCCGTCCGCTAGGTCCACTGGCGATGGCACCGTCCTCGCTGCTCTAAAGAAAGTCCGCACCCTAGATCCCAATTCAACCCTCCTCCAACCCTCTGATCCTGAAGAGGCTCGTCTCAAGAAGCGTGCTGCAGAACTTGCCACCCGCGACCGTGACTTGGAAGACATTGACATGGGCTTTGGCGGGTCGCGTTTTGATGACGCAGAGGAAATGGAACGAGATGGTGAGAAGGTTAAGTTTTCCGAATGGAAAGGTCTTGGTGGAGAGCAGGATGATGACGGCGACGTGCATGATGGAAGCGGCAAGAAGAGGAAGCGTGGCCCGAAAAAGAGGAAGGGAGATAAGAACAGTGCAACTGACATCCTGAAGGCTATGGACCGACAGAAGGAAACTAAGGCATTGGGCTAGTTGGTATATGTTTATCGGACACAAGTGGTGGGATGCTCTTGTACATTGCTGCCCGAAACCAGCTTATAGTCAATGCGGTTATGCATGCGCTAGTCTTCGTCTGTAAAAGTTGGTGCTCGTACTGTTATGAATACGAGGAGATGCTAAATCATGAGCACATAAATAGACACAGAGGAAGTGTTTGGAAGACAGTGTAGTATTGTGTAAAAGCAAAACTGTGTAGGATATCATAGCCTCCGAACACCATATGCAAGCAAAATCTATAGATGCCACTATACCTTGGTTCTCTACAGTATAGGGCTTCTCAAACAGCGCTCTTCCCTCTTGAACGGGCGCGAAGTCTATGTTTCTCCGTTGCCTCCTCAATTTTGTTCTTCCGCCAGCTACACTCCTCTGCGAAATCACAGACCCTACACTTGAACGCTTCTTCAATCGCAACACCCTTGGCTTCTCTTTCCCCTTTCCACCATTGCATTTCCGAGCCTAGGTACTCTTCGATCGATTTCGTGTCATAGACTGTGAGCGCTGAGCCTATCACATCACCGGTTTTCGAGTACCGAAACTCAGCACGGAGGATGTCGTTGATGGAGGTAATACTGTGTTGGAATTCGGTGATCATGAGAGACCAGAGAGACAGGAGATTGGGATGCGATTCGACTTCTGAGCCTTGGAGGGCGTTGTGTGGGGCCTCGTCGCCGAGGACTGTTTCCCCATCTCCTACAGCGCTCAGGCGCCCGATCTCAAACATAAAGACTTCGGTAAATGTCTTCAAAGGCGAGAGGCTGTACCTTTCCAGCACCGTCTCCGCATCCACCGTGTTCGAAGATAATGACTCAAGTAGCTTGCGATAGAGCATCAACTGCATCCACGTCGGTCGGAGCGACGCACCAGCGGGCACCGATCGCACGCCGCGAGTCTTCACATCCGAAATATAGACATCGCGAGCCGGCGTCGGCGCTCTAAGCCACGCGCTCATCTGCTCACTTTTTCCGACGCGGGAGAAGACCTCGTCAAGTCTCAACTGCCCCGGGCCCACCGTGTCTTTGCTCTTCTCCGCCTTCCTACCCTCGACCCGTTCCTTGAATTCTGGGTCGTGGCATGTATACGATACTTCATCGATGACTCCATTGACCACCTCACCGTTTACGACACCCCAGACGTCGAGTTCTCTAGTTAGCCCGGTTTCACGCAACGTGCGCAACCCCTGAATTGTGTTCCAGATCCGCAGGCCGAAGCGATCTTCTTTGCTCTGCACCTGCACCGGCACTATTTTGTGCACTTGCTCTTCGAGGGCCTGGTGGATTCTGGAGCCAGTTTTCATGGCAGCAGTGCGCGGCTTGCGGCCGAATTTACTCAACGCGTAGAAATATTGTAGTTCGCACCATGCGGGGGAAACAAGATCGGTCACAGACAGCGGTTTCTTGGGCTTGGTGCGAAAGCGCTCGAGGGGGGAACGCGCATCGCTCGCGCTGCCACTCGAACCGGCTGTTGTGGAGGCATCCGTGGCGCGTTCTGAGACAACCCCTCCCTGTGGGACTAGACGCTGTCAGTATGTCAGTCTTCCGCCGCGCATACTAATAGCAAGGAGCGAGAGTAAATACCGTTCCAAGCGTGCCGCGAAGGACAATCGTATTCGACCTCCACTGGCACGCGCCGCCGCCCTTCAGCACGCCCTCTCGTCCCCTCCCCCAGCCTGACGGGGGCGGTCGAAGACGAGGCGCGCAGGATGACGCCGTCATGGTCCACTGCATGTCCCTCGATGCTCGGGTAGATACTAGTATCTGGAGCGGTGGCCGCTATGTGCACCAGCAAGTCGCCAACAAGTGTGTCTTGGATGTCTTCTGGGCTGAAGTCGGAGCCATAATCGCTCGCGGCAGAGCGAGCTTCGAAGTCGGAGCCGTAGTCGCTAGGCGTTTCCATTGTCGCCACTGAAAGTCCGGGTTCCTCTATAGTGTGATCTTTAGGAGCAAGCGCGTAGCCGTCCTGCGCGGTCAGACGCGATGTTGGCTTTGGCAGCGGTGGTGAGGTCATCGACGCGCCCGGCGTAAGCGCCTATCACCGGCTACCTGGATTTAGGGGTTTTTCCTGTATAAGGGAGACTCACTATGTTTGGCGAAAGCAACAGACCACGATCAATTCCATGCACCGTCGTATACAAGATAATAATGAGGCTTGTCGATTTGCATGTACTCGTAACATCCATGTGGTTACTGTTCCGCAGATGACTCATTCCACCATTCCGAAGCCGCGCTCAGCAGGCACAAGTGCCACTCTGTATCACTCGCAGGAGAACAATTTCTTAAATGATTGTGTTTTGTACTGGACGTATTAAAACTCGACCTTGTAGATCAAAGATACCGGCCTATGGGAACTTTGGGTGGGTTCGGTTTAAAGAGCTGACGTACTGAAAGACCTGGTAGCCGGCAGGCAGAAGGATTTGCGAGATTCACCCTCACCATCGTATCAATACCGATCCAGCAGCTCAGCGGTTTGTCACGCATGGCAAAACATCACGATCAAGACAATGCAAACAAATTTGAAGTAAGAAGTCGACAGACTTTGTCAATTCATTGGTCAGTGACCATCGTCACCGATGATTCGGGGAATATACATCGCCGCTCCGCTCTTGTGCACCCATAGACCGAGATGATGACCGTGAACCATGATAACCCGTAACGCCATTTAACCCAACCGTCCATATGTCGTAGTCATCGCAGCCAGATGTGTTGACAAGAGTCAGGCCACGATGCAAGAAAGGGAAGGCATTTAACCACGCTCACCACGGAGGCGACGAGCGAGCTGGATGTCCTTGGACTCTGCGGGGATGTTAGTGCGGCCATAGGACAAGTGGAAGCAAGGTAACGTACGGATGGTGACACGCTTGGCGTGAATGGCGCAGAGATTGGTGTCCTCGAAGAGGGAGACGAGGTAGGCCTCGACCGACTCCTGGAGAGCGCCGATGGCAGAAGACTGGAAGCGCAGGTCCGACTTGAAGTCCTGGGCGATCTCACGGACGAGACGCTGGAAGGGCAGCTTGCGGATGAGGAGCTCGGTCGACTTCTGGTATCGTCGAATCTCACGGAGAGCGACGGTACCGGGCTTGTAGCGATGGGGCTTCTTGACACCACCGGTAGACGGGGCGGACTTGCGGGCGGCCTTGGAGGCGAGCTGCTTACGCGGGGCCTTGCCACCGGTAGACTTGCCTGCAGACAGTTAGCGACACTGTTCAGCGTGAGATGGGCACGATGCGCAAGGCAGCGGTCGGCACGCCTGAGTGCACGCGTCGGGATGCAACGCGTTGAGGTGGCGCGAGCGGCAGATGTGGAGGCGAAAGCGCAGGCAGCGACGGCGACGACGAACGCCAAAAGCGACGTGCATGGGCGGGGAGACAGGCGGTGCGCCAGATAGGCGCAGAGGGGACTTACGGGCTGTTTGCTTGGTGCGGGCCATGGTGGGCGGTTGAAAGGATGGTGTGAGGATGGATAGAAGTGGCAGTGGGGTGTTGGCGGAGTTGGTGTGGTGCGGTGTGGTGGGAGAACGACGGAGGAAGTGGGCGGGGCGGGCTTATATGGGCGCTGGGGGCCGGCGCGCCTGCCCAGATCACAGCGTTTGTGTGATCCCTCAGCCCAGCCCGCCTAGCGTGTCAGGAAGGCAGGCAGGCGCTTGGCGCAGCGCGAAGGCGACGCTGAAAGGGAAAGCACGGATCGCGCGCGAGCTAGCCGAGTTGGCTGTGCACCTGGGCAGCCAGGTGCAGGTGTGATCCAGCGCGCCCGCCGGGGCCCGAGCGCCTTTGTGATCCCCCGCGCGCATCCCCCCAAATAAAGCCAGCCGCCCACCAGCCCAACTGCCATCTCGCCCATCAACTCGCCAGCAAACCACTCCACGCTCTCCACTTCAACCAGCCAACTCATCACTCACCCTCTCTCCGCAACCACCACCCTCTCCCCCTCAACATGACTGGACGTAAGTTTTACCCTGCCTCTCCTCTGCGCGCGCCGCCATCGCGTCGCGTCGTGCAGCGGCACCTCCATCGCTCGCGGAATTCGGACTGACGCGTCCTCTACAGGCGGCAAAGGTGGCAAGGGCCTCGGCAAGGGCGGCGCGAAGCGTCACCGCAAGATTCTTCGCGACAACATCCAGGGTATCACCAAGCCCGCCATCCGCCGTCTCGCACGCCGTGGTGGTGTCAAGCGTATCTCAGCCATGATCTACGAGGAGACCCGCGGTGTGCTCAAGACTTTCCTCGAGGGTGTCATCCGCGACGCTGTCACCTACACCGAGCACGCCAAGCGGAAGACGGTCACCTCTCTGGACGTCGTTTACGCGCTCAAGCGACAAGGCCGTAAGTTGTCCCATCATATGGCCCTTCTTCACGTGGCTAACATGAATCACAGGCACCCTGTACGGTTTCGGTGGTTAGGTGTGCTCTTCTCCTCATGTTTTCATGTCACGACTTTCTCCAACAGTGCGTCGGCTCAGGTGCTTGGTGGGGTGGGGATTAAGGCCTTCGAATACAGGCTTCGGAGTTTACGGATAGGGTTCAATGCAATGATACCATTATAATGCTTCACCCAGTGTGTCTGTTCCAACCTCACTCAACGGGTCGTGCTTTTGCGACACGTACTCTATACTCGGCTGTGAAATCGTGTTTGGTCCGACGCGATGTGCGCTTCGAGGAACACGCTGGTCCGAGCGTCGATTGTGCTGCTCTTGGGCTGACTGTCCATTGGTGTGAGGTTGCTGGTTCTCTGCTCAAGTGGTTGTGGTGTTGACTTCTTGGCGCGACGTCGGCAGGTCGGCAGCTTGGCTGGGTACCCAATCAAGCTTTAATAATGCTCTATCAACGCTGAACCTCCGCAATTCACATTCTCCCACATCGGGTGTGAATGCGCTGCAACCGTCGCCGCTCAAGACGTGCATGAAATCGCCACATCAGGCCAACGTTCTTCCAAGGTTCTGTGGCTTGCACGGTCTCTCATGGAAGGCCCATGGGACCATCTCCACACGCGTAGATCAGGTACTCGGCGCACCACCAACTACCCCCAGTGTTGATTTCTCTCCCTTGGACATTCACATCTACCTCTCGTTTACCTTACTTCCAGTTCCGTGGGTAACGGCTGGGATCGTAGGCAGTGCCTCCCTCTTTGTTGATCTAGTGTGGCGTCATTGTCTCTCCTGCATTCTGCAGCCGGCAGGTAGACCCTGGACGGAAGGCTCCATCACAAAGCTGTAAACAATGGCCGGATTGCCCTTCTGCCCTGCTGTCTGTAGCATTGACCGCTCACATCTTCCGGCACTGCATCACTTTTCGTCGGTATTTCCGTCCTCTGCATCCTTCGGGCTGACGTTATTCCCGTCCTGATTGCCCCTCATGAACACACGAGCGCCAGTGCGGCCGCACTTTGATCTCACGTCACCGATACCTCTACCTCCGCTCGGCACGTCGACACTGAAATCCGGTATCACGATGGCTCTGCAAACGCCACCGAGAGCTTTACTTTTCGACGTGTTTGGCACCTGTGTCGATTGGCGTGCGACTGTGACACAGGCGTTCTACGACCAGGCCCGTGTGGCACTCAATTCGGCCACGGTCAGCTTGGCCACATCGGTCAGAATACGGGCGGGTGACATGACCATCTCGCAATGGGAGGAACTGGCCCAGCAGTGGCGAAACTCCTACAAAGCGTTCACTGCCAAAGTAGCCGCTGATCCATCAATACCATGGAAATCGATCGACGAACACCACTTAGAATCACTCAAACAGATTATAACTGAGAGGAAGTTGGATGGTCTCTGGGACGATGAAGAGCTGAGGGCCCTGAGCCTGGTTTGGCACCACCTCGAACCTTGGCCAGATACCAGTCGTGGCATTGCACTGCTCAACAAATTATTCTGTAAGTGGCGTCCAACTATCACATCTATCTGTACCCGATCACTACTCGGTTCATTATAGCTGGCACTCGACACCTGCTGATCGCTACTAGATACGGTTACACTGTCCAATGGCAATTCCAGCTTGCTGTCGGATTTGACCAAGCATGCGGGCATGGAGTTTACGCATGTATTCAGTGCGGAGCATTTCGGCTCCTACAAGCCCTCTCCAAAGGTCTATTCCGGTGCTATCGAGCGTCTAGGTGTACAACCAAAGGATTGCGCCATGGTTGCTGCCCATCTGGATGACCTGAAGGCCGCGAAAGCGCAGGGCATGCAAGTCATCTACGTTGAGAGACCGTTGGAAGAAGATTGGGGTAGTGACGAGGTGGAGAGTGCCCGGCAGTGGGTCGATCTTTGGATCGAACGGGAAGGTTCCAATGGCTTCGTTACTCTTGCCGAAAAGCTTGGTGTCAAGGTTGATGAGACCATACCCTTGAGGCGAACTTCTTCAACGGCATGATTCGACTCGTGTGAGGTACATGCTGTACGGCCTGTTATGATTCAAGGGGTCCCGGTGTGGGTGAATAGTGTGTAGCCTATCATTGATATTGCACTCACACAAGTGCAACAGTCGGCACTGACTATAATCAATATACTCGTCGTTGAGTTCTGTTTTCTGGTTGGCAACTCTTGTTGTTCCTGTGGTGTAATCTCGTCAATATTTATTACTCATTTCGAAGTATTTTACTTGGCGCTATATGTAGGATTTCTACCTATACGGGTAATGTATATATGTTACTTGTACTGGTTACGATTCCTGAAGTTGCTCTACTGTTGTCATGCTAGTCTTGACGTGTGGTATTGTAAATAGATAGTAGAACCCAAATTCGGTTATCACTAAACATCAACATACTTCATAAAATCTTCACTCGCCACATCATTGCTCGATCACCTTAAACTCAGCAGGATCATACAAATAGATATATGGGCCACTACATTAGTCAAATGTACATGTAAATGTTATTAAGTCTTGCACGCATATGTACTAACCAACACGTATCTCGACTCGAACGGGGTACGTTCAAGTGCAAGCAGATATCCAAAGCACGCCGATCATGTGCTACTGATGTGAAGAACCATTGCGACGTAGATGAAGTACTTGTTAACTAAAATAACATATTAACGGGGCGGAATGTTCATCTATACGGGTATAGCCACCGTAAATATAACCAGCTCACTCCAACTCCAACTCCAACTCCAACTAAGACGATCGAGATCCTGGTCACACAACTAGGCTATCGGAACACTAATTAGTCACGTGTAAAGATAAAACGAAGATTAGGAAGGAAGGTCAACCCGGTTAGATGCGGGGTTCTGGGCTCTCTAGACCCTGGCATCAGCACCTCGGCCCTCGACATTTCCTCCACTAAGGCCACCCTAGTAGACAAACTTCGTTACCGTCTCTGGTAAGGAGCCTGGACAACCTCCTGGAGCCAAATCTGACGTATCCTCGGTGATACATACGTCATTACACGAGCGATACTCGACGACCATTCATTCGTCTCAGTAACCGACCGTCATAACAACCCTCGAAGAGCTCATAGACCATCGAAAAGGAGAAATTGACGACCTCAAATACTGTCGTGGTAGAGCAGCCCGATCATAATACCAATCAAGCATGCCTGTCAAGCATTTGCAAGATCGCGTCTACGAGGCCTCAATCACAGATCCAGAAAGTTTCTGGACCAAGCAAGCCGAACAAATTCACTGGCATAAGAAGCCAACAAATGCCCTGAGCAAGAGCAAGAAAGTGTTGAAGAATGGTGTGACGCACGATCATTGGAGCTGGTTCCCTGGTGGTGAAATATCTACGACCTACAATTGCATCAACAGGCACGTAGAGCAAGGAAATGGGGATAAGGTTGCGATATACTGGGACTCGCCTGTCACAGGGTAAGAAACCAACTACTTGATTCCGGTCGAACTCACTGGTTATCAGGTCAAAAGAGAAATACACGTATAATCAGTTGCTGCAAGAAGTAGAGGCGCTGGCTGGTGTTCTTCGAGAGGAAGGCGTGCAAAAAGGCGACGTTGTGTTGATCTATAGTATGTATGAACACCAAGCAAGCACAACGCAACAAGCCACTTACCGTTGATAGTGCCAATGATACCTTCAGCTCTCTTCGCCATGCTAGCCGTGGCGCATCTGGGGGCAGTTCATGCTGTAGTATTTGGGGGATTCTCGCCTGCCGCTCTGGCCCAGAGAATGGAAGCTTCACGCCCGAGGGCCGTTATGACGGCCTCGTGTGGGATCGAGGGCACCAAGGACCCATTGGGATATAAAGAGCTTATTGAAGAAGCCATACATAAGAGTAGTTTCAAACCAGACAAGACCATCATTTGGCAGAGAGAACAAATGAGGTGGGGTCCAGTGGAGAGAGAGAATGGGCAACGAGACTGGCAACGTCTGGTGAAAAGTGCAAAGAACAGAGGGTTGAAGGCCGGCGTAGTACCGGTGAAGAGTGAAGATGGGTTATACATTATTTATACAAGTGGTGAGTTACATGTCTGCTGTTGGCAAGGTTTGCACGCAGCTCCTTACAACTACTAGGGACAACTGGTCTTCCCAAAGGCGTACTACGCACCGCAGGCGGCCATGCTGTCGGCCTCAACCTCTCCATGAAGTATCTATTTGGCATACACGGGCCAGGCGATGTCATGTTCACCGCCTCAGACATAGGCTGGGTCGTGGGTCATTCTTTCATCATGTACGTGTTCCGGAAGGGTGAACTTGCAAGACCGCGGTCAAATCAACTACATCAACGAAGCTCATAAATGGCAGGTATGCCCCTCTTCTTGCGGGCGCAACTACCGTGTTGTTTGAGGGGAAACCCATCGGAACCCCCGATGCAAGAACTTTCTGGCGCATCGTCGAAGAGTACAAAGTAACGAGCATGTTTACGGCACCTACCGCTCTTAGGGCCATCCGACGTGAAGATGGGGACAACCACTATTTCGAGAATGTATATGGCGAAAGAGGAGGTCTCAGGACGCTCCGGGGATTATTCTTAGCTGGAGAACGGAGTGAGCCTAGCATCGTGCAGATGTATCAGAAACTACTGACGAGACACTGTGCTGGTGGTGCTGTAGTTGTTGATAACTGGTGGTCCTCGGAGTCCGGGTCGCCCATATCAGGCATCGCACTGAGTGCTGCTGCTGGCGAAGACTTTGATTCAAGCTACCGCCATAGACCGTTGGCAATCAAGGCTGGCTCGGCTGGCAAGGCAATGCCTGGATTCGATGTACGGATTGTCGATGATGAGGGTAACGAGGTCGAGCGAGGCAACATGGGAAACATTGTCATGGGTATGCCGCTCGCCCCCACCGCCTTCACTACGCTCTGGGAGGATGACGAGAGATTCTACAAGGGCTACCTGAAGCGCTTTGATGGCAAATGGATCGATACGGGCGACGCGGGCGTGATAGACGAGGATGGATACGTTTCCATCATGTCTAGAGCCGATGACGTGATTAACGTGGCGGCACATCGGTTCAGTACAGGTACGTCCTGCACCTTTTCTCTCTTGTCTGTTTAAATGTGGGAATACTGAGCTATTCAAAAGGTGCCATCGAGCAAGCCATAACGACTCACCCCGACATAGCCGAAGCTGCCGTGGTTGGGATCCCTGATCAACTGAAAGGGCATCTTCCATTTGCCTTTGTCACCCTATCGCTGCGCCAACACCCCAATCCCGCCGTGGCTGATGAGACGCTCGTCAAGGAGGTGCAGAAGCTCATCCGCGAGCAGATTGGTGCTATCGCATCCCTTGGTGGGATAATACAGGGCAAGGGCATGATCCCCAAGACGCGCAGTGGGAAGACGCTGCGTCGGGTTTTGAGGGAGTTGGTTGAGAACGCGGCGCATGGAGAATTCGACAATGATATCACGGTACCGAGCACGATCGAGGACCGGGATGCAGTGGAGGTAGCTAAAGCCAAGGTGAAGGAGTATTTCAGGGTCAAGGGCCATGGGCTGCACAAAGCGACGGAGGCAAGACCAAAGCTGTGAGATAGTCGGAGCAATACAATACCCACAGCGCGTGCATCCGTCCGACCAAGCTCAATCCCATCAAGGCTCAGGTGAAGGTTGCCGTGGCCGAAGAGGCATGCCGACAGCTCGTCACTGGGCGAGGGCGCGGGCGCGGGCGCGGGCGGGCGGGACGACGGTGGCTCACGTGGCCGGCCATGGCTGCGGGCCACTGTGCCATGGCCGCCGGCGCGGGTTTCTATTGATGGAGCCCGCGTGTGACGCTCCGACGGCTGGCTGTCCGCTGGCCGCTGGCCTGGAAAGCAAGCAGCAGAGATTGATTGAGACAGGCTAGCTTCAAGTGCCGCTGCGTGGCCGGCCAGCCCTCGCACTCGCAGTGCGCAAAAACTGCCTGGCGGGTGTTTGGCTTTTCGCGTAGACCAGCAGGCCGCCACCCACTGCGGCGTCCACTGCATCACCCACGGCGACACCACCCGTTGCTTTTGCTCCAGCTCCAGCTCCAGCTCCAGTGCCCTTGACCGCACCGCACCGCGACGAGCGCACCCCACGCCGCCCACGCCCGCGACCACGCTCCTGCAGCGCGGCCCTGACACCTGCCCGCTATGTACCAGATAGACGGTCGACAGTCGACGCCGCCCGACGCTGCTGTCCCGCCCGATAGACCCGGCACTGTGCAGGCGACCGTGTGCAGCGCGCGAGGGACCAGTTGCTACATGGCTGTTGATCAACAGACCGACGGGCACGGTCAAGGTAGGCAGACCGGCGCAGTGGCAGACCGGCGCAGTGCTGCTGGCAGATGGGGTCGAGAGTAAGAGTAGTAGCAGTAGCAGCAGAAGTAGATAGATATCCGTGCCTAGCTGCCTACTGGACTGCTCGAGCGAGTGCACACTGCAGGCGCAGGTGGGTGCAGGCGCAGGTGCAGGTGCAGGCGCAGGTCAAGCTCCCACCAGCGGCCAGCCCCAAGCCCGGCCTCGCGCTCGCCCTCTCCACTGTCCTGTCCAGCAGCCAGCCAGCCAGCTTGTTTGCGGCCTCACCACCACCGCTCCGCCCGCCAACCGTGCCCTCACCACACCCGCAGCGTCGTCGTCGTCGTCGTCCCGCCGCCTGTTTGTTGTCTGTTGTCTGTTGTCTGCTGTCGCTCGCTGCCCGCTGCCCGCTGCTCGTGCTCGCATCTACAGCCCACGGCCCACGGCCCACGGCCCACGGCTGCCCCTCGCGCTCGCTTGCCCAGCCGATTCTGCCTCCCGCGCTCGTCGGCTGCACTGGCCAGCCGGTGCTGGTGCTGCTGGTCGCTGCTGCTGCTGGTGCTGCCCGCTGCTGCTGGTGCTGCGGCGCTGCTGCTACAAGTCGCCGCCGCCGCCGTGCTGCTGCCACTCTGCGACGTCCGCTGTGCAACACTGTACTCGCTGTACTCCGCACTCGGCCATCCCCGTCCACGACTCCACGCAAGCCGCACCCCCCCTCCCCCCCCGATCGACTCTGCACCGCCTGCACTTAGCCGCGACACGCGCAGCCTGTGCGAGCGCTGCGAGCGTTCCTCGACACGTTTTGGCCGACCGACACGCCAGTCCCGCCGCCGCCTTCGCTGCCTCTCTTCCCGTCCCCCCTCGCCGCCGCCGCCACTGCTACGGCCTCTACCACTGCCTGCCACACGCTCGCCCGGCGTAAGCTGAGCCCCGCTGGTCAGCTGCTCCCGCCGTCGTCGAAACCGGTCCGCTACGACGTGGCTCGCATCTGCACAACGTCGACGCTCGGCCTCAATCAGCTTGCCCGCCCCTGGTGACGCTCCTCTTGCCCGCCCCCGCTCCCCCATCCCGCTCCCGTGGCTCGCTCCTCCCTGCTGCATCCGACGACGACCGAGCCTGTCCTGACACCATGGCGGGCAAAATGACTCTGTACAAGCTGGTGGTGCTCGGCGACGGTGGCGTGGGCAAGACGGCCCTGACCATCCAGGTAAGCAAACCACCCCATCCGCCCGCTGTGCATCACGACACTCGACTGACGGCCTAGCTCTGTCTCAACCACTTCGTCGAGACGTACGACCCCACAATCGAGGACTCGTACCGCAAACAGGTGCAGATTGACAGCCAGTCGTGCATGCTCGAGGTGCTCGACACGGCTGGCCAGGAGGAGTATATCGCGCTACGGGACCAATGGATACGCGACGGCGAGGGTTTTGTCCTGGTCTACAGCATATCCTCGCGCTCGTCTTTTGCCCGCATCCAGCGCTTCCATAGCCAGATCCAGCGTGTCAAGGAGACGTCGCTGTCCGGCTCGCCAACGTATCCCGGCTCGCCACTCAGCGCATCGTCCCTGAACTCAGGCTCGTTCGCCCAGGTACCTGTGATGCTCGTCGGTAACAAGTGTGACCGCGTTACGGAGCGCGAAGTATCCACGCAAGAAGGCAGCGCCTTAGCAAAGGAGCTAGGCTGCGACTTTGTGGAAGCCTCGGCCAAAAACTGCGTTAATGTCGAAAAGGCTTTTTACGAGGTTGTGCGCCAGCTGCGGCGCCAACGACACCAGGGCGGGGGCCGGCCTGACAAGTTGTCCAAGAACGTGCGTGGCGGACATGGTGGAGGACGCACTCCGCATTACGCAAATGGCGATGCTACCCACGACCAGAAGCACAGGCGAGCGCGTGGCAGTGGGCGCAAAGACAAGCCGATCAAGTGCGTGATATTGTGAGACAATCGTGCGAATTGCCTCCAGCCTCGTGGCCACAACGGACGTTACGATTCGGACATCCCAATGACGACGAGGCCGTCTCCACGTTTGGGTTGTCGCCGCTATGCAGCAAACACCATTTCTGCTTGTGCACCACATTTTGTTCGCGGCGAATACCTCTGGCCTGCTTCGTTCTCGTGTATCTTTCACCACAATTAACGAACCATGACGACGCAAGCTCATTGCACGACCTTGATCCCCTCACCTGTGCTTCAGCGTCCATTACAACCCGATAGAATCGAACCGTCAGGCGTCGGCATGGGAGCGGCGTTTACCCTTTTTTTGTGCAATGGCAGCATCTTTGGTCTCTTTTTTGCATGAGACAAGGAGTCCCTGGGGTACGGTAGTTTGATTTGTTGAGTAGCAGGACCTATCATGGATCTTGTATGACGACCATGTATGGCGGAAGAGGAAGAGCACTGTTTTAGGCTTCCACATTCAAGGCGCGCAATATGGTTGGCTTTTTGTGTCTATCTCTGGGATGTCTATGGAACTGGTCTGCCGGTGAGCAGGTGCTCCGTTGAAATGTTTGCGCCATAAAAAAGTACGGGCTTGTCACAATTTTTCCACATCTATGATTCTCTCTAGCTTGCGGGCCTGTCTAGCGATGGATATCCTTTGCCTCTGTTGTCCAGTTCAATACTTTTAGTGTCACGTCCGTTATCTCTCTGCTTTCGACCGACCCGAATGAAACTTCTAATCGGAATGCCTCGAGTGTGCTTGTGGTTGAGTACACGATGTCATTGTACAACACGGCCTTCGCTCGCTACCACTTTGAGGTTGCTCTTCTCCGCGCGACTCAACCTCTTGGATTTGAGAACCTGTCCAAAAGCGATAATGCATCGCCCAAGCCCCGGCCCGAGTACCCTATCTGCGGACGCCAAGGATACGCCAGTATAGGACTAGTCAATCGACGTTTCTTACTCCAGCAACACGGTACGGGTATGAAAGTTCTGGAAAAGCTTGTACGACTACCGCAATAATCCAGTAGTTCTGAACCTGACACACAGCATCGCGCTACGTTCATGCTCTGTTCATAGCTTCGGCCCGGATCAGACGGTTAAAGATTATCTTACCGACTCATGCCGTTAGTGCCGATCCTGCCACGACGAAGCGCACTTGGCTGGAAAGGGGGCCAGTCCTTTATATGCGAGATATGCCCTCGTCGTTACGCCTGTCTCATCCAGCCAAATTTCTGTCTCTTCCTTTCCCTTCTTGTCCGCAGCTTATTTCGACCTCACCCTTTTGTGGGTCGTGGATTCACTCTCTTATTATCTCATAATTCCTATTCCAAGCTCGTCGATTACAGTCATGAAAACGATCATCACCTTCGCAATCTTGAACGCTGCAACTGCTTATGCAGGGTGTATGACAACTGAGCAGTGTCCCGATCTCTTAGCACTGGAAACACCCGACTGTCACCAATATCACATTTTCGTAACGCGCGGATCGGATTCACCATATCCTGGGCACCAGTCGGATCTAGTGCGCCTCGTCTGTGATGGTCTCGGGGGCGACTGTGGGTTCGAAAACATCATATATCCGGCCAACAGCTCTTACGCCGGCCGCGAGGCGTGGTGCCAGTCGGCCGCGAGCGGAGCTGTGGCGGCCCAGGCACAGCTTACTGAATATACGGATCGATGCCCGAGTAGCAAGCTGATCCTCTTCGGTTTTTCGCAGGGCGCGTCTGTGACCTTGGATTATCTGGGTGGTGGTGGAGGTCCTGTTGGCAAGTGTATACAAGATAACAACCCGCCTTTGGACAGATTAAAGGCACCGGGCTCTAATGGTAAGTTGGTCGCTTCCATGTCTCATCTCTTAGTGACTAATAGTTTCATAGTTGTTGCTGCCATTGTGTTTGGCGCGGCGGTACGTGCTGCCAGCATGCCCTACTCTTTCAAGGGTGGAAAGGATTTCAACGGAACGAGTCCCCGCAGTGAGAAGGCTCTCGCCGGTTTGGAACCGTACGCCGACATTCTTCGTGACTACTGTAACTTCGGGGATCCAGTTTGCGCGCCGTCCAGTCAGCCAGCAAAGGTCGCTCAGCACCTGAATTACTTTGACCTGTACAACGACGAGGCCGCAGAATGGGTCATCGACACTGCTCAAGGACCGTCTGGAAACAACACTAATACGAAATCTTCTACTTCGTTATCTAGCATGCCCTCAACAGCTTCTGGAGGCCCTGCCCGAGCAACTTCTATCGCTAGCTCTCTACAAACTACCACGTCCTCTACTATCCCTAAGTCCTCGAGTTCAGGTAGTTCAACTGCAGCTATAGCTAGTAGCACTATAGCTAGTCTTGCAATTATGCTTCAGTGCATATACATGTATTAGTTGTTATTAAGTTATTAAAATAAGTAACGTAATGGATCACCGAACCCGCTAGATTTTGCCAAGACTGCTACCTCTTCTATCAACGATTCAACGCGATATGTCTCAACTAACTAACGCGTTATTACACTAACACGAAGAGAAACTTTAGCTTGCCTTTAAAGCCTATAATTCTAGCCAATTCTAAAGCTATTAAGCGGCTGCTATTGCTTTTAACGTCAAACGCTAGAGCCTTAACGAACGTGCGAAAGGAATTTTATTTTAAAGCAAATTACCTGCCAACTGCTAGAAACTTATTGCAACTAAAGAGTAAACAATCGTTTAACGTAATCCACTACTAAGTAGAACACTCTACTAAGTAGAACAGTTTCTGCCAAGAACCTCTACTCTCTTATCAACGCAACATGTTTCAACAACAAGACGCGCAATTATCTAACTAAAAAGGCAGAATTCAGCTTGCTCTTTTTGCTTATAATAGCTAACAATTCTAAAGCTTTTAACGCGCTGCTAAGGCATTTGAGGTACTTTTTACAATACTCTTTTGCTAACGCAAAAGAGTTACGCATTGCTTTAAAACTCGCTACGCTCAACATAAGCTTACTGCAACTAAAGAGCAGACAATTGTTCAATCTATCCTCAACTTCGATTCGCGAGGATTTGCTCTTCGGCTGTGCGAGGTAGCAGATATAGCTAATAAACTGCTAGCTGTACGCGGTAGTAAGCTAGTTGGCAAGCACTAAACTAAGCGCTTCGTAACGCGTTTAGCTAAGCTCAAAATAGCTTTTAATTGAGCAAAAGATAGGCAGAGAATACTGCAAGAAGATTCTGCGGTTATTGGCGCGTAGTTTAAGCTAGTAGAGAAAACCAAAGCTAAGTACGGCGTTTATAACGACGACGTGCACAACTTTGATAAAACTAGCTTCTAGATAGGCGTTATTAGCTCTATGAAAGTTGTTACAGGTTTAGAGAAACGCGCTCGTTCTAAGCTAGTTCAGCTAAGTAACCGCAAGTAGGTTATAGTAATCTAGAGCATCTGCGCTACTAGGTACGCAATTTCGCTTTTTATTATCTACCGTACAAAGAACGCGTTTACATCTTAGCGTAGTACGAAAAAGCTTTAATACTGCGCAATTAAAAGCTCTTAGTTTCTAAGAATAGCTAGACTAACAACGCGCTTAGTCTAAAGTAGTTAAAGCACTTTAACGCGTATACAAAGGCGCGCTAGGTAGAAGCATACAAGCTGCTTACACTCAACGAGCACAAAAGCTACTTTAACTAGAAGTTTAAAAACTATTGCTTTAAAAACAAGATTTTTACTTTTTGCATGCTACTTTACTCGTTGCACATTCTTTAGCTACTTAACGTAGTTTGCTTTTTGCTATTAAAGCGCAAGTACTTTTAGCGTGTTAGAAACTTAGCACGCTAGCGCGTTTTCTATATTAATAAAAAAAGCTTTTTGCTAGCTTTTAGAAACGCGTTTTTTGAGGTGTTTACAACAAAGAACTGCAAAAAAGCTTTTAAAGTTTTAAAGCTAGTTTCTATTAACGCGTAGGTAGTTTTTAATTGTTTTAAAATATAGCTATGTACTTTGCTACTACCTCGTACGCTAGCGAATAAGTAGAAAGTACTTATTGTTAAGTATAAATTAAGTTAGAGTTGCACAAATCTAGAGTTAAAGTTAAGTTAAAGTAATTAAAGCGTAGGTTAAAGTTAAGTTATAGGTACTACTTTTAAGTTAGTAAACTTATTATAACTAGCTGTTATAATTATAAAAAGAAAATATATTAAAATATAAAATTGTAGAAGTTTGTGCTAACTTAACTTTAACCTACGCTATTTAGTTTTAGCGTAGGTATAAGTTAAGTTAGCACTAGAGTTTTACGTAAGCTAACTTAACTTTAACTTAACTTATACTTATTTACTACTTTACTACTTTGCGCACTAGAAACGTTGTAGTAGTTAAAAACACTAAGCAATACGCACGAGTTTAGATTTTAGTTAAAGCTTGTACGCGAGTTTTTTACTTAATTACTTGTTACAGCTTAGGCAAGTTTTTTCTAGCTTATAAAAAGTAGTAAGCTAATGCTGTACTAAAACGCGCTTCTTGCTACTTGCAACAAAAAGCTTAAAAAGCAACTAGCAAAAATAACTAAGCAAAAATTGCGCAAAAAGAAGCAAATCTAGTAAAGTAGTACTATAGAGTATAAAAGTGCTGCAGCGCAAGTAGCTACTAAAGCGTTTACAAAACTTTAGCAATTAAAGAAAGCTTGTAGTAGTAGTAATTAAAAACGAGCTTAACTAGCTCTACGGCGCTGTAGAAACTGCAGCGAAACTAGGCACAATGCGCAAACGTGCAAAAAAAATACAAAAGCATTTTTTAAATTAAATGCTAGCACGACGTACGTAGGCTTTTTATTTGATAGCAATAAAATTAAAAATGCGTAACATAAGTTGGTTATGCTAAGGCTTTTTGTTTTACTTAGTAAAGTGTTCTACTTAGTAGTAGATTACGTTAATATATTTTTAACTTTAATTCGCAAGAATTTGCCTTTCGGCTATTTGAAGTAGAAAATATAGAAAATAAACTAGTAGCTACGCAGAGTAAAAAGCTAGTAAGCAAAAAATAGGCTACAAAATTGGTAACGAGTTTAAGCGAGCTTAAAATAGCTTTTAATTAAGCAAAAAACTAGTAGAGAATATAGCAAAAAGATTTTAAAGTAATTAGCGCGTAGTTTAAGCTAGTTAGAAATACTAAAGCTTAGTAACGTACTTTACAGCTTCGCTGCTTACATAGGTTAGCTACTTACTTTTGCTAAACTTTTACTAAAACTCTTACTTTTTCTAATGTTTTAACAATAATAGTACTTAGAAGCTTTTTACAAACGTTAAATACAGCTTGCTTTTAAAGCTATTAATTAAAACGCAACGCTTTCTTAACAACGCGCTACAGCTATATATAATGTTTTTTTTAAAAAACACTAAGCAATTAACGCGCTAAACAACTTTTACAAGCAAATTGCTAGCTTAAATTAAAAAACTTAAAAAAGCTTAAAGAGAAAGTAATTGTAGAGCATATACTTAAGCTTGTTACTTAAGAATTTTCTTTTAAGCTTGTAGCTATAGCTAATATAGCTAATTTCTTGCACGCTAAGCGTAATATAAGCTAAGTTAGTGTAAACTAGCTTAGTACGTTTATCAAACGCTGCTTTAAGCTTAAAGTAAAGTTTAATTGCAAATACAACTACAAAAAAGCATTTTGCAAAATGTTTAAAGTTATACAAAGCTAGTTTAGCTTAGTAGCTAACATCAAAGCTAAGTATAGTATCTAGAATAAAAATACGTTTAACTTCAACAAAGCAAGTTTTATAATAGGCTAGATATTAACTAAAGCTATTGTTATAGCTTTAGAAAAATAAAAATAGCTAAAAGTAGTGTAGCAAAGTAATAAAAAGTAAACAACAGTTATTTAAAGCATTAACGCAACAAAGTAGGCTATTCTACTTTTTATTATTTTTTAAAGCAAAAACTACTTTTTTGCTTAGTACAAAGAAAAGAATTTACTTTACAATTAAGTTATTGCAGTTTCTAAAAACAGCTAGATAACAAATAAACTTAGTTTGCAGTAGTTAAAGTACTTTAATTAGCATACAAAAAAAAGTAGTTAGTAGCTACTAACTACTTGCAATTAACAGCTATAAAAGCTATAACTCGCTTAAATTCTAGCAGTACTACAAAAAAACAAGATTATTACTATTTAACGTAGATTCTTAGCGAGTTGCTTACTTAAGCAAGTTACTTACTTGCGCTAAGCTTTTTACTAATACTTGCTTTTTTTTATACTACGCAATAGCTTAACTACACAACGCGCTACGCGCTTTAAACAAAAGCTAAATACAGCTTGCAATCTAAGCTATTTAACGCAATGCAACACTTTTTTAGCAACGCGCTGCATTAATCTACAACGTTTTTTAAAAAACACTAAGCAATTAGCTTGCTAAAAAACTTCTAACGTAGATTCTTAGCGAGTTGCTTACCTAGGCGAGTTGCTTACCTGCGCCAAGCTTTCTACCAACACTTGCTTTTTTCTTTTTACTACGCGATAGCTCAACTACACAACGCGCTACGCGCTTCAAACGAAAGCCAAATACAGCTTGCGATCTAGGCTATTTAACGCAACGCAACACTTTTTTAGCAACGCGCTGCATTAATCTACAACGTTTTTTAAAAAACACTAAGCAATTAGCTTGCTAAAAAACTTCTACAACGCGATTGCACACTTAACTTAATAAAGCTTCGTTTAATAGAAAACACAGTAATTAAAGAGTATACTATTAACTTTAACGCGCGAAGCTTTTTACTTAGGCTTGCTAAGTTAGAGAATAAAGCTAACCTACTACTCGCAGCGCGAAGCTAGCTACTAGTTAAAAAGAACTAGGTTACGTTGTTCGTTAAGCGTTACTCTAAGCTTTAAATTAAGTTTAATTAAAAGTACAACTATAAAAGAGCTCTTTGTAAGAATTTTAAGCTTGTAGCTAACTAGTTTAGGCTTGTAGCAAATATAAAAGCTAAGTACAGCGTAGTAAACGAGAATACTTACAACTTTAATAAAACGAGCTTTATAATAAGCTAGATCTCAACGAGTACAGTAATTACTAGCTCAAAGCGTTGAAAACGGCTAAAAATAGTGTAGCAAGGTAATAGAAAGTAGACAACAGTAGTACAAAGCGTCAACGCAATAGAGTAAGCTATTCTACTTTTTATTATTTTTTAGAGCAAGAACTACTTCTTTGCTTAGTACAAAGAGAATAGCCTACTTTGCAACTAGGTTATCGCAGTTTCTAAGAACAGCTAGACAAACAACGAACTAAGTTTAGAGTAGTTAAAGCACTTTAACGCCTATACAAAGAAACGTACTATTAAAACAGTACGTTTACTTTTTATCAACGGCTATAAGAGCTATAACTCGCTCGCTTTCTAGCAGTACTATAAAAATAACAGCATTATTACTTTTTGCATACTTTCTTACTTGTTGCACTTTTTGTAGGTTTTTAATGTTAGCTGTTTTGCGCTTTTAAAAAAGGCGTACAGCTGCTAAGCCAAGAATCTAATGCGCAACTAGATTAACTACATTACTAAACTTAAGTTTCTACTATACTTTATTAGCGCTTACAATGCTTTTATTATAAAAAGCAATATTCAAAAAAGCTTTTAAAGTGCTAGATTAGTTTTATTTAACTTAAAAGTAGTAATTTCGAAGCTTAACGTGTAGCTTTGCACTCTACTGTTACTTACCGTAAAAAACAGTTTCTAGTAGTTTCAAACTCTAAGCAATACTTTAGAATTTAGGTTGCAATTAACGCTAATTTAAAAGAAAATTTAAAAGCATGTAAATAGCTTTTTTACTTTAATAGTGTTATTAGAGGCGTTTTTTTACCGAAGGTACGAGTTATTGAACTCGAAGATTCCGCCTAAGAAATTGTTCTGTGTTCGAAAAGCTTAGTAACAACAAAAAAAACAATTTTAATTTTATTCTAGATAGAATAACAAAGTAACAATCTGTTGCCTATAGATCTAATCTATGTATAAAATGTACTTAAAAGAGTTAACTACAAAGAATTCAAATTGTAAAGAAAATTCTACTAATTTATATAGTTCTATAATTCTTTGCTAAAAGCGTTTTGCTTAGTTTGCTTAGTGTGCTTAGTTGCTAAGCGCTTTAGGCTCGCTAAGCGCTTGCTGCTTAGTATGCTTAGTCTACTAAAGCTCTAATAGCACTAATTACTATTACGTAACTACTAACTTAATTCTGCTTTGCGTATTGCTGTACTTCTGTCTTGCAAACTTGCAAGCTTTAACAACTTTTCTACGTCGTTGCTTAGTCTACAATACTTAGTATTGTCTTTGTTTGTAACATTATTTCTCTCTTTAAGAATATCGTTCTAATAGCTATTTTGCTATGCTGTGCTAGTTCTTTTTGTGCTTTGCATCAAAAGTGCTGTTTCGTATAAAAGTAAGTTAACCTCAATTCTTGTCGTGTCGTAGCTTTCTTTTGTATTCTTTTGAGTTTTTAAGTTTAACTATGCCTAAGTTTTCGCTTTCTGTAGATTCGTACTCTAAGTTAACTTGCTATTGTTACAATTAAGTTGCTTGTATTTGTAAAACTAGTTTAAAAATGCCTGCTCTTTGTAGCTGTTGTTTTAAAAAAAACCTAAAGTGCCTAGTTAATCTTTTGTTAGATAAGTATACTAAATGTCTTTAGTCTAGCGCGCCTTGCAGTTTTGCTCTAACAAAAAAAAAGTAAGCAGCTTTTTAACAAAAGCGTTGCAACTTGCAACATTAGCTTTTGCTAGCTAAGCAACAAGTGTTATCTGCACGAATTTAAGCTGCTTAGCTAGTGTTCGCAGCAAAGTCTCGTGCTGCTACTCTTCGAGTAGAGCTTTTTGTTGCTAAGATAAAAAAGAATTAGCGTTTTGCTAATAAGTAGGTTGCTATTAAAGAGCTAGAGAAACTAGAAGCTGCGCAGTTCAACGCTACTGTTAATTCTAAAAGTACAGCTTCTACTAATAGTCCTATACCGCTGCTATTTAAAACGCTTTTAGCTAACTTAGGCTAGTTACAAACTAACTTTTCTCTACTTGTTTTTTTTTTTTTTAACTTTTCTACTTTTCTAAAGAACTTGAATTCTTTGCTTTTAAATTTTGCTAGTAGTATGCTCGCACTAGTTCCTTGCAGTTTGTAAAATTCTGTATCGGTTCTTATATGTTCTAGCTTTCTAGCTATTTTTGCTATTTAACTAAGTATTTCTACTAACGTTTAAACTTCTATAGGTTTTTAACTTCTTCGACTTTATACTTTTCGTTTTTAAGTTCAATATTAGTTGCTACTTTAGCGTTTAGTAGTGCTAGTTTAAGAAGTAATTTGTAAAAAACTAGGTATATGCGCATGCTTGTAAGTAGCTATAGTTTAAATAATACAAGTTCTTTAACTTTTAGAATTTTAAATAGTTTTATTTAGAAGTTGTTTAACTTGTTGCATAGTCGTTTAGTTTTTAGGTTTTTTTGTAAGAAAAAAACTCTATTTCTCTTTTTAAAAGTTAGTTCTTTAAGCTTTTTTTTATTTGCTAACTTAGCTGTCGTAAAGTTTCTTTAAGCAATTTGTTAGCTCAATTTGTTGTGTAGTTTTTGCATTCTAAAAGCCTTGTTGTTTGCTGCTAGCGAAATGCTTTTAATATTTCTTGAATTTTAATAAGCTACTAGCTTATATCTATAATTTGCGTAGTATAGCGAGTGTTTTATTGTCGTAAACCTTGTGCTGTTGTATGCCAATTGTGCTGTTAGCAAAAGTTTAACCTAGTTGTTCTACAGCTTGTTAGTGTACATTTGTAAGTACTATTCTAGCGTTTAGTTTGTTTGTTTTGTCTAACTGTTTGTTTGCGAGTAAAAGCTAGTCGATAGCTTTTTTGCAACTTCTAACTAAGCTAGAAACGTATTCTAAAACTTTAATGTAAACAGTTTGTTTCTGTTAGTAATAAACTATTTTAGCAATTTGTAATTAGCAACAAGTGCCTTTGTAACCTCGTAAGCTATTTCTTTTACTGTAATTAACTTTTCTGTTGGTACAAAATGTAATTCTTTAGTTAATTAATTTACAATTACCAAGATCGAGTTGCATAGCCGTGCTAATCTAGGTTTTAACAATTTTAAAAGCTTTACTATAAAGTCTATTGTAACGCTAATCTATAAGCGTGCGAGTAGTTTTAGCGGTTAGAGTAATTCGTAGAGCTTGTGTTTTTTAAGTTTGTTTTTAAAACAATCTAAATAGTTGCTTACTACTTTCTAAACTATGTTTTGTACGTAGAGCATTAAGTACTCGTTTAAAATTTGTTAAACTATTTTGTTAATTTCTAAGTGTTTGTATGCTTGTAAAGCATGTAATTCTTAAATAAGCTGTATAGCTTAAGTGTTGTTTGTAACTATCTATCTTTGCTAGTCGTTTTTGCTCTATTTTTAGTACATTCTTTTTTTAATGCTTGTAACTTTAGCTATTTTAGCTAATCGCAGTTAGTTGTATTTGAAAGTTCTGTTTAAGTTCCGTCGTAATACTAAATTGTGCGTAACTAGTTTGTTAGTTTTTATAAAATCTAATTTTCAACTAAGCGCGTTTGCGGCTCTATTGTTAGTTCTTTTGCGATAGTAAATCTTAATGTCGTAATCTGCTATAAATTCAGCCTATCTAACTTATTGTCTATTTAATTTCTTAGTTGTAGTAAAGCTAGTAAAGTTTTGATAATCTAAGTACACTTGTACTTAATGCCTTGCTCTTTTTAGCTATGCTTTTTATTGTTCAAAAGCGTTTATTATTGCTAATAGCTTTTTATTGTAAACGTCGTAGTTAAGTTCTACTTTTAAGAACTTCTTAGAATAGTAAAACACTAGTTTCTATTTCTTGTCGTTGCATTGCTGTAAAAGTATTGCTCTTAATGCATAGTCTAAAGCATTAGTTTTTACTTAAGTTTTTTTTTTCTAGGTCGTGCATCTGTAGCATTAGTGCTGTAGTAAACTTCTTTTTAAGTTCTTAAAACGCTTGTTTCTATGCTTTTGTCTATTTAAACTTTTTATTTTTTTTAGTAACTTCTAAGAGCAGTGTCGTAGTCTTAGAGTAATTTTTAATAAACTTTTAATAGAAGTTAGCAAATTCTAAGAAAAACTGCACGTTTTTTACTATTTTAAGAGTTAGCTATTCTTGTACATTCTAAATCTTTTTTAGGTTTATAAACATACTTTTTCTTAAAATAATAAATTCTAGATAGCTAGTTTTTGTAACGTGAAATTTACATTTTTTTAGGTAAAGTAGTAGCTAGTACTGCTTTATCTTTTGTAGCACTTTTTTAACATGCTTCTAATGTTCTTTAAGCGTTTTTTTAAAGTATATTAATACGTTGTCTAAGTATGCTGTAACAAAGATGTCTAAGTATTTGTATAGTACTTTGTTAATTAGAGCCTAAAACGTAGCTAGAGCATTAGTTAGTTTAAATAGCATAACCTAGTATTTATAAAGTTTATATTAAGTCTTGAAAGCTATTAACTATTCGTGCTCTTTTGCAATTTTAATGCGATAGTATCCGTTTCGTACGTTAAGTTTCGTAATTTATTTTACTTTTTAAAGTTAATCTATAAGCTTTTGAATAAGTAGTAGTAGGTATTAGTTTTTTTGTGTAACGTTGTTAAGCTGTTAATAGTCTACGCATAGTTTCAATTCTTTGTTTTTCTTTAGTACAAACAATATTAGCGAAGCTATTAAGCTTTTGCTTGGTTGTATATATTCTCGCTAGATATTTCTTTAAATGTATTTTTTTAATTCTTTCTGCTAGTTGTAAGTTAGAGAATATATTAGTTTTAGTCGTAGTTTTGTTCCTTCTTTAAAGATAATCTTGTGATTTTATTTTTGGTAGTTTGCTAAGTTGTGCTTTTCGTTTTTTTTTAAAAAGCTTTTAAACTTTGTTTAGTATTTAGTAGAAAAGTTTCTAAACTTTTTTTTCTGTTCTTTTAAGAGGTTGAATCGCGGTTCGCTTGTTTTTAGAAGCGCAACTTGTTGTATTCATATAACTCTTATTTGCTAAGAGTTTTTTTTATAGATTCTCGTAATTTTGTAAAGTAAAATTAAACTAATTCTTTTGTTTTTAGGTGAGCTCTAAATTGTTAAACTGTTTTGTAGTACTACAGCAACTTTTTTTCTAGGCCTTCGGCTGCGTATTGTTTTGTTTTTTTAATTAATGTTAAAGTTGTGTTGTCGTAGCTAGTCGTACTTAATATACATGTTAGAACTTTTAAAGTTTATAATATTAATACACTGTTAGTGCCTAATGCTCGCAACTTCTAACTTAACTTCTTAAGTTTCTAGGTTAATTAAACTATTTCTATATTCTAGTAGTTGTCCGTTAGCTAACACTGTTTGTATTAGTTAATTTTTAACTTAGTAAAGTATTCTGTTTCTTTTTACCTATTCTAGAGAAACTAGTGTCTAGGCAGCTTTGCTATTAAATAGTGCAGTAAGCTCTTAGCTTACAACTTTCGCTTTTACTTTTATGTAATTCTATTTTAGTTGCGTTTTTTGTACGCTTTGTATAGTTGTGCTAGAAGCACTTATACTATTCTAACTATAAGTCTAGTAGCCTGCTAGTTTTTTGCTAGAAAAGCTTTTAAGGCTTGTTTTTTTAGAATGTTTTATTGCTCGTAGTAGTTGCATTTGCTAGCAAAGCATTTCTAAAGCTTTAAAAACTTGTCGTAGTTTTAGTCTTTAAGATTCTATTTCGTTGCATTTTTTTATAGCTTATAGATAGTGCATTTTGTAGTGCAAAAAAGCTAGCGTGCTGCTTAGCACGTATCGTAGTTTTCTATGCATAATTCGTTGTTGCATTCTAAGTAGTTTCTATTTTCTAGACTTATAGGCTACTATCTTGTAATATGCTTGCAAAACTAGTGTATTTGATATTTCTTATTATAACACTGCGCTTATTTGCAGCTACTGTCGTAGTTTTTAAACCAATTGTCGTAGTTGTGTACGTAGCATTCTGCTACTGTACACTCGCTGTTTTTAAGCAAAATATATAATAGTAATTCTAGCTGTTGCTAAGCGAGAATTCTATTGTTTGCGTAGTATACACAGTTCTTTTCGTTGCACTAGTGCTAAAGTAGGTTTCTGTAATTTTTTTAATTAGCGAACTGTATTTTTTTTTTGTTAGCTTTTGTTGTGCTATTGCTGCGTTTGCAACTTTTTATTTTTGTAGTCTTTCAATTCAAAGCGTATAGAACTTGTTTTTGCAATACTAAGCAATGTAAGTTTTTTAGCTGCACATCTAGCATTCGTAGTTCTATAGCCGTTCGTTAATTTTCTAAGCTTGTAAAGTTAATAGTTTTTTGTTGTTTTTATTTGTTAAGTTTGTAACGTCTTTAAGACTTTCTATTTAAATCTAATTGTTTTTTAATTTTTTAGAGTTTTTTGAGTATAGTGTAGCTACTTGCTGTAGTTAAACTATAGCAATAGTAGTAGCTTGCGCGCTTGCTACTTTCTGTTGTGTTTCTAAGCAGTTTTTGCAAAAGTGTTTATCTTTGCTGCATTAAAGATATACTTTATTGTTGTAACGTTTCTAGCGTTTCTTTTTAAACAGCTTGTTTTTAAAGTTTTGCTTTGTCGAAGTAACGTTTTTTTTGTTAAACTGCTTCTATAGTAGTTTGTTGTTCTAAACTCGTTTAACGCTGTTAATATCTATCAAGTCGTATTAATAGGTTTTTTTAATTATTGCTACTAGGCGTATGTATAGTTTGATAGTAAACTTGCGTTTCTACTATTATTGCTATAGTTAGTTGTTAATTTGTACTACAGTTTTAATTAACTTGTTAAGTTTCTTTAGTTTCTCGTTTTAACTAATTTTATTCTTTACGTGTTTTTTTAACTTTGCGTAGTAAAACTCGCATAAGCTGCGTTCTTTTACATTGTCTACTTTAGCTTAAATTCTTTTAAATTCAATTGTGTACTCGCTAGCTAAGCTTTTTTGCTTAAGTAGTTTAAGTTGATTTATTGCTTGCTGCGTTTTGTCTACTTCGCCGTAGATCGTATAAAGTTCTTGCTTAAACAACTTCTAGTTTTTAAAAATGCGCTTTGTGTTTTGCTTTATTTTTTTTACGTTTTCTACGTGCGTAACGTAATCTTTGGCATATAGCTAAAACTATTCTGCTGCGTCGTCTTTTATGTGCATTCTAGCTACTAAGATTTTGTTTTAATTTGTGTAAAAGCTATTGCTATAATAACAGCAGTAAAGGTCTACGTTAGTAAAAAAAAGTTTTAAGTTCTTTTTTCTCTCGCTATATTTCTCTAAAAAGAGTGCTTTTGCTAATTTTTTTTCTATTCTACCTTAGAGCTTTGTAACTACTGCTAATAGTTTTTAAATCTATTTCGCTTGCTGCTGTATCTAATTAGCTTGCTTTGCTATTATAGTTGCTAGATTCGTTGTAAGTGTAGTAACGCTGCTACTTGTTGTGCGTAAGCTCGTAAGTATTGCTATATTGTTTTAGTTCTAAACCTAAAGTAGTTAAAGTGTTATTAAAAGCGTTTTTTTACTAAAAGTACGAGTTATTAGACTTAGAGATTCTGCCTAAAGAATTGTTCTATGTTTAAAAAGCTTAGTAACAACAAAAAAAACAATTTCAATTCTATTCTAGATAGAATAACAAAGTAACAATCTATTGCCTATAGATCTAATCTATGTATAAAATGTACTTAGAAAAGTTAACTACAAAAAATCCAAATTGTAAAGAAAATTCTGCTAATCTATATAGTTCTATAATTCTTTGCTAAAAGCGTTCTGCTTAGTTCGCTTAGTGTACTTAGTTGCTAAGCGCTTTAGGCTCGCTAAGCGCTCGCCGCTTAGTGTACTTAGTTCGCCAAAGTTCTAATTGCACTAATTACTATTACGTAACTACTAACTTAATTCTGCTTCGCGCATTGCTGTACTTTCGTTTTGCAAACTTGCAAGCTTTAACAACTCTTCTACGTCGTTGCTTAGTTTACGATACCTAGTATCGTTTTTGTTTGTAACAAATAGTTAATGCTTTTGCAAAGCTTTTTAAAAGCGCAAAGTATACAGCAGCTTCTATGCTGCTACTGCGCAACTAAGTTGCTAAACTTTAAGCTACTAACGAAGCTTTTTTGCAATAAAAATTGCACAAGAGAAAGCGTGTGCAGCAAGAAAGTACTTTTACAGTTAAAAAAAGCGTGCGCTTAACAGCTCTTAAAGCGTTTAAAACGCGTAGTAATAAAAAAAAAGCAAAGAAAAAAGCTTGTAGTAATGCTAGTAATTAGAGCAGCTAGCTTTTAAAACGCTGTAAACGCTGCGATAAGCTAAAGCACAATAAGCGCACGTGTAAGTTAAATGCAGTAGTTAATTCTAAGTAATTTAAGTTATCTTAACCTATACTAAGTGCTAGAAAGAAAGTAGTAGAAAAAAAAAAAGTAAGTAGTAAAAAAAAAGCTTAGCGCAAGTAAGCAACTCGCTTAGGTAAGCAACTTGCTAAGAATCTACGTTACATGCTTTTGCACTTATTGCACTTTTTGTAGCTTTTTAATGTAAAGTGTTTTTTGCTTTTAAAAATAGCGTACGAGCGCTAAGCTAAAAAAATTATACGCAACTAAATTACTTACATTACAAAGCTTAAGTTTTTATTATACTTTATACGTGCTTATAATGTAGCAATTACTTTTAGTAATATCCAACAAAAGTTTTAAAGCGCTAGATTAGTTTTATTTAACTTAAAACAAGTTATAACAGCTTTTAACGTTTAGTTGCGTACTTTATTATTACTACTGTTTATTAACAACAAGCTTTAGCAGTTGCAAACTTTAAGCAATACTTTTAAATTAGAGTTGCAATTAACGCTTGTAAAAGCGAGAATTTAGAAGCATATAAATAGCTTACTAACGTTTATAATAAAAGTTTTTAAAAAGTTTTAAAAAAAGTAGCAATTATTGCGCACAAGCTAGTGTTAGCGCAAAAAGAAATTGCAAAGCTTTAAAAAGCAAATAAAGCTGCTACGCAACGTAGATTGCATATAAAAAAGCGAATTTAGTTAAAAAAAACTTTGATAGTTAAGAATAAAGCTTGTTTAACTGCTCTAAAAGAGTTTAAAACGCGTAGTAATAAAAAAAAGCTAAAAAAGCAAGTGCGCGCTAAAGAAAGTAAGCTAACTTAAAAGCGCTATAAGTAGTGCAATTAAACTAAGCATAACGCGCAAACGTGTAAGCAAGTAGTAAAAGTAAACTTAAAATAATATCTTAGATTATTTTGTTTTATACAAAGCTAAAGTAAGCTGTTTTACGCTAGAATAAAGTAGTTTTAGTAGAAGCTTAGCAAAAGTAAGTAGCTAACTTGTGTAAGCGGCAAAGCCGTAAAGTACGTTACAGCATTTAGAAAAATAACGTGCACAACTTTAACAAAACTAGCTTTTAAATAAGTATAACGTACTTTACGAGTAGTTGAGCTACACGGGTTCGCGAAACACTTTTGCCAAGCAAATTATCTAATATTATAACCTTAATACCTTTCTTAATAGTAGGCCTATTAGAATAATTTATACACTGTTTTAAAGCTCTAAGCTAGAACTTTAAAATCTACTAAAAATTACCTAAATAGGCTAAGTACTACTAGAGTTTTTAAGGTCTAAAGATAAAAAGCTCGCTTAAGCTCTATACCTAGTATCTAGTAGAATTCTACTATAATAAACTTTTATATTCTAAAATATTCTTATTTATACTATATATTAAAGTACTAGAAAGTTTTATAGCGTGTAGCCTAAGATTAAAGCTACTAGATAGGTTAGAAAGTAGTTTACTTTCTTTATACTAGCTAAGTATAAATATCTATATATAACTATTAAAACCTAATGTAAAACTACTTAATAATTTAGTACTTAGTATAATTATACTATACAAGCTTTAAAAAAGTAGTATTATTTAAAGTTATAATAGTACTAATACTTTATACTTAGTAGGTTTTATATATAAACTCTAATTCTATCTAATAGCTTTAATTCTAAGCTATATACTATATAACTTTCTAGAACTCTAACTTATAGTATAAATAAAAATATTTTAGAATATAAAAGTTTATTATAGTAGAATTCTACTAGATACTAGGTATAGAGCTTAAGCGAGCTTTTTATCTTTAAACCTTAAAAACTCTAGTAGTACTTAGCCTATTTAGGTAATTTTTAGTAGATTTTAAAGTTCTAGCTTAGAGCTTTAAAACAGTGTATAAATTATTCTAATAGGCCTACTATTAAAAAAGGTATTAAGGTTATAATATTAGATAATTTGCTTGGCAAAAGTGTTTCGCGAACTCGTGTAGCTCGACTACTCGTAAGGTACGTTAATTAAGTTTATAAAAGTTGTTACAAGTTTTCAAAAATGTACTTAACTTAATTTTATCTAGCTAAGCAATTAAAAGTAAGTAATAGTTATTCAAAGCATTTGCGCTGCAAAGTACGCAATTCTGCTATTTATTATTTACAAAAAGCGCGTTTACATTTTAGCATAGTACAAAAAAAACTCTATACTTAGCAATTAAAAGCTTTTAGTTTTTAAAAACAGCTAGACAAACAACGCTTTTAGTTTTAAATAGTAAAAGTATTTTGACGCGCATACAAAGGTAAGCTAGCGAATAGATAAAAGTTAAGTTAAAGTTAAATTGCTTTTTTTATAACTCTAACTTAACTCTACTTATATACTTAATCTTTTAACGCTAGTATAAAGTTATAGTTAAGTTAAGTTGCATAAACTTTAAGTTAAAGTTAAGTTATCTCGCATAAGCTTTAGATTATAGTTGAGTTATAGTTAAGTTGTTATATTTAGAGTTTACATAATGTACTTTACAGCTTCGCTACTTATACAAGTTAGCTACTTACTTTTGCTAAGCTTCTACTAAAACTACTCTATTCTAGCGCAAAATAGCTTACTTTAGCTTTGTATAAAACAAAACAATCTAAGATATTATTTAAAGTTTACTTTTACTATTTGCTTACACGTTTGCGCGTTATGCTTAGTTTAATTACACTACTTGCAGCGCTTTTGAGTTAGCTTACTTTCTTTAGCGCGCACTTGCTTTTTTAGCTTTTTTTTATTACTACGCGCTTTAAACTCTTTTAAAGTAGTTAAACGAGCTTTATTTCTAACTATTAAAGTTTTTTTTAACTAAATTTGTATAATAGACGAATGCCTAATAGAATGCCTTAGCTACTAAGCTTTAGCTAAAGCAATTTCGTACGAAATTGCCTTGCTAACTTTTAACTAAGCTTCGACGAATTCTAGCGTAGCGTAAAAAGTATAAAAAGCTCTTTTATTTTATAAATAAAACTGCATTAATTTATTACTTTCTACATTAAAACCTGCTTACTCTAGCAATTTCTTTACAATTTGCTTTCTTTTATGCGATCTACGTTGCGTAGCAGCTTTATTTGCTTTTTAAAGCTTTGCAATTTTCTTTTGCGCTAACACTAGCTTGTACGTAATTATTGCTACTTTTTTTAAAACTTTTTTAAAAGCTTTTACTATAAACGTTAGTAAGCTATTTATATACTTTTAAATTCTCGCTTTTACAAGCGTTAATTGTAACTTTAATTTAAAAGTATTGCTTAAAGTTTGCAACTGCTAAAGCTTGTTGTTAATAAATAGTAGTAGTAATAAAGTACGCAACTAAACGTTAAAAGCTGTTATAACTTGTTTTAAGTTAAATAAAACTAGTTTAGCGCTTTAAAACTTTTTTGAATATTACTAAAAGTAATTGCTGCATTATAAGCGCGTATAAAGTATAGTAAAAACTTAAGCTTTGTAATGTAAGTAATTTAGTTGCGCATAAATTTTTTAGCTTAGCGCTCGTACGCTATTTTTAAAAGCAAAAAACACTTTATATTAAAAAGCTGTAAAAAGTGCAACAAGTACAAAAGCATATAAATAGTAATAATCTTGTTTTTTTTGTAGTACTGCTAGAATTTAAGCGAGTTATAGCTTTTATAGCTGTTAATTGCGAGTAGTTAGTAGCTACTAACTACTTTTTTTTTGTATGCTTATTAAAGTGCTTTAACTACTACAAACTAAGCTTATTTGTTGTCTAGCTATTTTTAAAAACTACAATAATTTAATTGTAAAGTAAATTCTTTTTTTTGTACTAGGCAAAAAAGTAGTTTTTGCTTTAAAAAATAATAAAAAGTAGAATAGCTTACTTTGTTGCGTTAATATTTTAGATAACTGTTGTTTACTTTCTATTACCTTGCTGCACTACTTTTAGCTATTTTTATTTCTTTAAAGCTATAACAATAGTTTTAGTTAATATCTAGCCTATTATAAAGCCTATTTTGTTAAAGTTAAACGTATTTTTATTTTAGATATTGTAACGTACTTTACGAGCGAGTAAGCTACACGAGCGAGTAAGCTACTAAATTTTACTAAAGAAAATCAATAATCTAGAGCTTAATAACTCTTTACCTAATTAATAAAATTCTCTAAAAATTTAATATATTATTTCTGTATATATAAACTTTCTAGTTCTAAGATTACTAAGCTCTAACTAGTCTAGAAAAGTAGATAGCTTAGAGCGCACGGATAATTTAAGCTTTTCTTTAATAACTTTCTAAATACTAAAGTTGTAGCTTAGTAATCTAGGAATCTAAAAGTTTATATAGATGCAGCTTAGTAGTAAAATTTTTAGAGAATTTTATCAAGTAGGTTAAGAGTTATTAAGCTCTAGATTATTGATTTTCCTTAGTAAAATTTAGTAGCCTACTCGCTTGTGTAGCTTACTCGCTCGTAGAGTACGTTACTTAGCTTTGATATTAGCTACTAGGCTAAACTAGCTTTGCATAACTTTAAAATTCTTGCAAAGTACTTTTTTGTAGTTGTATTTGCAATTAAACTTTACTTTAAGCTTAGAGCAGCGTTTGATAAACGTACTAAACTAGTTTATACCAACTTAGCTTATATTACGCTTAGCGCGCAAGAAATTAGCTATATTAGCTATAGCTACGAGCTTACGCTAGCGAATAAGTAGAAAGTACTTATTGTTAAGTATAGATTAAGTTAGAGTTGCATAAACCTAAAGTTAAAGTTAAATTAGAGTAATTAAAGCGTAGGTTAAAGTTAGGTTATAGGTACTACTTTTAGGTTAGTAAACTTGTTATAACTAGCTGTTACAATTATAAAAAAAAAATATATTAAAATATAAAATTGTAACGTATTGAATCATCGAACTCAACAGATTATCGAACTCGACAAAATTTCTTGGCACAACCAACTTATCTTAAAGAACATAAAATTAATTGCTATTAAACAAGAAACCTGCGTACGTTGTGCTAGCTCTAGATTTAAAAGCTTTTTCTATATTCTTTTAGCAAGTTCGAGCATTGTGCTTTGTATTACTACAGTTTTTACAACGCTGTAGAGTTAGTTGTGCTTTTTTTTAACTCTTTTTACTACGCGCTTTCTTTGATAGCTAAAGCGCTATAAACGCTTTAGCAGCTACTTGCGCTAATCTCTTACTATACTCTATTGTACTACTATGCTAAATCTACTTCTGTTTGCGCAATTTCTTTCTTGTTACTTCTTCAATAGTCTTTTTAAAGCTAGAGATTCGATTGCGCATTAGCTTAACTTAATAGGCCATCTAGTAAGACCTTTTAACAAGCTAGTTAATTTTATTCTTTAGAGATAATAGCGAGAAACTAAGCTTAGTAATAATAAGCTTTGATTGCGATTTAAATTCGAGTGTATTACTTGGAGTTTTTAACTGCTACGGCGTTTCTAGTGCGAGAAGTAGTAGCGAAGTACACAGCCGTACTTTAAAACGATTAAGAACTACCTACGCGTTAATAGAAACTAGCTTTAAAGCTTTAAAAGCTTTTTTGTAGTTTTTTGTTGTAAACACTTTAAAAAACGCGTTTTTAAAAGCTAGCAAGAAGCTTTTTTTGTTGATATAGAAAACGCGCTAGCGCGCTAAGTTCCAAATGCGTTAAAAGTACTTTAGCTTTAACGGCGAGAAGCAAACTACATCTAGCAGCTAGAGAATATAAAATAAATAAGCTAGCATGCAAAGCGTAAGAATTTTGTTTTTAAAGCAATAGTTTTTAAAATCCCAAGATTAGTAGCTCTTATAGCCGTCTAAAATAAGTAGTTAATACTTCTCTACCTAACGCGCTTTCGTGTGCGCGTCAAAGTGCTTTAACTATTCAAAACCAAAAGCGTTATTTGTCTAGCTATTTTTAAAGACTAAGAGCTTTTAATTGCCAAGTATAAAGTTTTTCTCGTACTATGCTAAAATGTAAACGCGCTTTTTGTAAATAATAAAGAGCAGAATCGCGTACTTTGCGGCGCAGATGCTCTAGATAACTGTTACCTACTTTCGATCGCCTAGCTAGATAAGATTAGAGCGAGTACGTTTCTAAGAGCTTGTAACAAACTTTATTAACCTAATTACGCTTATCTAGAAGCTAGTTTTGTTGAAGTTGTGTATATTATTCTCGTAGATGCCGTACTAAGCTTTGGTATCTTTAACAAGCTTAAACTACGCGCTAATTACTTTAGAATTTTCCTGCTGTATTCTTTGCTAGTTTTTTGCTTAATTAAAGGCTATCTTAAGCTCGCTTAAACGCGATACAAATCTTGTAGCCTATTTCTTGCCTACTAGCTTTCTACTTTGCGCAGCTATTAGTTTATCTCTTATATCTTCTACTTTAAACAGCTAAAGTGCAAATTCTCGCGAATTAAAGTTGAGAATATATTGAACAACTGTTTGCTCTTTAGTTGCAGTAAGCTTCTAGCAATTAGGTTGTATTTAAGCTTAAAATAGAATTTTTTTAGCGCGTTTAAAAAGAGTCTAGTAATTAACGTTAAAAGCACTAGCAGCAGCTTGATAGCTTTAGAATTAGCCGAAATTGTAGGCTTAAAGAGCAAGCTAGAGTTTCTTTTCGTGTTAGTGTAATAACGCGTTAGTTGATTGAAACATATCGCGTTGATAGGAGAGGCAGTTGTGCTAAGAAATTTTATCGAGTTCGATAATCTGTTGGGTTCGATAATTCAATACGTTAGAAGTTTATGCTAACTTAACTTTAACTTACGCTATTTAGTTTTAGCGTAGGTATAAGTTAAGTTAGCACTAGAGTTTTACGTAAGCTAACTTAACTTTAACTTAACTTATACTTATTTACTACTCTATGCGAACCTAGAAGAAAATTCTTGCGTAACAAGCTTAAGTATATGCTTTACAATTACTTTCTCTTTAAGCTTCTATAAGTTTTTTAATTTAGGCTAGCAATTTGCTTGTAAAGGTCGTCTAGCGCGTTAATTGCTTAGTGTCTTTTAAGAGACATTATATATAGCTGCAGCGCGTCGTTGAGAAAGCGTTGCGTTTTAATTAATAGCTTTAAGAGCAAGTTGTATCTAACCGATTCTAACGTTCGTAAGAAGCCTCTAAGTGCTGTTGTTGTTAAGACATTAGAGAGACTTAGAGAGTAAGAGTTTTAGTAGGAGCTTGGCAAAAGTAAGCGGCCAACCTGTGTGAGCGGCGAAGCCGTGAGGTACGTTAGGCTAAGTTTCTAGTGCGACGCGTTTTTGGCGTCTTAAGAAGCTGTTACGCCTCTCTACCTTTGCCCTAGCGTCGAGCGGTTGACGCCATATTGATCAGCAACCTGTTAGAGGGTAGATTTTGCGCCTAGTTTGCGCGAGTTCAAATCTTTAATCGCCTTGTCGATTAGATCCATGGTGGTTGAGTAGTCGTGTGTTGAAGAAGGTGAGTTGGGACGCGAGTTTGTTGTTGCGGGGCATGGGCACGTTAACGTACCTACCGGTATTCAGCCTACGCCGAAATCAAATAAGACTCGTTTACCAGCTCGCGATAACTCTTCTACGTGGTACGTTACTTAACCTCGCATCGTCCTAACCCAGTTGCGAAGGTGCACACCCGAAGTAGAATATGGCCCTTCATCCTTACGCGTACAACAACGTCTAAACTATGTTCTAGTTTCCAACAGCACCTTATATATCCAATACTAGCGAGAATTCGGAGACCGAGAGTGCCTAGGCCCTACCAACACTTCTCTTATGCCTGTCCCCTAGTATAAACCCCGAAAACAAGCTAGTATGTAGATTACTGTTCAGCTGTCTGCGACGCGTTACATCTAACCTACTGGATCTTACATACGCCGGATCATCTCCTGCTAGTATCTCCTGTACAGTATTTAAATTTTTGTAAGGCCCTGCCCTTAATACCTTGCTGTCGCTGCACCTTGCTGTTGCTGTATCTACAGTTAGTATACTTTGCCTTGTAAGGTCCTAGAAATAATTGTTAGCTGCGTACATTGAGATAGCCGCGTACATCAAGATAGCTGCGTAGCAACAGCAAAGTGTAGGATAAAGGTTTGCGCGAATGCTCAAGGGCCCAAGGGGAGCCTCATTTGTAGACAGCAAGGTGTTGAGAACAGGGCCTTTTGAATACTGTATCGGAGATACCAGCAAGAGATGATCCGGCGTATTGAGATGCTGACACTCCAATAGGTTAGATGTAACGATCCAATGGGTTATATGTAACACGCCGCAGCTGACTGAGATTCCAACCGTCCGCATGAGCACATTCGACATCACTGTTACTTCCAACGCGGTTAGTTGAGGTGACGCGATCATGATTAGGTGCGGAACCCTGTGCCTACCCTTGAGACGATTTACAACAATTGCACATCACAACGACCCTAGATACTTGTCTCCAAAGTTTTCCTGATTGCCAAGAACATGTAATCCTACAAGTCTGTGTATAAGTATCTCTCCCTGGTAACTCTGCGACCTCATATTGATTCACTTCTAATCGCTTGCTCGCTCAACCTCGCGATAAATCACAATGCTCCTACTTGGTTTCTTACTTGCTACGCTATCCCTTTTTTATTGCTGTGTCGAAGCCTTTCCAAATTTGTCTCAGCACGAGTATGGAATCTTCCGCCTTACTAAGAGAGCACCGACGCAATTCACTTGCGGCAGCTACACTGTGCAGCTTCCTGACGAGGAAGAGCAAGACGTCCTCGGAGAAGGCTATTTTGGTACCGTTATCAAGACCCAGGCCATACGCGGGAATGGTGCCTGGAGATCTATAGCCTTGAAAATTGGCAATGGCAGGAACAACATGGTAGCGGGCAACACAGACGCGAAAAGCAAGTTAAGCGGAAATCCGAACGGAGTAGATGTCCTGGTAAGAGCACAAACCCATTCGAAGATAGCTGCTGACATACGTGTCCCTGATCAGGCGGCGTGCACAGTCGGTGGAGTCGGCTATGTTGTTCTCGAACTTCTAAGGGAAGCTGTTACAATCGACACAATGACTGGGTGGGGGTGGTTTACCAAGGACTCCGAGTGGTTGCTGAGAAACACCGCGCGAGACGCGAGCAAGGCAGTGCAGTACATCCACGACCGGCAAAGAGTCCATGGGGACGTTAGCCGGGTCAACCTGGTTCTCGTTCCTAATGGTAACGAAGCCATTTGCTCAGTCAATGATCCAATGACTGTAAAAATCATAGACTACGACGATGTGCAGCGTACGTTGCAAGACACCGCATTCATTGGCCAACAGAGCACTAACACTACACATATAGGAGCTACTGTCGAAAACATTGCCAAGGACGTGCGCGCTCTCGCCATTACTATCATCGCTATGATGATGTCGGGTGAACACGACCTCACGGATTTCGAAGACGTTTCATTTACGACGCAGAGCTACCAACAGAAGTACAGTGCAATTCAGGCGACGATGCCAAATGCGTCGCATAAATTGATCGAATTCCTAGCGGCATACATCTTCGTTCCGGCTGGTCAATGTTATAGCGCTGCTACACTGGAACAGGCTTTTGCGAGAACGGATTTCCCCATCTTCGCGTAGTATATAGTACTTGCCGCGGGACTGTTTTCCTAGGCTCTAGTTAGTTCAGTAAACTTCCTAACAGGACCTTACCCATGCTACATGTATTCTTAAACCTAAGGACCAAACTGTAGTCTATCTAGAACCCAACTTACTCCATCGACAACAAAGTCTGGCTGCGTTAACTGGACAAAGTGACCACTCTCGCGTGCAAATACAAGCTTTCGTTTGGTAGAAAGGTCCAGATGTTCTTTCATGAGACCATGACTCTTCTCATCAGCCGTCCTAATCATCTCTGAAGCATGGCTCCTCTGCTCCTTCGTCCCATTCCCCTTCTCAATACCCGCCTCATACAACCTACTCCAATCCCTACTCCGCATGCCCCCAACAACATAAACCGGGTTGTTGCCGAGCAGCGGCTGCAAATTTTCCAACCCCTTCTTCTGTAACGTCTCAAAGCTTGGTACGTATGCCTCCTTCTCCTTCTCACCCTGCTGCTTGAATTTCTCCGTTGTCTCGTCACACACAAACGCATCCCACTCCTTCGCGTCAGCTTATGCTCCGCCCCAAGTCCCTGGGCAGAGAGCCGATCGACGCCCACAAAGATAGCTCGTAGATCCGCATCCTCCACGTCAGAACCTTCAGCGAGTTCTCTTGATTGGCGTCGACAAGCACCAGACCAGCGATATGCGGTCCGTTTCCAGTACTGAGGACGAACTCGCGCGCGAGTACACCGGCCCAGGAGTGCCCAACAATTATTAAAGGGTTCTCAATGGGAGCGTGTTCGATCAAACGGGAGAGCTCCAGAGCGATGTTCTCGGCCGTAGGCGCGAGTGGCGAGAGCTCGGAGCTGCCACAGCCGGAACGGTCGTAAGTGTAGCTGCGCAGTGAGGGAGGAAGTAGCCGTATCACGGCAGCCCAGCCGTGGCTGCTGCTTGCCACGCCTGAGACGAACAGGACAGCGGGGTCTTTGAAGCTAGCGGGCTTTGGGCCATGAGTATAGAGGGCGAGTGAGTGAGTGCCGATGTTGACGAGCGTGGGGTTAGAACGAGGGACTGAAGAGGACATGCTAGGGTTATAAGTGATGGGTCTAGGAGGTATGAGTGATGGGTTTACGAGGTGTGAGTGATGGGTTTACGAGGTGTGAGTGATGGGTTTACGAGGTGTGAGTGATGGGTTTACGAGGTGTGAGTGATGGGTTTACGAGGTGTGAGTGTATAGTCGTCCCACGCACTAGCTCGCTCCGAGGCCCCGGCCACATCTAACGAGAATGTGGCTAGCCGTTTGGCGACTAGCGCATCGGCCCTTATCGATAACACGGGGAAATATGCACGGAAAAGTTTTCTGGCATTTTCATCCCCTCCGGAAAAGTAGTGCGAGTCACAACCTCACGTACCATGGGCAAACGAGCCATATCAGAGTTGATTGCCGAAGACGACGTGGTAGTCAGGGCGGACTCGCCATCGAGGAAAAAGAGTCGAAGAGACAAGAGCGCGAAGAGTCGAAAAGCCGCGACCGGCGACGGCCTCGAACGTGGCGATGCGCCCACAGCTGCAGAAGCTGCCTCTAATGCCAATGGGAGCAGTGCAGAAGACGCCGTAGACGAGGAGGCAATCACCAGGGCTGAGCGCAAGGCCGCAAAGAAAGCAAGACGGGAGGCGAGGGAGGCGAGGAAGGCAGAGAAGCGACCGGGCAAAGCATCACAACAGGCGGATGCCGATGCGAGTGCAGTCGAAGAAGACGGGACAGCGAACAAGGCGGCGCGAAAAGCGGAGAAGAAAAGACTGAAGAAATCAGCTCAGTCCGAAGCTATACGCGTTGAGTCTGCAGCGGCCTTGAAGACAGGTTCTGCGCCCGTTGCAAGCATAACAGGCTATGTCGAGCATCCAGAGCTGACTGCCCTGACTCAATCCGAAATTGATGCCTACCTGTCGTCCAACTTCGTCACCATCGAAGACCCTTTGCACTCCAAGCTCCGTCCAATCACAAAGTTCTCGTATCTTCCCGTCGCCGACGAATCTCTGCGAGCCCCATTCGCCTCTTTCACCGCACCAACACCCATACAGGCTGCAACATGGCCGGCTTTGCTGTCAGGAAGAGATATGATAGGAGTTGCCGAGACTGGGTCGGGCAAGACACTCGCGTTTGGTGTTCCTTGTATTCGCTTTATCTTGTCCTTACCCAAGAAAGACCGCAGAGGTGTCAAGGCCGTCATTGTATCCCCTACACGAGAGCTAGCCTCCCAAATCTATGACCAGTTGGTGAAGCTAGCAACACCAGCGCAATTGCAAGTCGTTTGCGTTTACGGAGGTGTCCCGAAGGATCCACAAGCTCAGGCAGTTCGTACAGCGCATATTGTGGTCGCTACGCCTGGCCGACTGAACGATCTGATTGGAGATGGGTCAGCGGATCTCAGCAAAGCCGAATACGTGGTGCTTGACGAGGCGGACCGAATGTTGGATAAAGGTTTTGAAGAGGCTATTCGGCAAATCATCCAGTGCACGGCGAAAAAGCGACAGACACTCATGTTTACAGCGACTTGGCCGCCATCAGTGCGCGAATTGGCGTCGACGTTCATGCAGTCGCCGGTCAAGATCGATATCGGCGACAACCCTACAGGGGAGTTGCGCGCGAATACACGCATCAAGCAGCTAGTTGAGGTTGTGGATCCGCGTGGGAAAGAATTTCGTTTACTTCAGCTTATAAAGCAGTACCAATCCGGATCGAAGAAGAACGACCGAATTCTCGTCTTCTGTTTGTACAAAAAGGAAGCAACGCGGATTGAGAACTTCATCAATTCCAAGGGGTTCAAGGTCGCTGGCATTCACGGTGACCTTAGCCAGGAAAGGCGGACTGCCTCATTGAATGCTTTCAAGACAGGCAACGTACCCCTCCTTGTAGCGACTGACGTTGCTGCGCGGTAAGTCGCTTTTTCATCTCGCTCCTTGCACACTTCCAGGATAGCAGGTGGTTCCTGCCCTTACATGCTGTTCCACGACGAATCTTTTTTACCGCCACACCCGGACACATGAATACAGCTGTTTATCTACGCTTTCAACGTCTCGCATATTCCTAGATGTCTTTCTTGACATGGCCTACAAGAGCCTGTAGACGCATCTGCATGGCGTATAGCTTTGCGAATAAGCTCTGAGCCCTGAACTGAGCTCACAGCTCGATCGATGCGACATGCTCGGGTCTTCTGGCCTCCTTTTGGATTTCAACTAACACACTCTCTGTAGGGGACTGGACATACCGGACGTGCAAGTTGTGATCAACGTGACCTTTCCGTTGACTGCCGAGGACTACGTCCACCGCATCGGACGAACAGGTCGCGCCGGCAAGGAGGGTATATCCGTCACGCTGTTCACAGAACACGACAAAGGCCTCTCTGGAGCGTAAGTACTCGACACAAACCCTCCTCCACGTACATACTAACAAGCAACTAAGATTGATTAATGTCCTCAAAGGCGCGAAGCAGCCAGTTCCAGAGGAGCTTCTGAAGTTCGGCACGACTGTAAAGAAGAAGCAGCATGACGCATACGGTGCATTTACCAAAGACATCGATCCTAACAAGAAAGCTACGAAGATTACTTTTGACTAAGAGCCACGGTTGGAGTATATGAAATGCGAGTCCCACAAGTCGGCGAAGTTCATGCGGAAGTCGACCCACTTGGCCTAGCTGGTGGCGTTTTTTGGGATGGAGCAAAGGTTCGGCATCTGTAACACGTCCGTATTTCCAGTAGCACACTATATAGAGTCATGTATTGGTCCTCTCGAAGAATTTGGTCGCCGTCCAGTGCTGGTTTGGTCCGTGTTGAACGCCGGTTTGTGCGGCTCTCGTGTTGCTCTCACTACAACTACGACTAAGCTCACTCCGTCCCCAGATGCACAATAGGAGTTGCAGTAGCCTTGAATCCCGTGGGATGAGGTAATAGTAAGCTAGACAAAAGAGGTCAAAGTCCCTTTAGGTTTACTGTTATTTATGCACGCATTTGATGACTCACTCTTTGAGTAGAGTGCTCAAGCGGACAGAGCATTGGTGCATCATGATGGTTTAGTGCCAAAAAGCCCGTCTGAATCTGGCTATTTAAAAATCCTCATGGTGGGCGGTTGGTCGCCACCTGTATGTTTGAACTTGGCGTTCCATGAAGCCCCCGTGCTTCCCGAATCGGCGACTACATGTACGTGTAGTCGGCGAGGTCAAGTAGGCGGAGGGGGATCCCACCAACACCGCTTTTTGAAAGTAGGTGGGCATATGTTTACGTCTACTTCGCCGCGTGAGTATATATTAGAGTGAGCTTCCCGACATTTAAATTTTGAAACAACTCCCATCTTGTTTCCTACCTACTTGTGATCTTTGACGTCTCCTTCATATACCACCGCACAATACAAGCCATACAAGTGAGGGACTACATACAATATGTGTCGCAAGACCGCGTGCGAGACTTGCAGTAAGTGGGAACCTGCTTTGTCTTGTGCATTGAAGCTACACTACTCTTTTTACACGTTGGACCCTGCTCTGTCTTATTTCTCACATCTCACACGGTCCTTCTTATGACGCTATGACAAACACTAATATGCACTCTGTAGAGAAGACGACATGGGTTGGCTGCGGCCGTCACGTTGCCGGTATTATGGAGAACATCCCGAGGGAACAATGGTGTGTGTGTGCACCAGATACGGAACGGGAAGGAACACACTATCCGCCTATGGGAACCACCGCCAGTTGACTGTTACGATGGAGATTCTGGTAGTTATTTGCCAGGGCATACATATACTAGAAAAAACACTGGAAACCCTCCCACCTAGTTGGAAGATGGATACATGAAGACCATCAAAACCTTCAAGTAGCAGAAAGTCTGTACACTGTGATCTTGGGATTCAGCAATAAAAGGAGCGACATGGTTGATTACTTTGGTATTTTTCTAGTGGAGTGTTTGATTTACCTTTCTAATGCAGTCTCGAAGCCCACGGGTTTTGTGATGTTCAAATGCGTCGTGTAAAAGGCTCGAGTTTCTTCGCTACTGATACAACATGACCATTGCGTGACAGGTAGTTGCCCGAAGTTTAGATGTCCCATTCCACCGGGATTTTTACTTGTGACAACCGACTATCCGGTTCAAATGATCACAACACGAGGCTAGATGACATCCGCAAGGAAGTCTCCGATGGTGTCCCATAGGATACGCTCTTGGCTGCCTTGTCCGCTAACGGTGTTAGACATGGTAGTCCGGGCTGGCGGAAGTCGGACACCACTGAGTGTGGTCTCCTGTAGAGTCCTGTTGTGATCATCTACATGCATGGAGGGAGACACTAGCCGAGTCCGCCCAAATACGGTTATCAAGGATCTGAAACGATGAAACGACTTCTAGAAGGCGACGTACCTTCCGAAGTTAACCGCCATGAAGTGGGCTTGATGGCTGAGGATGGCGCGATGGTGTGCGGTCTGGTACTTCGGATCGTAATAAGGCGCAGCTCTTCAGCATGCTTGGGAGGTGATTTATCGGTGAGACAGGACAAGATGCAGTGACGCGGCACGCACCACAGACGTCCAATGGCGCCGGGAGGGTCGATAGCCGCATTGCACCCGCGGGCCTCACAACGGGCGCGCTACGTTTAGCAAAGGTGAAGCAGGAGGGCGGGTGCCCCTGCAGACGAGGTTGGCGGTAGATGGTGGTTCTGAGCCCAGCGGTTGCTCTCGCATTGTTTCAGATGCTGCCCTACAACGCTTGGCCCCTAGCCCGAGGGTTGGACCTGTGAGCACCGGCGAAGGGCGGGTAGAAGGAGACCGGACGGCGCACGACAGGCCAAGTGAGGCTGGAGGAGTGCAATCGTGAGCAAGCCGTGGTGTCGTGGTGTCGTGACCGGGACCAGGCAGAGGCAGAAGGCCGAAGCAGAAACCACAGGAGGTGTTTGGGGGGGTCTTGTAACTTGGGGGGTCGAAGGGGTCGATACGCGCCTGCAGTGTGAGACACGCCTTAGAGCCAACCCCGGCGCGCGAGCCAGAGCCAAAGCCAGAGCCAGAGCCCGAGCCAGCTGGAGCCCTGGAGTGCCCGAGCCAGTGCGTGAGTGCCATGGTGGGCGCCGGGCGCATCGACTCGTCGGTGAGCTGCCCCCGCCAAACCCACCCAGCGGCTAAGCCATCCCGATGCCTATAAACTGCGCGGGCGGCGGTTGCTGCGTCGACCTTCGCCGGGCAGTCGTCAGCCCGTCAGCCGTCAACCGTCAACCCCGCCAGACCAGAAGACTCCCATTCTTGCCCACCGCCACCACCACTGCTCCACGCAATCCCGCGCCTCGACGACGACACGGCGTGCGCTGTCAGCCAGGCGTTGCTTGCTACCCACGCCTTGCAGTGAGTCGCCCGCCCGCCCTCGCACGCAACTTTGCCCCGAGCAGCAACGGGCCTGACTTGGCGCACAGCACACCGCACACAGCACCGGCAGCCGCAGACCCTGAACCGCCTGCCCAGGTGCCCCTCCATCCCTCCTGCCGCTGAACCGCGCCCTCACCACCCCCCTTCTCTCCTTCTCCCCTTCCTCGTGCCCTCCACCTCCACCTCCGCTGCCACCATCTCGCATCCCTTGGTGCGCTTGCTCCCAGCAGCGACAACGCAGCTCCCCAGCGAAACCAACGCCAGCATCCCACTTCCGTCAACGCGCAAGCCAGCCACAAAGAAATCGGGACCGCAGTCGAGAAAAAACAACTAGGCGGCGGATTGGAGAAGGCCACTTCCAAACTCGGTACGTGCCCCACTCTCGCTTTCACCCCGAACAAGGGAGCTCCTTGTGAATGCCGTGCGCCGTGGTCAACGACACGGCCGCTTTGTTCACTCCGGTGGGTTTGGGGGAGACGTTAGACGGTCGTTGTTTGTCGTTTTACCCTCCCCGGCAAATTCGGGACCCACGTTCCCTGCCATGTCAGGCACCGTTTGGTGGCTGTTTGATTGCCCTTGTCCCACTAACGAACAATGGATGCAGATTTCCCTCGCACAGCCCTTCACGCTCGATTTCTCCGCTTCTCTAGATTCCCGCACCACCCATTGACGAAACACCCATCTCCCGCGGAACGACCAGAGTGAGCAGCAGTTCGACCCAGCCCCCCACTTCGCGCAAACGCGCATAGACGTCCATCCAAGTCGCTAGTATGTCCCGCGCACCGGCTGGGAGCGGTGGCTCCAGGAAGATCTCTTTCAACGTATCAGAGCAGTACGATATCCAGGATGTGGTTGGTGAGGGCGCATATGGCGTTGTTGCGTAGGTTTTCCGAAGCATAGCCTTGTGCCCAGTTCTAACAGCTATGACAGCTCCGCACTACACAAACCGTCGGGCCAGAAAGTTGCAATCAAGAAGATCACGCCTTTCGATCACTCAATGTTCTGTCTGAGAACTCTGCGAGAGATGAAGCTTCTCCGGTATTTCAACCACGAGAATATCATCTCTATCCTTGATATCCAGAAGCCACGGAACTACGAGACTTTCACTGAGGTCTACCTGATTCAGGTCCGTATATCAACTCGCCCAAGCAAGATGCACTCACTAACGGCGAAAGTAGGAACTCATGGAGACGGACATGCATCGTGTCATCCGCACACAGGAGCTTTCGGATGACCACTGCCAGTACTTCATCTACCAGACACTACGCGCATTGAAAGCAATGCATTCGGCCAATGTCCTCCACCGTGACCTCAAGCCTTCCAATCTTCTCCTGAATGCCAATTGCGACCTGAAAGTGTGTGACTTTGGACTCGCGCGCTCGGCTGCATCAACGGAAGACAACTCCGGGTTCATGACGGAATACGTTGCTACTCGATGGTACAGAGCGCCAGAAATCATGCTTACCTTCAAGGAGTATACCAAAGCCATTGATGTATGGAGTGTGGGTTGTATCTTGGCAGAGATGCTGAGCGGGAAGCCTTTGTTTCCTGGCAAGGATTGTAAGTGTTTCAGGATACGCGCGATTGAGTCATTCTAACCTGAGACCCACAGACCACCACCAACTTACGTTGATCTTGGATGTGCTCGGTACACCGACCATGGAAGATTATTACGGTATCAAGTCCCGTCGTGCCCGCGAGTATATTCGTTCTCTTCCCTTCAAGAAGAAGATTCCTTGGAAGGCCATGTTCCCTAAAACGAACGACCTCGCGCTGGATCTCTTGGAACGCTTACTCGCATTCAACCCGGTGAAGCGCATCACCGTTGAGGACGCTCTCAAGCATCCATACCTTGAGCCGTACCATGACCCTGACGACGAGCCGACTGCCGATCCAATTCCGGAAGAATTCTTCGATTTCGACAAGAACAAGGACAACTTGACCAAGGAGCAGCTCAAGCGTAGGTCCAACATGCCACTGTTGTTCCGAAACCCCAGCTAACCATTTCCAGTCCTTATCTACCAAGAAATCATGCGATAGTTTCCCCAACCATACAGGAATACCTCACTACCGGTCTGGTCTCCGAGAGTCGCGGTAGCACCAGCCACATCTGCCGTCTCAGCAGCCAGTCTGAGATTAGCCTAAACTTGGTCATATATGTAGACGTCTTGGTAAGGCTGATTCTTTTCGATTCTATGGACCACGTTAAGCTTGCATTAAAGTGGCAGGGCTAGCGACGGATCTAATATCTCGAGTACGGATCTACTCAATTCATCACCAACTCGAAATGGCGGAACTATTCCCTTCCTTGGCTCTCTGGTGAGCTGCCTGCGCGTGGATCCACGTACCTAACGTTCATCTTATGTCTAGCATGTGCATTGGCACAACGAGAGGGTCGCAACTCTGGAATATTTCATCCCTCGGATATCAGAGCTGGGTTGTTATATAGGTATGTAGGAGCGCATTTTGATTCAAGTTTCCTTCGACTTGCCCATTCGAAAGCTTGAGTACATAAAGAATAGATTAATAAGCACACTTGCTATTCCGCCTCCACCGCAGTGGGGGTACTATCTGCAATCTTGTTCATTGCGGTCAGCGTATCTCGCTGGTCTTCTCGTGCTCCTGTCTCCCCGGTCACGATATCATGCGCACTCGCGCATGTCCAAGCTTCATCCTGAACAGAATACGAGGATGGTGCTGTTCATTGGTTCGGTTGGCCTGAAGCTCATACTGACAGTGGTATGCGCTCATCCCAGCACAAGGTCGGGCTGGGTTTTGGGAGTGTAATCATGACTATTGTACAATGTCTTTATATACAAGTATTCGGGTCGGGACTGGTCAATCGCATCGTCCATCTTTCCATCCCGTCCGCCACCGCTCCTCCCAGCGCTCACAATCGAACACGCTCTTCCCGAGCTTCACATTGACGGCATTGTGTGCTTGACACATCCAGCGTCCAAAATCGTCCCTACTGCTGACCCTCGGTGCGTTCCCGGCCTCCTTCATCCACGTCTGGAAATCCGAAGCGCAATGCCAGCACGGATATAGCTTCGAAAACGTATGGAGGAAGGTCGAGGTTTCGGATTGGAGCTGGGGCGTAGGGCGTTCGGGATATGTTGCTGTTATAGAGTGAAGTAGTGTCCACGAGCTGCGGCCGAGAGCCTCGACGTCTGGGGGGCAGTCGGTGGGGACGGGGAGCGTTGCGGGTGCGGCCGTGGGTTTACGGGTCAAGGCTTTGGGAGACTTGGTCATGGCCATCCAAGAGGACACATCGGTGCATGTGCGACATCTGTAGGATCAAAGGGTTAGCCCAGTCTCTCCAAGCAGAACACCACCCGTAGTGCTGAAGCCTGAGGCGCATGGTGAGAGAAGCGGAACTCACGGCTTGCCATCGGGCCCCAGCACCACGCCCTTGGGCACCGTGGCCGGCAGGCTCTCGGCTTGCTCCTGCTCTGTCTGCTCCCGACCGCTGCGTGCCATGTTCGTAGAAGTCAAAGGGTGGATGGATCATGGGCGTAGCCGCTGGAGCTCCGGCTTTGAAATGCACCCGCCCGAGCCAAGGCTGGGGATCGGGCGTGCAGGGCTGGTGGCAGCAACGCAAGGGTCCCTTGCACTTGCCGTCTCCTCCGGGTGGGGGTGGGGGTGGCACGGGTGGGCAATCGTCCATGTGGGCATGGCGAGCAACCTCACCTCGTCAACACAGCCGGACGATGGATGTGCCTGTTGCGGCCAACGTGCTGGGAACGATCGGAGCTGTACGTGGCTCTGGGCAGCGCTTCGTTGCCTCTCGCTCGCAGGGGCCTTTGGCTCCCCGGTGCTAATCGTGGCAGGTGTGCTGGTCCGTCCAGGTTTGTCGTCCTTGTCGTCCCACTGTGAAGCAGACTGGCCGGCGCGACTAAGGCACGCATGGCAGTTGATTCCGCAAATCCTCGTCAACTGGCGACGACATGATGCTGTCGGGCTGCAGCCGACCATGCTGATGCTCTGGGCGTGCGCGGGCGTCCCGCTGGGCGTGTATAACGTGGTCGAGGAATACAACATTGCACTGCGCGTTCAACCGCAGATCCTGACGCTTCTGAGCCTGGCGACGTGGATCCAGTGCTATTACTATGAAAAGGCACAGTAGCCCCCACCTCTTCTCTGCAAACCGCAGCCATGCGGGGCTGACCATGGTGATGCAGAAATGGACTGTTCCGCGTGCGCTTGCCGTGGTGACGCCCGTCGCATGTGTCCTGGGTGGCATCCAGGCAGCCCTCATCGTCGCCCTCCGAACGGCCAGAGACAGGCATCTCCAGTGGCCTCTGACTCTCATGGCTGTCTTGTCGGCGACGCTCCTTGCTGCCGGCGTGCTCAGGCACTACTGGGACATCTATGTCCACCGCACCGTGCGCGGCATCTCATTCCTGTTCGTGGCTATCGATGCAGCCGGCGATGTGTTCTCCCTAGCATCGGTTGTGTTCCAGCCCACTTTGGACATGTTGGGTATCGTCATCTACGGCACCGAGTTGCTTCTGTGGGTTGGCGTCTTCGCATGCGCGGCCTACTACAACCTCGTCCCTTGGGCTGGCAAGAAGCTCGAAGCGCGAGAAGCTGCAAGACCGGGCCTTGTTTCCCCAGCAACTCTGTGTTCGGCCGACCTCCCGGCGAGCTCGACGGTGTAGGGCAGCGGACTGCAGGCTCGACGTCTGGGAGATGGGCGGCTCGTCTGGTTGTGAGCGTGTTTTCCTTTGAGCGTTTGCCGCATTCACTGGAGAGCTACCGCGCTGCGTAAGAAAAAAAACCCACACGCGCACGCTCTCTCCTGCGCAAACGCAGCCCACGCCAACCTGGGAACTTTCCGGCTTACGGCTGCACTCCTGCTGCTTGCTGCTTGCTACTTGCTACTTGCTACTTGCTACTTGCTGCCTTCTGCTTGCTGCCTTCTGCTCTCTGGTTTCTGTTTCCTGCCAGCCGCTCCTCCCTTCGCCCCGCACCAGCAAGCAAGCGCGACTCCTTCTGCAGTCTTCCACCTCGCCCTTCTCACCACCCAACCCGCCGACACACAAGCAAGCGCAACCCGCTCCAAAACAGGCGTGCATACGATGGCAACCCTGGACAAGGTCACGTCGATGACGTCTGCTTCCACCGCCCCTACTCCGCCGAACCCTACGCCGCGCACTGAGGCTCAGGATGGTGTCGACAGCCCGCCCGCCGTGGACTTCGCCGCGGTTGGCCACATGCTCGTGCCGATCCAAGAGCAGCTCAACGAGAGCGCCTATGACGACATGTACCCGAGCCCTCCGGTCAACACCCCAGAGGCCTTCTCGCCGGCTCCCAGCGTGTACAAGCCTGCTCGCGGCCGCGGCTTCAGCGTCATCGGCGACCGCCTCGCCAGCCTGAAGCTGGAGCAGCGCACGGCCCAGTCAACCACGGACGCTGGATCCAGCACTCGATCGGTCGTGCCATCCGTCAGCGGGCATCAGGACGACGACGATGGCGCCGAAGATGACGGTACATCACCCGCCAAGGCCGACGCGCGCACTGAGGCCGAGACTACACTTACTGACCTGCCAGGTAACTTGTCTTCCAGCGGTACTATTCCGGTTGCGCTCAACACGCCCGCTCCCAATCCCAACCTTGATGAGTACCTCACTTTCAAGACCCCGCGCAAGCATCACCGGGAGGAGTCTGTCAAGAGCCAGAGTGGTGTCAGCGAGGTCAGCAACTGGGCCGAGGACGTCGAGGAGAAGCTCGAGATTGCATGCCTCAAGCTGGAGCAGCTTGCCGAGGATGAGCATAATGCACATCCAGGAAAGTCAGCCCATGAGCACTTCCTTCTGCGCCTCAAGGAGTGGATGGGCAATGCGGAGAAGAGGAAGTATCCGGTGGATGTCAAAATGCTGGAGTGATGTCCTCCCCAAGAAGGAAAAGGTGGGTACTCCGTTTTGATTCCCTAGCGGAAAGGAGAATGTCGCTCTTGGGACCGAATTTGCAGCATCCTTGAGTCGTCTACCACTGCTTCTAGGGCGGCGTTACAGTATGGGCATGATACGGATATTTGTCGAGCTTTGCATGGTCCACAATACTTTCATTTGATGTCGAGTTCTGGGAACAGCCTGGCATCGCGGAATGGGTTACGTGTCCCTGGAATGAATTCAGTTCTACCACAAGACGGCTATGACCGGAGATGGACATATGGCTTCTTACGCAGGGCATGTTAATAATGGGGTATGCGGCTTCTACGCCCCAGAGAAGGCTTCGTCGCAAGACCCATACTCGCGAGATATGGGAACAATCAAATCAAACATTTGGTGCATATTCGTTCATGGTTTCATTGACTACTACGGTACGACACAATGGGTTGAGATACCCTCCTGGCTACTGTCGAGCTCTACTGCATTAAAGTAGAGACACACATGAGATGATCATCTCTGCTACACCCTTCGATGGAGACATCCCTATCATCAACTATCAGGCCAGATAGTGCCAGAGCCAGTATAGCTTATGTGGCTATAAGGAGAGCAATGGACTTTGTTAGTACCTAGAGATTCGGCCCACCAGTAACGAGTCATAGTTGACAGCACCGGTTCTATTAGTAGTGCATGAAGAGGTTTCAACGGCTCCATACGTCGTACTATCCCAGGGATATGACATAGAAGTACTATAATTATAGTGTACGGTATAATGACTCGACTAAACTGTATAGAAGGAATGAACAACGATGGTCATGAGCATACCGCCCTCCTACCATCCAGTGGAACCACGGCGAGTAGCTCAAAAGGAGATGAAGCAGGGATCGGTGGTGAAGTGTCTCAAATCCTTTGAGCCGTGTTGCATGTTAGGAGCTTTGCTCATCATGTATTGTTTATTTTTCCAATACAGTGTTACAGAGCAATAGGTAGCCAAGGTTGTCGGAAGTAGATACGTATATGGATAGTGGGACTTACTTCATATGCTGGCTTTCTAGCACGTGAACGACTTAAACTCCTCCCAAAAGACCCTGGGTACCACTGGAAGATGTTCACCTCTGCAATTTTCCTCCTCTTTGCCATCATGCGGGCCTTTGGTTGGATCATGCACCTACCGATAGTACTTGCAGCGTACACATTCAGTTTTCATTGCGAATATATATGCCGTGTTTTCATCGACGCGCTCGATGTTGGGCGTCATCCCACGCCGCCTCATCTTGGAGCAGGGCGGAGGCTAGACGCGGCCGGCCGAATCGACCCTTCTGCCGAGTATCTGCTCCTGGCCGTACGTGTCGTCGTGTTCATTCCCGAACCTGCCGCGATTAGTAGCGAACTGGCGCTTTGCTAGATCAGGGCTAGGGGTCGCAGTCGTGGCGGTGGGGATGATGGCCAGGGTAAATACGGAGGGGAAATGAATACTAGTGATAAGTAAGGAGCGTAGGCTGAAAAGTAGTAGTTATTGAGTTGGTCGGGTCAAGAGAGTGCCGGTGTTTTGAACATCTGTCACTTTCTCATATGTACCTTCTTCCCGTGGTGCTTGTGGAAACAATGCCGAACCAATAAACCCCAGCAGGCTACAGTTGGGCTAGACTGTGTGACTAGGTGATAAGACTCTAGATGATCATAATTATTTGGGGGAAGTACGCCTTGTAGAATGCTTTTTGATACCTAAAAGAAGATGCTTGCGACACGTTGATCATGTGTGGAGGCCATGAATGATGACTGTCATGGGAAGACCAGGTAGGCTAAGAGATTAATTGGTCGTGTACGGTCGCTCTATAAACTCTCTCTCTACCTTTGTAGTATTATTAGACGGCTCAAGTATTCTACAAGGTGGTCGGGCAAAGCTGCCCTGTATGGCTAGCCAACCTGCTTACTAAGCTTACTAAGCGACCGACTTATACTTCCGAGGTCTTGGCACTCAATGAAAATTTCTCCTTCGATGTGGGTGCGGAGACACTATCCACGCACGACCATCAGACATAATGGCACTGGATAATACCTTGTCGTCGCTCCTCGAGACTCTTACCGCCTCACTTCAGTCTGCCACAGAAGTTCTACCCACGGGAAACATACTCCCACCCAAAGACGGCATATCGCTTCTGGATGTCAAGAATGATCTGCTCTTGTCATATTTACAAAATCTCGTTTTCCTCATTCTACTGAAGATCCGGTCACGGTCGCAGTCATTAAATGATCAGGAAGCACTCAGCCCCCACGATGACGTTGTCCAGAAGCTCGTTGAGTTACGCATATATCTTGACAAAGGCGTCCGACCACTGGAAAACCGTTTGAAGTATCAGATTGAGAATCTCATTGGCGCGACGGAAAATATAGCAAGAATGGAGCAAAAAACCGCCAGTTCTAAGGAAACAGGATCAAGAGCCCATAGACACGGGGATTCGGATGCCAGCGACATGGGATCAGTTGAGCCCGCGCAGATAGAGCTAGACGTTGGAGACTCTGCGCATGGACCTAGAACTGCCGCATTTGTACCGAAGAAGTCGATGGGCGATAAGAGAAGTGCCGAATCCTCAAAAGACGGCATCTACAGGCCACCGAAGATCACTCCCACGACAATGCCAACCACTCAAGGACGTGAAGAAAAGGAAAGACGCAAGCCAGGCAGGTCAGCTACCCTGGATGAGTTTGTTGCGACGGAGTTGTCTGCAGCACCAATTGCACAGCCTAGTATTGGAAGCACAATCATGGCTGGTGGACGCCGTACGAAGTCAGAGAAGGAACGGAGAGAGGAAACAGAACGGAGAGAGTACGAAGAATCCAACTTAGTACGCCTACCACCAGAGAGTAAGAGAGATCGAGCCAAGAATGGTGGCAGCCGCAACGGCGGCTGGGGGGGTGAAGAGTGGAGAGGCCTCGGAGCCGGTCTGGATCGCATCGAGCGGTTGACACAGAAGAAGGGAGGCTCGTTAGGGTCATTGGAGCGAAGCCGCAAGAGACCCGTCCAAGATGGACCCCGAGGAACCGGTTCGTCAGCTGGAGATGCATTCGAGAAACGGAGAAAAGTAGTAGCAAGGTACCGAAAGTGAAGGAGTTCAACTTGCCAAGAAGATTAATTAGAGTCGGATCTAATCTCATTGTTGCCCATGGTGTTTTTCCTTGCAGAGGTTGGAAGGGGTGTGCTCTTTCGGCCTTTTGAAACAGGCTAACCATATACTGCATACATCAAATTGTCCTCTATAATCTCAATGGAGGATATCTGCATGCGTTGGTAAACCTTTCAATTCTCGTTTGTGGCTGTCGAAGAGTTTATACAATTTGTGAGCATTCGTCGCGAATACTACAATAATGCCAGTACATAGAAAAAGGGTATACTAATACCTACTGTCTCCTCTCCCTCTCTAACCAGTCTCATCTGATTTGGTCCTGTCAGCGTCACGGACGTTGAAAAACCTACTGTCTCACCACTCGCTATAGTATCGACCAAGCAACGTCAAAAGAAGCCACTAGGCGGAATGTTGATGAATAAACGCGGATGTTCAGCGAGGAACATGACCGTCACTGTTCTGCTACGGGCTTTCTCCTCAATTCGGGTCCGAGGTACGTTCCTGGACGTCTTACCCTATGGTGTCCGAAATCAGAGAACATCTGCTAATTAACCAGCCAGCGATTTGCTCTCATCGGGATCTTGATCACTTTAGACTAGCTCACTTCGCCCGCACGTCAGTCCCCGAAGTGAGAGCAAAATTAATGCATCACTATAACATTTAAGCGAGCGAACGCGAGTCTGGCTGCTTCAATCTTCGTAAAGATTGACTGCCCATGTTGCGGACATAGGGCCATATCGATATACCCAATGTTGTGAAGCTGGTCGGGTGCCCATCCAAGAACCGGAGCATTGCTGTACACATGTCCTGAGCCCATATTTTATCAACCCTTGGATGATGGTGTTTACTAGGTCATCCTTGCGCTGAACATCCATTTGTGTTCGCTTTGAACGGGACACTCCGTCCGACAAGAAAAGCTGACTCAAATCACATTGCTTGGTTGTCTGCATGTATCCTTGATTTGATCCATGTTCCCTTGAGACTGACTGATGCAGCCTAGACATCTAGCAAAAACAAAATCGATCTTAAGGCAGCCTTCGACAAATAACTCAATGACTGGGTTATTGATGTCAACATCTCCGAAAGAAGCCGAGGCTGAGATATCCTAGTCCCGGGATCTACAATATCCGTCAGAACGAAGATCGACTACCTAGTATTGGTGTCTAGCGAGATATACCGCATGCAAGGAGCTCACGTCACGCAAAGTGCAAGCCTATAATATATGAGATAATATATATTGTCAAGGCTAACCGTATTAGTCAAGAGCATGCGCTCCCCTCCCTTCAAACCTAAAATTGAGACGTCTTATTATTTGCACATCTGTCCCGTACACTATCCCAGAGTTCCGCTTCGCTCCAATATATGAGGTTCACAAGGGCTGCAAACATAGGCGGGGTTTCGCCTCGTTCGCAGCCGGGTTCAAACTACCAGGTAAATACTCCCCGATTTCATATCGACCTGCAGCAACATCACCGGTACGATAACATTTTATTTTCCAGGTTAGTAGTACACCGCACGAATCGATAACACTGCATGCCCTGAACTGTGGTCTGCCTTATGCACACTACACGCAAGATACTCATCTTGCTTTTAGATACGCATATACGACCTACATGCTCCACAGTCGATGCTGGTGATATCCTTTGTACGACACGCTTCAAGCCATCTCTAGCGCAACATTCAGTTAGAATGTAGACAACAAAATTATGTGCCAGGCTTAGCCTACGGCGCCCAATAGCTCGTCATGCGGGGCTTAAGAGGCGTATTGTTGCAGATGTCAAGCCAAGCTCATCTCATCTGATTTCGAAACAGGTATTCGCTCATCGCCGCCACAGCTTCTAGAAGAAATCAGAGGACCGTCCCATGCATCAAGAGGCGTGGAGGCGCTGCTGACAGGATTCGCATTCGGGATCGTGTCGGGCCCGTTTGATAGATGTATGTGATGTGATATGATGAGACGAGATGAAGGTCAGCGGATCTATGGTGGGTGCGCGGGAACGTTGCGGGCGCTGTGGGGCGTCCTTCTAGAAGGCTGCAAAGTAATCAGCCACGAGCTTCTATACAGGTGGCCTATGCATGCACACCAACCAGAAAACAAATAACCCCGGTCAGATGGCTGATTGCTGACGCTAGGTCTGCCAATCTGAAAAAGGTGGACTATTACTAGACCAATATACACGGGCGGGTACCCTGTTGGAACGGCAGTTAGTAAGGTGATTCATCTATCTACGCCGCTGGCCGGGCTAGACATATTGGCCCTGACGTACTGGCACTCCCCAGTCGGACTTAAGTCCAGTTCTGCACCTGCATGGGAGACATATTGGTATCAGGGAATGGGTCTTGCTAGCCCCCGATGCGCACCCGACTACTGTCCAGAACGGATTATCCCACTACGCTGCAAGACTACCGGACGTGCAGTTGCGGCGAGGCCACGTCTGACAGTCGTAGTCAGTCGACTACGGAGTTCCCACTGACTAAAGAAGAGAAGGTACACGGTGCACAGAACGGCCTGGTAGATGCACAATGCAGGCAACCAAGAACAAGGCACTCCTTCGACGGTGCGAACGGGACGGGAGAACCCACCGTCTAGCTGACTGTACTTCCCAGCACAGAAGCGCAGTGCATGCTACACTCGCTTGCCTAGTTCACAGGTTCATGACGCCTACTCTCCAACGCCATGTGCAGTCGGTTAAAGATCACTATTGACGCTATCAAACATCGAGGCTCGCGCGGAAACCCGTCCAGCAGATTCCCCTTCCCATCACCTTCCCAGGTCAACACCATCGACGTACCGCAAACACAACCCGTCCATGTATGCTACGCTCCATGTAGGCCCTAGCCGGACCAGCGGAGCACTTTACTCCGCACTGTTCCGAACCCTTCTCTGAATCTTCCAGAAGCCTTGCCTGCATCATGCATGGCTGCGTTCTCACGTCAAACATCCATTGATCCTGGTCAGAGGATAAATCGGAGCTTGTGGGGTGCAGAACCAGGGGTCAACCTGGCCAATCAATGATTAGGCTTGCTTACTTCAGCTTTTAGGTGTGCAGCAAACCCCCTTTACGGCCGCGTTCATCGTTGATCAATTTCGTGGTCGAGTGATTGAGAGTTGGCTGAGGGGATCCGAGCGGGATGGAGCTGAGGGCTGGGTAGTGGAAAGATGTTGCGGTGCTAGCGCTCTTTGTGGTGTTGGTGGCACGAGTATGAGGTATGTAAGTGGTTCAAATTCATACGGTCTTTTTAGATGCCGGTTTCCTGGTTCCTCCGGTGTGAGGTGATATCTGACTGTTTGCGTGATGACCAGACTTGCCATTTTAGCGTGTTGCTTGCGTGTTTGATGCTTGGTAGTGAAGACCCTATAGCTAGGTTTTATAGCATCGTACTGGCCTGGAATCCCACACCTCGTCTATATGGTACATATTGGTACCGTTCAGGTCGCCGTCTGAGACCTTGTACCGTTCGTTGCCGAACCCAACCGTCCTAATCTCGAGTACACGCCACATGGTGTAGCTTGAACATCGTGACCATATTTCTACAAATGACAAAAGACTCATGCCGCGAGCGTAGTGCCGTAGGGAAACTCTGTTCAAAACAGCTCATTTGAAGTGTTGGTACTATTGGACTGACTGAATCCCGGATAGTCTGTACTGTATCGTCCGCCTGACCGCCAGCTTACTGGCGTCCTGGCCTGGTCATATCCTCACCCTTCTTCTCTTTCCTCGCATGTTGCGTACTGGGGCCGCTCGCCAAGATGCGAGTGCCGTGGTTACAAGGTAGTGCCAGTAAAGGGCTCACTGAGGAGGGGGGGTTCTTAGATCCCTGTAAAATTAGCCGGTGGGTCTGTGAATCCAAGATGCGATGCGCACATTGCGAACGGGCGAAACGGATGCGAGGTACAGTAAGATTAGGTCATGGAGTGTCGCAGCCACGATATGCAGTGTACGGGAATCTCTGCAGTAGACGACCGGGTATGGAATGGGTCCTGCTGTCAAAAGTTGATCCGCGCCAGAGACATGGAATGTCCTAAGCGTAGCAAACTTGCAGCATTGAATGTGTAGTTTCAGTCTGCCTGCGAGCCTCAACAGAGGTGCAATTTTGCTGGGTAGAGAGAACTGTATCGTCGTAGGTTCTCGGCCCACAGCGTCTAGAAGGCGACAGGCTAAATGAACCTAGAATACTGTAATGCAGCCATCCTAAAACAGCTCCTCTTCACCGGCAGCGATCGGCTAGTCATGTGGCTTGTCTGCTTGCTCTCGACTAAAAGTGTGTGTTATCGAGATGATGAATTGGCCGCTGGTGTATGTCCATCCATTCAGGGCTCGAATTTAAGACCTGCTGTGCGGATCCACATGCGCCTTTTGCTTTCGGCCTCTCGGATGATCTCAGCCGAAAGACGAATACTTGGTGCTAGATGTGCGAGCCGTTCGATTTCATGTACAACATTGCCGATGATGTCGTCCATCGTAGCAGGCGGAGGAAGCAGCGCAGAGAGCGAAGCAGACATCGTAGCGCCCATGACAAGTAGAGTTTGCGAGAAGATGCTATAAACCATCAGATTAGCACAACTTGGAATAACTCAACAGACTTACGAGAGAGCACCCTGAAAGAGGTAGGGAAGGTGGCCAGCGGAATGCGCACCGATGTATTCGAGCTGTCGTATGCAAGCCTCGAGGCACTTGTGGCAATTCTCTTGAACGCTAGAATCCATTGCAAGGCCCTCATCCTGCAGCACTAAGAGGACATATGGCCGGTAAATAATCGTACGGCATGCGAAGTACCGTAGTCTCAGCACAGTTTGGACTGGGTTTTGGAGTGGAACTCTATCTAGTGGAAACTGCATGGCTGGTGGCAGCCCTGCATACCACTGATTCAACTGAAAGTCTAGTTCGACTACCAGTGGGTCCAATTGTGCGACTGATGCAGCCGCAGGTGCTTTCGAGTACGGAGTTGTTCGGATATAAAGCATGGAACTTACTCGGTTGAGCAGCCTTCGGAGAGCGATCTCAGCCAAGAAGTACCACAGCTCGTCTCTCCCGAGAGCTTCTGTGCCGATGTCTTCGAAACCTGTGGGCAACGTAAAAGTGTCCTCAAATTGTGCGATTCCAGAGTGTGGCAGATCCAGTTCGGCTAGGAGGTCACTACATCATACAGATTAGTGACGATGTCCGCGGGCTCGATCAGATCTCGCTCACCTTTCTATCATGACTGCGTTCCAATACACTCTCTTGCTCAATTCCTCCTCGGCAGGCGTAATTCTTCCTGGGGCACTTAGAAGCAGCTGCAACTTCATGCTTGCCCCCGAAAGAACGTTCCAGGCTTCCACTGGCCTGACTAGGTAGACTAGATATGCAGCTGCAAGAATCTGGCATTGTGCAGCAAGCATGTTGTTTCGTGTCATCAAGCCTGGCAGAAGCATCCAGGCAGCAGCAAAATATGCTAAGCCGGGAGGGTCTTTGTCGGGAGAATGATGAGATATACTTCCACTACTTCCAGCGTGACCGAGGGCGAGTACGAGTAGTACAATGCAGCTTTCCGGCCCCTCGCGAAAGCCATGGGAAAGAGCAGTCTGGTAGTAGGTCGTCCAGGTGTATGGATTGACACATGCATAAAAGACGTTAACCCGCTCGAAGTAAGCTTGGACGTAGGCGCCAGTGTTGGCTAGATCCAGGCCTAGAGATGTGCCGAGGCAGATCGGTTCCCGATTCATTTCAAGCTGGAGAAGGATCTTGGGGTCGTAGGGCCGAGATACCAGCTCGCGAATCATTGGGGACTGTAGTAGATACAATGCAGGTGTCGTGTGCGTCTTTGGCATTGTCGAGATATTGGAGGAGGCGGTGCTGTTCCACGTGCCGATTCCGCTAATGGGGGCGACTATGCCCAGCGCGGCCAGGTTGCCGGTGCTACGGGCGAGGAAATCCTCACTCGTGGAGTTGCTTGCAGAGGGTGAGTGTGTCGCTATGGAATAGCCGTTGGCAAGATTGTTCTGCAGGAGACCCTCGATGCGGTTCAGGTGCTCCAGGATCAGCTTGTCCCCGGCGTCGAGCTTGATGCCCGGCTCTCGGTAGATGCACTCGGCGTTGAGTTCAGTGCATAGCCTGCACTTGGGCCTCGAGCCATCACAACGGGACTTCCTGGACCGGCAGATTTCGCACTGGCTGATGGTCAGTATCATTGGAACACGTGCGGAGAGACGGAACCTGGGCGCAGTACCGCAATAGTGGCGCGGCGGCGCGGATAGTCGATGGTGTCGGTGCTGGGCCGCTTCTTGTTGCTTGCTCGAGGCTCGGTGCCGTTGCTGGTGGGCGCGGTGCCATTGGACTGCGAGGGGGCCGTGGTGTCGTTGGACATCTCGCGGTCGGTGCCCGAGGACTGGGACATGTTGCGCGGCCGCTTCTTGAAGGTTCCATTCAGGGCGCCCGTGGAGGAGTAGAAGCTGTTCGGCGACTCGAGCAGATGCGGCGACTTGAGGGCGGATTTAACTACAAAGTTGCTGGCGTCCGGCAGCGTGGACAGATTCAGACAGAAGGAGTCGCGCGGAAACTGGCCACTGGTCGTCGCTGCTGACCCGGGACTAACATCTGGAGACGGCGTGACGCCGGCCATGATTGGCGGACGGGGGCGGCGCCAGGACCGGCTGCACTGCACGCTCGACGGGCAGCCACATGCGGCGTCTGCGGCGACGGCAGACAGCAGACAGCAGTGCGCGGTGCTCGGTGCGCAGGACAACGTCGACGAACGCCGCGCTGCAGAGACGGCCGAGGGCGGCGCTGGGCCGGCGCTGGGGCCACGGCGAAGGAAGGTCAGCGTGCAGGCGGCAGCAGGCGTGCGCTGGGAAGACTGGCGGCGGCGGCGGCGGCGGAGATGGAGATGGAGGGAGACGGCGGCGCTGGAGAGACACAGCCTGGAGCCAGCCGTTGCCCATATCTATAGCCTCGAGCGTCGAAGCCTGAGCAGCTAGCTGATTAGCCTCTCCCCGTTAGCTCTGCCCCGGAGCAAGCGCGCGATGGGCGATGGGCGATGGACGGTGGAAATGCGGGGGACAGGGCCCCCAGGGCACTCCTCCGCGCGACTCCACATCCCGCCAGAAGCCCATCGTAACGTCGTTTGAGGAGGGCTGCAGGGGGAGCGGCAGTACCGAATCCCCAGCCGGGGCGAGCAGCGGGCAGTAGGGAGGGAGCGAACTTGGACGCGAGTCGAGGTGCGTGACTCAGAACTCTGGCAACGCATGCACACGCTCTCGCCGATGCTGCTCCCTGCCCGTTTACGAGGGATGCGTCTGCCCAGTGCCCAGTGCCAGGGCTTGCGATGGGGAGAGGCCGTCGAGGCCGCTGGTCGTGGTCGCTGTCGCTGGTGGCGCGCTGCGACGTGTGAAGACTTGGCCGCTTGGGGCGCCGCGACGAGGTCAGCGGGCCAGCCGGGCAGACGTGCACGGCCAGACGAGCGCAGGTGCACAGCCAGACGAGCAGGATGAAGCGAGCCGTGGAGAACGTCGCCCGTCTGTTCAGTCACCAGTGTTCACCAGCGTAGAGCTATGAACCCCCGTCCCGTCCCCAGGGCCGGGCTACATGCGCTGAGCATCTGCACCGGCTAATGCAAACAAGAAAAGAACCGCCCACCTGCGCTGCCACCATCTGACAGGCGACAGCCATGTAAGCTCGCCGCCCACGGACCTGCATCAACTCAACCACTAGCGAAAACGACCTCGGGAAGCGTCAGATACCACCGCCCGCAGGTGTGTATATTGCCCGCCAAGCCGTGCAAAGTATTGCTCCACGCCCTTCACGAGCCATCATAGGCTCGCCGAGTGCTTCTATATCGGACCAGTTATAGTATGTGCTTGCGGCCCAAGTGCAACGGCAAAGCTGACCCTAGTTGTAGAAGCCATGGAAGCCATGGAAGCCGTAGAAGCTGTGGAGTGCAGCACCCAGGGCCCACCAGCCGGCTACGAGGCATTGGCCATGGCTCCTAGCCCCAGTTGAGGTGTCCTTATCGAGGCTGCTAGACACTGGACAGCATGCTTTGGGGAAAGACATGGTGTCGTGTCTCCTACTTTATCTTACTGTCGAAGACCCAAGGGGTATGTGCGTCGAGCACTGACTGACAACGATCACGTCGCTCCAGCTACGCGGAGTGAATACGAGTATTCGTAGTAAGCCGCGTCGAAGCAAGGACGGCTTCTAGAAGACTGCCAATAATCACGATTACGATCATGCAGAGCTGCACGTCAGGCGGCTATCTCGAATGAACCGCCCCAGCCCCGCCACATCGACAAGGGTGAGCCTTATGGCTTATCTCTATCGGGCACGATATCTGCACGACCCAGAAATCTGCCAGACGGTGACGTTTCCGGTAGAGATCGAGACGTAAAACTCATCTCGGAGGGATCCCGCGGCTCCAGTTCCAACGTCACCACCGGACCAGGTTCAGATACATGCACACTCAGCTGCTAGAGGCGCGCGAAGCCCGAAATTACCAGAAATGAACCTTGCGTCTCATGACTCCTGGCTTGATCTTTGAAGGCCGGTGCGGCATAATAGACCCCGGATTGATCGAACTCGGTCTCGGTCTCGGGAGGATGCTATCTCGAAGACTTCGTGTTCACCGGGCCAAAACCGCCACCTTTCTTTTCGGCGACTTCTTCTCCATCGCATTGCATAGTTAACGACCATTGCAAACTTACTGCAGCCGTTACAAGTTCACGTGGTAACTGACGGTCAACTAGAGTTAAGACCAGCAAACTTAGAGTCCCCAACAGCGCTACAGTATCTTCGGCATGCTACGTGTGCTGAGATACCCTACATCATCGCTGCAGATGTTTGAGTTGGACAGCATTGAAGCAGTATTCAACTTGTGGGTGGCTGCAGCAGATTCGAGGTTGGACGGTCCTTCCTTTGACCGCCGCGATGTGCCTGCCATTTTTGGCCGGTGACCACCAGAACCTTCGATGAGACTTCAGACTACTCACCACCACCCACCGCACTCACGAGCAAACTACACCTGCCATTTGTCGCTTACTGAAGTCCATCAAACCCACCGCCCATGGTCAGAATGCTCAAACTTCGCTCGGTTCTCTGTCTCTTCCACTTGCTTCTGGTAGCATTCACCTTCGCTGGCAAAGACACTTCGAACTCAGGACCCTTCCACTGCTCGGGGTATGTCATTAAGTCGCGGTACTGCCAGTACTAACAGACTCAGTGGCTCCATCTACTTCAGCGCACATCCTGCTGACAGTCTCCTCTTCCAAACCCCGGATCTGTACCACGACTTATACGTCTACAAATGTGTTACTACTGTTTTCTTTACCTCTGGTGATCGAGGTATTACCGGTAACTCCTCGCAGTCCCTCGAACGCGGCGTGGAAAATGCCTACTCATACTTGGCTGAGCGAACGATCGACGAGACGGCTTGGAAAGAGTCCAGATTACTAGTGGACAACAACAGCATCCTGATCCGTGCTCTCAAGTATGCGCCCTATGTCCAGAACGTCTATCTCCGCCTCCCAAATGGTGCTCCGGATGGTCAAGGATACACGGCACATGGTGGAGAGTCCTTGAAGAAGCTATACACCAAGAAGATCAAAAACGTTACCGCTATCGATAATAGTGCTACATATACACTTGAAAGCTTGAAAGATCTCATTGCCACAGTTATAAGGCAGAGACTGGCTCAAGACGTTAGAGTCCTTGACTATAAGACGCCGATACCACATGACAATGCTGACCCCAATGAGTATGACCATGCAGATCACTCTATTTCCGCTAGGATTGTCGTGGATGTTATGGAGCAAGAAAAGCTCATGGGCGCACTTCGTGGGTGAGTGCTTGTTTACCAGAGCGAGATGATTGGGCGCTTGCCATCGGACCACTAGTGCAGCTATATCGCTATATACGCAGTACGGCATATGGTTATCTAGCATCCGCTAACACTCGTCAGCTACGCGGGACACCTAATGCGCACTTTGGAACCTAACTTACATGCACCGCAGGCGGACCATGACATCAAATCTGATGCGTTGTTGCACTACTCTATCTATGACAAGCATATGGTTGGTCATCACTCTTCAGTCTGCGCCCAACACTCACGCCGCCCAGTGCAAGCGCTTCAAGAGATGCGTGTCTCGAGCGAAGCAAACCACCACTGAGGATGTTCTGGACAATGATGCCAAGCATGTGATGACCTGGCTGCAGCGCGAGTACTATGTCCGTTGATGTGTACCTGATCCCTGGAATCGGTGCGATCAGATCCATACCAGACTGTCGCATCGCGCAACAGGCTGTTATTCGGATAATGCAACGTCATCATTTCGGCATATAGAGCTGGCCACATCTTGCACTCCCACTAAAAGTAATGTGAGAGCGTAGGTAATCCTATAATATGCGCTCGCAACAAATGGCGGCAGACCTTCGGAGGATGAGATATGATGTAAAAGAGGACAAACATCTCTAGAACACTTAGACAGTGGGTTCGGCTTTCTCAAGGAACAATGAAAAAGTCTTCGTTTTACACAAAACTAATCGTGAGAGATATATGTGTTACTTTCTGGCCAGTCCCAACAGACGCGGAACCCGTACACGCGCTGTCGATGACTAAGCACACTAGTGCGACACCAGATCACGTAGAATCACGGAAGCTTCGAACCGAGCTTCTTTCCGGAAACGGCGACCAAGCTTCAACGACAACAACAACAGTCACCAGTCCCGAGGTCCCTTCCTATCCACGGCTCTTTCAAAGCCTGCATCGAAAGTGCGCCTATACGACCCATTAATTGTTTTTCGCCCTCCGAACATTCTCACGCCAGCGCGAATCGCGCCGTTCCTTTGGTCTGCGACTCGAGGTGCATAAACAATCACTGCTGAAAGCAGGCTCACCTTGCATCCCTTTTCGGGGTTACGCATACTCTACACCCCATACACCCATATAATCAGGGCAACATCAGGTGGAGACTAGTGTTGTTTCCTGCTCTCGGCGCTCGAACACCGTACGGTGCCCATCGTTTCCTGAGCCAAGTTCGTCAACCTCACAATGGCTTCACGAAAGCAGACTCAACCAAGTTTCAACATCTTCACAGGTGCAGAAGAATCGCCACCACCGGGCCGCGATCCACTACGAGAAACATTTCGAACCACCCTCCGCACTTCGGTGCAGAATGCGCCGCACACTGTAGTATCGGCCGATCCTGTTAATGAAGACCTACGCGCACAGATAAATACCCTGCGATATGAACTGGACACTGCAAAACAAGAGAAGGAGTTCCTAGTTCTGGAGCACCAGCAGGAGATTAGGGATGCTCAGAACCGGGTCGAAACGGATTTCAAGAAGGCTCAGCAAGCGGAAACATCGAGCAAGGTGGCCGCGAAGAAATACGAATCACTACAAAAAGAATTATCCGAGGCCCAAAACCGAAGTGCCAATGAGCGACAAGAGCTGGAGAGAAGGCTACGCACATCCCAAGAGAAGGCCCAACAAATGCAAGAAGACGCCGATGAAGTGAAGGAAGAGTTGGCGGCATGTCAGCGGCAGAACGAGCATAGGTACAACACATTGCAGGCAGAGCATAAATCACTCAAGGATTCGATTGAAGATTTCAAAGTAGACCTCGAGTCAAAAGGGACCGCGCTACAGACTGCACAGAGAAAGCTTTCGCAGAAGGAGTCTGAGGTGGGAGAACTCGAAGCAGAAGTTCTGCGGCTGAAAGCTATCACTGGGGATGCAGATACCATGGCTGTAATCAAAAGAGAGCTGTCGGACCAAGTAACACATATCAAGAAGTTGGAAACCCTCACTCGGGAGCAAAATGCAGAACTACGGCAGTACCGGAAACAACACAAGGCCATAGAGGTTGTAGAGGAAGAGAAAAGGTCTCTCCAAACAAAACTTCGAATGATGGATGATTTACAAAGACAACTGGGCGAAGCGCAACTCAGACAACAAATGTTAGAAAATGAGAGGAGCTCATGGACGTCTTATCTAGAAAACGAAGCAGATATACAAGGCGACGTGCAGTTCGAGACACCGGAGGATCTTGCACGAGCTTTTATTCTCGAGCGACTAGAGAAAACTGATTTGATGAACCGGCTAGGAGAGATCAAACCGGAGCTTACTGTCAAAGAGGCAAACATCCAAGTCCTGGAGGATGAAAAGGCCACGCTGCAGGCTGAAATTCAACAGCTGAAGACCTCCGCAAATACTGTACCCAATGCGAACGAGGCCAAAGCTCGAGCAAGGTTGGAGAGACAAAAATCGCTGATAACAAAAGAAGTCGAATTCTTGAGGGCGCAAGTTAAGGCTTTCGACGATGAAGAGCGGGAGATGCAACCGGAAACATTCGACGCCGCAAAATCGAGCCGCATCAGGGAGCTCGAGACCCTTGTTGACGAGTACCGCAAGGAGATCGAGGCTCTACAAAAGGAGTTCAGTGCGACTGAAAAACATCCAGGTGTGGGTTTGGGCCAGAAGCGCCCTCTTGATACCGAGGACACAGATGAGCGCGTCGGTGAGCTCCGTCGTAAGAACAGGCAGTTGCAGGACGACATGACTTCTCTTCAAAAGCGCCTCAAGCTAATAGAGTCCGAATACAAAGCACAGCACTCCCAGCTCAAAAAGCTAAAGGAGTCGTCCCGGACTCGTGTCCTCGAGCTGAAATCCAATCCAACGGCCGATGCTGAAGCTCTAAAACTAAGTACAGTACGTAGCCTCCGCGAGGCAACCACCGAACTTCTCGCAAGACTCGAAGGTGCAAATCCAAGCACCGGCTCCGTCCCGATAGCCACGCTCACAGCAGCACAAGACGAGCTCGCCGAACTCACTCATACAGTTGCCGAGCGTGAAAAACGTATCAAACGCCTCAAACAAATCTGGACAGCAAAGTCCCTCGAGTTTCGAGAAGCCGTCGCTTCAATTCTCGGCTGGAAGCTTGACTTCATGCCCAATGGTCGCGTTAGAGTGACAAGCATGTTCCATCAAGGCGATCAGGAGACGGGCGAGAACAGCATCGTGTTTGACGGTGAGAACGGGACTATGAAGGTATCCGGCGGCGAGCAGTCTGCTTTTGCCAACGAGATCCGCGATCAGATTACCTACTGGGTGGAAGGGAGGAAGGAAATCCCTTGCTTTTTGGCGGCTTTGACGCTGGAGTTCTATGAGAAGTTTACGAGAGTGGGTTGAAGGGCTAGAAGAGGACATGTCTCTCTTCTTGGTGCAGGTCACCTGCATGGTGTCTGAAACATGTTCATGGAGGATTCTTCCATATCGTGGGCCCAGATATATATATCCCGATTATCACTTACGATCTCCCGATCGGAAAACAGATCAAACGGAGTTATAAAGGATAGATTAACAACTTTGCAATCAGTGGACTTGCAAACTCAGGTCATTTATGTCGACTATGGCCAATCGTTGGTGCTGGGCCATGTGTGGCCTCGGGGTGAAATGGATGGTACCACGATCCCCTCAACATCACCCACATGCCGAGCTGCGATTTTTGGAACCAAGTTCAACACAACAAACGTAATTGAATATAAGGTCTAGATACGCCCTCTCGTCGACGAGCTACCATTGTCCTTGAATCATAGCCACCAACCCGGCTTTTTCTTTTGACCAGAGACTTCAAGATGACTCTGCTTCTGCTGGGTGGCGTGAGCTCGATGAAGCATCTGTTCCGCGTTCACATCGAGAGTCTTCTTTCGGAGTCTTTCGACCTGTCCGCGGTTCATCGCCACTGGCCGGTCCAGAGTGGTATGCCGCTTCGCCTCCTTGTACGGCCATTCGTCTGAACACTGTGACTCATTGCCATCTCCACCCTCCTCATCCTCATACTCATACTGGACTTCACTAGAGATTGCTTCTTCGCGTGGTACGCAGTTTTGCCATCCGAAGTAATCGCTCGGTTGTCTTACGCGTCGGGGCATCTTAGTCTCCACAGTGCACCCGGGAGACACAGCATCAGGTGTGTAAATATGTTTGCCGCGGCGCGAGAACAGCGTGTGATAAGGTGTCGCCCTTGGCTCACCGGGCTCTTTTCTGTCCACGATCAGGTCGCCCCTCCCGCAGACCCGTATTGGCTCTTGAGCGGGCTCAGAAACAGTTGCGGAAAAGCGACGGATCTCGGGAAGCTCGAGAGGATATAATGGGGTACTCCCGAGTGTTGGGGTCAAGCTGTTACGGCCAGCATTTGGGATTGATCCATTAAGCTGGGGCGAACTGGAGTTCTGCCGTGGTAGAGATTGAGTGCGACGAAGGCGAGATGCGGAAGATACCTTCTGCACAGCATGAGCTGTGATATAAGGGCCTGCATTGCGGATCTTCCGCGAATCTGGTATGCGTGAGTATTGCGGATGATGTTGACGGTGGTGGTGACGAAACGGTGAGAGGGCTTTGCTTGGGAGATGGTTCAAGAAGAATATGTACGGCTTCCGCCTCCAAGAGTTGGGAGCTGAAGCTTGTGAGATCAATTTTGGCACCAGTGCTTGATCCTTATCGGAGCTGGGACTCGTGCTGCTAGATTGTGACGATCCACCTCTGTCGATATAAGGTGCGGCTCCGTCGCTCCATTCGCTCGTCGGTACCCCTCTCTGGCAACGATTGGGTATTCGAGATGCCCGTTCTTTCGCACGCTTAGCGGATAGTCGTTTGCGGCTCACATTTTGTGCCAACTGGTCCTCGATGGCTGGGCCTGTATATAATCCAGGCCAGGATGCGGTCTCTGAGCATTCGCGGGCATGGTAGCCCGCCGCTGGAGCCAGGCGATACTGTGAATGTAGTTTCAAAGCCGAAACGCGCCTCGGGCTGCGTGTCTGTTGAGAGAGTGGAACACTGTTCGCGCTGGATGGCTGTAGTATAGTGTAACAGGACGCTAAAAGCTGCAATGCGAGGGAGTAAACCAGAGCATCGAAAGCGGCCGATTCATCCACAGGAGCATTTGCCAACGAACACAGTGGATGCCGAGAAGGATTAGTCCTTCGCGAGGGCCGTACACGCAATGCCCAATAGTCGTCGCGCTCATTGAGCTCAAGCCAATCTTCCACTTCATCCATGATGGTGTTGTGGGTCTTCGTGATCTCGCTGTCACTACCTGGAGTGCATTGGTCGTCGCAGATCATCCTGGAAGAGATTGGGCCTCCTGTGTAGCCAGAGAGCAGAGGGAGGTGCGGGTATTGGTATTGGGTACCGAGTGTTTCCCCGGGTACGATGTGGACGTTCACTCCGTCTGTCTGCATCCGGTCTGGTGGACGGTGTGCAGGCGGCCGGTTTGTCAAGGCGTCGTTGTTATGAGGATTAATGTCATAGGTTTGGGTGAGAGGTTCATAGGGGTCGTGCGATAAGAGGTGTCTAGGACGGCATGTAGCAGAGCCTGGACAGTCTGTGGACAACGAACTAAGTACATTGCAAGCAAGGTCTCGAAGAACCACGTGGAGAAGGTGCTAAGGTCGATTCTGCGTAAAGAAGGCGCACCTACTGAGGGTGAGGGGGCCGTCGATTGTCGCTTTCCATAGCAAGACGCGCAGGCGCATATAATCGAGTACCTATGTGGAGCAAACGCGCCTGTTTCTGAGACACAGGTTGGACGGACAGCAAGCCGAGACCAGATCCATATCCATATCCATATCCATAGCATAGAGGTGATAAAATGAGTAGGCCTTGCAGCACAGAGATAGCACCGCTGCTTAGATTCACTGATCAGTGCCACCCATCACCGTGTCCTCTGAAGTTTGGGCTGGTGCCCGCTTGCGGGTAGAGCTCAGCGCGGGAGTCTTTCTAGCTGTTAGGCGGGGACCATTGGCCGTCTGTGATACCACCAGTTGAGACTTTTCGCGTCTCTTCAGCTTGGCTTGGTTCAACCTGATGAGAAAGTCGGTACGTGGCGGGCTGGGCGCACCGATTGTCCGCTGCGCTTTCCGAGTCCCAGCTTTCCGAGTCTTTGTTGCGGACGCGGTAGTCGAGGGTTCGTTCTCGCGCTCATTACTGAAGAGGTCCTCACGCGGCCGAAGCTTTGCAGCCTTGGCCATGAGTTTGGTAGAGCTAGTTGCAAGCAGGTCGACGGACGGTAGGGCGCGGAGAGGCTGATTCGAACTTTGTGGATCCTGGTTTGGTTTGGCGAACAGCAAGTCGGTGCCCAGCGATGCTGCCCATTTGCAGCTGAGCAGCTGGCCCTTGTACATGACGAGAGGATTCCGAGTATGGAGGCCGCATATCTGGATCTCGCCGGCGGTAGCTGGTTCGGGCTGGTCGGGCTGTCCGAGGCCGTCGTCGGCGCTCTTCCTGCCTCTGTTCGCGGCGCGGAGTCTGGCGAGCAGTCGAACGGGCGCACTGCCGCCGATTTGCACTGCGGCGGCCGGTGCTTGGGCTTCGGGGACGTTGGAGAGGTCCAGCGGGATGTACAGGTCCTCGGTGTTGTGCTCGTCGTACTCGTACTCCCACGCGTCTTGCTCGGGGTTCGCCATGGTGCGCGCGAACGGCCAGCCTCGTGTACGAGGGACCGGGGCGTATTTGTATGTGTGACGATGGGGATGAAGCGCGTGGAGTTAGCTACCCCCGGTGGTAGGCAGTTTGTGGGTCACGGCCTGGACAAGGTCTTGGCATGGCTGTCCCACTGAACGGCCACTGGCACTGCCTCTGCCCCGGTCCATTTCACTCACGCCACGCGTCTTGCTCGGGGCTCGCCATGGTGCTGTTTGCATGTGTAGGCATGGAACGTGCCCTCGCGGAGTGGTGAGGGACCGAGGGTGAGGTTGGAGGAGCGATGCCAAGCGCGTCTGCAGTGCGATGCCCGACGTCGCAGTTGTCTCAGCCGCATCGCCTTGCAGACGCGCGCCCAGCCATTTGCTTTCACCCACTCCAGCTCCTCTCCGACCTGAGAAGGGCCAGAGACCACTTGCCGCCTTGTGTCGCGCCGCACGCAGCTGTGCCCGACGACCCCGTTCTTGTTATCCGTTGAAGCACCATCTGCTGGGTGCTGGTCCGCCATCTTGCCAGTAAGTAGCCCTCCGCCCTCCGCACTCCGCACACCTCCGGCGCATGCAGCAAGCATCGCTCATCGTGAGGTGAAGCTGATGGCCGCCCTCTCGTCGTTGCCGCGGCCGCTGGCTCACCGTTGCAGTGCCTGCTGTGCCCTGCCTGCAGGACGGCGGTGGCCAGGTGCCCCTCCGCCAGCTTCTGCCCGCGCTGTCCTCGCCCGCCCGCGTGCCCTTCTACCCGCCGGTCGTGGTGCCCGCTCCCGGGCGTGCCCGAGGGCTTGACGACACGCCCACCGCCTCCCCGCAGCACCTCGTGCCCACCATCGACATCCCTATCGAGCCCCATTCCCGTGCACCGCCGTCCGGGCATCCTCCCGCGTCTCTCGCTCCCGTCGGCCGGCCGTCGAGCGATCCTGCAACACAGATGAACGGCCGCAAATCCGCCATCGCAGCTGCCGGGACCTTCTTCAGCCTCTTCGCATTCTCTCAAATATACCAACTGGCGCTGTTTTCGAAGCTTACACCGTGGTCGGAGCAGTCCGAAGAGGGGCCCTGGCTGGCTTCATCGCATTCCTGGGTAGACAGGAAGGTCTGCAGTTGGTTCGGCATCTGCGGTCTGACTCATGTGAACACGTCGGGTTGGTCAACCAATGGCAGGCACAGGGAGCAGCAGGCGGTACTGAATGGGAACCAAGAGGAAGAGGTGGACCTCAGTGCATTTTGGAAAAGCGCCCGGGTCCGTCCTGAAGACTGGTCAGAAGAGGAGCAACAGGAACGTGAAATCCCGCAATACGTCCTAGACCATGCACCGCTCATCCATCTCTATTCGGGCGAGCAGTTCTGGCCAGGGGATATCGCAGAGCATTTGATACATACTACTCCACACCTCAACTACACTCCTCTACAAGCCACTGATGATCACCCCAATCTGAGCCACCTGAACGACTTGAATAAATGGGGCCGTTTCGTGTACCTCCAAAGCGACGATAATGTCGAAGACCGTCCTGATTGGTTAGGTGGAGAGGTTAACATTCCCGACGTCCCGCACGATCTAGACACGGACCCGGGCGATGATGAGGATGACCGAAAACACGGCCACTTCACAGAAGACAGAAAAGAGAAAGACCGTGTCCTAGCTATGACACCCGAGGGTGAAAAGCGTCTTGTCACAGACGACGATTCGCATTCTAAAAGGACCCGCCGCCGACTGAATATATTTGGCAAGAAGGTGGTCGGGGGAAAAAGCGATGCGCCTGTACCGCTCGTTTTGGTCCCTAAAGACCACGGCGTCGTTGATGCGTTCTGGTTCTTCTTCTACAGCTACAACCAGGGCAATGCTGTGTTCAATGTGCGTTTCGGCAACCACGTAGGTGACTGGGAACATACAGTCATTCGTTTTGTGGATGGCGTACCCAAAGCCGTGTTCTACAGTGAGCACAGCGCTGGAGAAGCATATACCTGGGAGGCGGTTGAGAAAGTCGGCAAGAGGGTGAGCACAGCAGGCCCAGTAACATATATATGACGCTGACTTTGGCTAGCCCATCGGATACTCGGCCACTGGGACGCATGCCATGTATGCTACAGCCGGATTGCACCCCTATGTTCTACCTGGAGGTATTCTCCACGACGTCACGGATCGCGGGCCGCTCTGGGACCCGCTCCAGAACATGTATTCTTTCACCTATGACCACCGCCAGGATAGGCTCCTTGGTTCTAATATCACGCCTCAAGCCCCCATAGGATGGTTCTACTATGGGGGCCACTGGGGTGACAAGTTCTACCCACTGAGCGATGCTCGGCAGTACCGATTCCTAGGCCAGTACCACTATGTCAACGGGCCTCTTGGCCCTCGATTCAAAAACCTCGGTAGACATCAGATTTGCCAGGGGGACGGCGAGTGTGTGCTGAAAAGGCGGACGAGCACGAGAGGAGTCGGCTCAATGAAGCGCTTTCCCGCAGTAGGAGAAGGCGAGGAGATGAGCGATGAAGATGTGCACCGCTTTAGTGGACCGGAAGCGGAATTTGTACCATAGACACGATACCCGAAAGCAGCATATTCTATTAGCGATGTTTGTCGGTGATGCAGGTGCAGGTGCCTTGGGATACACGTGCACGCGTTTGATGCATGGATTTTAGCGCATCTAACTCTGAAAGTCGGTCTGCGCAATCTAGACAAGGCCGGGATGCGGCGTTACGGGCAGCCTGGAAACGGGGCGCCAGTTGCCAGCTGCCAGTTGCCAGTTGCCAGTTGCCAGTTGCCAGTTGCCAGTTGCCAGTTGCCAGTTGCCAGTTGCCAGTAGATAGTCGACAAGGCGCTGAAGAGGGGCTGACGGGATGCCACGTATGAGCCAGCTGCAGGCAGTGAGAAGCTGGGGCGTCTCATGCTGCATCCAGCGACGGCGAGCTGCCATCTGCGTCGATGATGAAGGGGTTGGAGGAATAGTCGGCACCGTGCCACTGGTGACTGAATGACGGAGATGTCTAGCAGCGGGCGCGGCGGTAGGCCTCGCCTGGTGAGAGACGCGACCACATGCGGGCTAGCGCCGAGGCCCAGGTGAGGCCGGCGGTCTGACATGGCCATGGATGGGAACCGATAGATAGATGCAGCTATCTGAGCTCGCCGACCCGTCCATCACCAGACCGCCCCCACGACGCAGCATGAAGCGTCTCCCGTGACCCGCGCTGCTCTACCCGGCACTGACGTCTGTTTCCACTTTCCATTTCCCTATCCGCGGCTTCCTGGCGTGTCCCCTCGCGCCTCGATCCTGCTCGACCTAGAGCTATCGTCTGTCGATGCTGCCGCGCACCTCGACGCCGACCTCCCCGCCCCGCCGCTGAGCTCCTCCAGCGATGGCCTTCCGCCAGCACCACCGGCCGCAGCCCCCGAGGCAGCGCTCCTTTCACGCTCCTGAACCTCTCGTCGACGTCGGGCCCCTCGCCTCTGCCCCGCGGAAGCGGCCCTTGGAGCACTCGGAAGAATGGGTCCTGTTCTCTCCCGCCGCGGCCTCTGCTGCCGCTCGCACCCAGTCCACCTCGACTGGACGCACTCCACACACGGCTGGCCTGTCGCGCCTCAGTGACTTTGGCTCCCTGGACACGGCGGCTCGGTCCGCGCCCGAGGCTGACGACGCAACGTGCCAGGGCACAGAGGACGGCGAAGAGCTGGACAGCCTGGACGATGGCCTCCACGCCTTCCATGAGCCGTCCGACTATGGTGCCCCGCCTGAGCGCCTACAACCGAGTGGTGACACTGTCTTGCCCACACATGATGGTTTGGGCACCTTCCAACCGGGCGCAGCGGCGCAAGATCACATGTGGCAGTTTGAACGCCAGGCACCGCGAAGACGGCTCGCTCGGCGGCGGTCTAGCGTGCAACGGCGCTTGGATGCCTTGGAAGAGGCTGAGGAGATAGACCAGGTGCAAGACCGGCGGCTGAGGATCGAGAAGTGGCGCATGGACCAGAGCAAAGCCCTATTAGAAGAAATCGAGAGAGAGACGCGTCGCCAGCGGCGGATGAGTGTGGCGAGCGCTGCGCGCAGTCGAACGGAAAGTGCGCAGAGCGATGCGCAAAGCACAACTACGCAAGTCGTGAAGCCAGTCGCTGGGGAGCAAAGCGACTCGTCCGATGACAGCGCGGAGAACCTTTCGCTCTGGCAGAGACTCACGAGGCGAGTTATTCGTGATCTGATGGGCATAGATGAAGACACGCTGTCTGTCATCTTTGGCGAGGCGTTGCCAGTCGACGCGTTGAGTCCACCACAGCAGACACCAACTAGGTCAACCTTACATCCACCATTACTTCAAACTCTCGATGTCTCATTTTCGGCACAGCCTTGGGAGCACAGACTGTTGCAAAGAGTAGCCAGGGAGCTTGGCACTTTGGTTCATCAGCTCTCTGAGCACCCAGGGGCTTTCTCTACCTACTTGCAGGCTCGCGAAGCTCCTGAATACGTGGGTCTGACATCAAATACAGCTACATCAGCATTGGATACTGGCAACGTCACTTCCTCGCCGACTGGTTTCCAGCCCTCTGCCCTATTGCCTAACTCTGCTCAGTTCGCGCCCACCTTTCCAACTCAGCAGGCATCCATTCCATACAGCGAATCATCTCTATGGGGGATTGAAGAACATAACGTGGACCCTCTGGATTCCTTTCGCACCCCGCCCGCCCCTGTTGTGAATACAGCCGAGGAACTAGTGCACGAACGAGAATACTGGGAGCGGGAGCTGGACGTGAAAATGGTCTTCAACTTCCTAGTGAAACGATTTTCGTCACGATCAAGTGTGTCTCGAAGACGAAGCAGTTTCAATATTCTGGAGTCAACCACCGAGATAGATCGCGAGGCCTCATCAGCTCGGCGCGCCGCACTTATCAGGCAACATCATCCCCTAGTCAACCGTAATTCGGACCGCGTGGCAACCTCCAATGCTCAAGAGAATCGAAGGAGAGACGCCGGATATCGCACCTCCTATCACGCTCACCAACCACCTTCGAGAAGTCAGGCCCTGAGGAGCAGCTCATCATGCGTGAGCCAGAGTACGAAAAAGAGCAAGCGGAGCAACGCTAGTAATCGTAACTACTGGGACTTGGGGGGAAGTGTTGGCAGCGGAAGCGTCATAGCGGGTGAAGCACACATGAATAGACGGCTCTCATGATGTGATTATACGAGTGACGGTTGACATTGTTTTGCAAGAGATTGGGGTTTCTTCTCATGATTTTGGCGTATAGACTAGAGTCTGGTGCTGGAGCACGCATCTATCTACAAGAAGCATAGAGTCGTTGCATAGAGTCTGGGATGGGGTATGACCTTCTGGATCTTTCATCAGGTATGTTATATGATACCATGCATGATATGGGTATACCAGGTCTGGGCAAACTAAGGAGTCTGGTTGGCTATGGTGTACTTCTATCTCCATTCAATACCACTATACCATCAACCTGCCCTCCCACATAGCTAAATTCCGGTATTGTCAGCCATTACCTCACGTTGTTATCAAAGACAAGAGCGATTGCTTCAGTCAGATAGATGCATGGATGCACTAACCCTACAAACAACACAAGTAACTGGGAAGACAGAAAACATAAAACCAAAAGCAAAAACATGTAAAGCAGGCCCGGGGTATCGTACAATCAGATTCCAACTACTCAGATACCCTGTCCCGTTCCCTCGTGAACCAACACCCGACAGCCCCAGCCCTGCCATTGAACCGTACCCTGCATTGCGTATACCCAGCGTAGAATCAGAATCGTGGGGAGCCCCGCCCGTCGTGACAGTACGGAGAGAGGGGGAAAGAGAGAGAGAAACAGAGAGAGAGAGAGAGAGAGAGAAGGAAAGAGGGAAGGAAACGATATGAAATAGAGAGGCTGGAACAAAAAGGGAGGGCCGCGTGAGACGCGGCTCACGTCGTCGTCGTCGTCGTTGTTTATTGTTATTGTCGTGGTTGGGGTGCCGGATAGAGAGCCCCTCGACACGCGTCCGCGACGCCTTGAACAGACGGACTCAGACGTGGCTGGTAGACGGCGCGTCTATGCGAGACTCCGCCTGCCTCGAGTAGTCCTCGCCCTCACCTTCGTAGTGCCAGCGGCCTAGAAGTTGCATAACGCGTTAGCTCGGCTCATGGTATAGAATACATTCCCCCCACCCACCCACACAGAGACGCGCCCACCCAAAAATACAAAAATGCCGCGCGCACATAAGACCCACGAAGAAGAAGAACAAGAAAACAAACACGTCACAAAACTCACCTTTTTACCAGGCTTGCCCCCGACCTCGCCCACGGCCTTCTCGACGGCGCCCTCGACCTTGTCCACGACGCGCTTCGCCGGCGTCTTCTTCTTTGGCGCGGGCGCGGCGGCCGCCTTGGTCTTGGTCGTCGTCTTGGGCGCCGCAGTCGCGGTAGTGGTGGTCTTCTTCTTGTCGACGCGGCCGCTGGCGACCGTCTTCGCGCGCGGCTTGCTGGTGTTTGCTTTGGCTGTCTTGCCCGGCGTGATGGCGGCCTCGACTTGCTGCACGAGGCGCGGCTTGCTGTTGCCCGTTTTGGCGCGGGTGATGGCGGCCATTTTTGTAAGGTGGGTGGATGTTGGTTTTGTGGGTGGTAAGGTGTGGTGTGGTGTAGGTGGGTGGGTAGGTAGGTAGGTGTGTGAGTGGAGCTGAATGTGTGAGTGGTGTTGTTAGCACGTCCCCTCAGTGCGCACACGCAGAAAGACAGCAGAGAACAGTGCAAAAATGCGGATCCTCGCTCAACAAGAAACTGGAAAGAAGTACGCGATAGATGAAGCCTGACACGGCGAGCACGACGGCGGGAAAAGTAACAGGCAAATTCCAAAAGGTGTGCGCGTGATGCGGCTCCAGAGACATTGGCCAGGTGCGCGAAAGCGCGCAGACGACGTGCCAGAAACAGCTCAAAACAAAGACAGGCGCGCGCAAAATCCAGAGCGAAGAACGTGCCATACCTTTACAGCGAAGTATGCGATTCAAGCGCAGCTACAATCGGGGAAATCGGAGCTGTGGTGGGAAAACGCGATTGGAAGACGTGTTGTTGTTTGGAGGTGGAGGAGGGAGGGAGGTCGGCACCCGAGAACATCTGAAGGAGGGGGAGATGGTGATCAGAGGTTGTGTTCACGCGAACCCTGTTTCACACAACAACAAATGCGAAGTCCGGCCAATGACACCTTTTTAGATGCAGCAATGACTTGTTTAGTTTTCTGGGCGGTTCTTGCATTCCGGGATGCTCTTTTGAGACAAATATATTGGTTGGCTCGAGCCTACTTTGCCAGACCGCCTGGATAGCCGCCCGTCCACAGCCTCAGGCATTGAGGCCCCGTATGCGCCAACCACTCCTGGACCCATGCCAAACACCAGGCAAATGAATCATGAACAGTAGCGGAACCAGCAGTGAGCTTCTAGAGAGGCTCAAGGTGGCTCTAAGAAATGGTGCACTTTTCCAAACTTTTGTCCAACGCCGAATCAGCGCCAGAAACATGCCACAAAAACCGGCCACACCAGTAGACACCGACACATGCTGGCTTGCTCACGTCCAATCAGTCACAGGGCTCTATGCCTTTAGCTTCGCCATTCGCTTGCTCATGAAGTCGAAGAAGGCAAACTGGCTCGCTGAGATTCCGTGCTTGTACACGAATCGACTGGCTAAATAGCTTCCGAAGATGGCACGTAGATAATTGTTCGGTACCTGTAGATTATTAGTCAAGCACACACAGAAATGACGATGGCATAGCTTACCCTCTCCATTATCTTATCCAAGCCAATCTGTTCCAGCAACAGGTTAGGCAGTGCCTCATTGAGGACCGACTTCCTAAACTCCATGTTGTTCCATAGATCGGTACTCTGCAATTCCTCATCTAGCTTGGTGATGGCAACACTCAGAGTGTCACTGAGTATACTTCGAGGCTCGCCAGTCACTTGGTGCTCCTTCCAGATAGCTTCGAACTCAAGCCGCGCGTTGTTCTGGATAGTCTTCTGCACCTCTTTGACGTAATTGTTATAAAACTCCGGGGCAGTGCCGTCTTCGCCAACGCACATATGCTTGATAAAGCTCTCATCGTCAAAAGAGAGGGAAGCCAACACCTCCAAAGAGGAAGATGTGACACCGCCCTTGTTCGCTGACGCATCCTTGTAAAGTAGACAACCTGCTTTCTCTAGTCGAAGTTTGGCGTCTTGGGTGATGAACAGATTAGCGCCTTCGACAATGTATGGAATGACGCATTTGCCGTCGACGATGAGCTTGTTCGCAGTGGTAAGATCGATCGACTCAGGACGCCCACCACACGGCACGAAAGTGTCATAGTGATGTCCCCCACGGAGGTGAAACGTATTACGGAAGGTTGTGCCGTTGTAAATCAGATCTCCGTTCGGAAGCCGTATGTTGGTTTCGTCTACCAAGACGCGGTAGCCCTCTGATGACAGTTTCGAAATATCGAACTGGTTAATCATGGCCCGAGTCTTTGCCAGTCGAAGCAATTCCTCGTGGTTAAGACCCTTCGGGTCTACCAAGACGCCCGAACCATCCACGATGGCCGTGTATTTCTCATTACTGAGCAAGATTTCGTTGGAGCCAAGGTCACCATCGGGACCTCCAGTTTGGAGCTTCCTGACTTTGCTGGGATCGAGGTTCAACTTCCTGTATATGCCTTTCACGTATTCACGGACTGACAAAGTGGTCATGCCATATCGGTCGTGCGGAATGCCTCCCAGCTTGGGGCTCTTGCCTGTGAAGAACGACTTCCACCACGGCGCTCCTCTGATCCTAGCATGCTCAGTCGCCCAGTCAACGAGGTCAGCCGTGTTTTCGTCCGGTCCCATGAATAGAATCTCCTCTTTACCGTAAAGATCGACAATAGGGTCCTTGATGCCCGGGCTGTTTGGATGTAGGAGAAGGTCCAGAATGCTATCAATGTATTTCTCGAAAGCGACGCGGGCCTTGTCTTGGTGCTGGAAGTCCAGCAGGACGACACCTTTTGAACCTCCCTCTGGAATATCTTTGTTCTTACGCTGTTGTGTATTGGCGAGGTTATAATTTTCATCGAACAACGACCGAGCGTTGATAGCATAAGCTTCCTTACTCCTGGATTTGACGATACGAATACCTCCACGAGCAATGTCGCGGAAACGGAGATGGAATCCACGGAATTCGGAGCTTATGACGATGAACATGCCATACAAAGGCTGAGGATACTCTGCGGGAGGAAGGAAGGTCGGGTTCATCCGGAAGCTGAGGGCCACTTTTGTGGGTGTGTAGAAGTTTGTCTTCAGTACACAGGTGTTGAAAATCAGGAACGAGGACATGACGACCTGATGGTGATCGTTGGCGACACCCTTGTTGATCTTGTCGTTCAACTCCTCGTCAGTGTACACTTTGTCGACCTTAATACGCAGAAAACTCAGAGTGGGAAGGAAGTCATCATGTTCTCCTCTCGTTTGGACGTAGTGTGCGTTTGCAAATGACAGGTACAGGCTGTGGACTAGGTCGGGGTACTGGTTGATGATCTCCAATATGTAATCAGCCGTAAATGTCTCTGTACGCAGCCTACGCTTCAATTTGGACAGAAGTTCCGCATGCGCGCTGTTCTCAGGATTGAGGATTGTTGACAAGGCAGTGTATTCGTTTCCAAGCCGGTTTAGGAAGTGAGAGACAAACACCCACACACAGTGCGCATATATCGTTTCCTGGAGACTCAGCCTGCCTGTTGCGAAGTGGGCCTGGAACTTGTTCTGGGGGATGCAGTACAGGAGGGAAACTTCTTTGATGATTTGGTGAATAGAGGCTTCGATTGGCGGGTGTTCTGCTATCCCAGGCGTCTGGCGAAGATACAGGGACATTGCAGTGTATCCGTTCGAGAACTGCTCCACATATTTACGCGAAGAAGTCAAGCCGTAGTAGTGATACAGGTCACTCAAGGCGCTGAAGAGGCCGAGCGCCGAACCTTGCTTGTAGGCGATAACAAGACGCTTGTCTCGGGAGCCTTCAACGTCAAAATACTCGATGACGGGGCCGGTCCGCTCCACGGCCAGCTCTAGGGCATGCCGATAAACATCCTTTGTATTCTTCGTGGCTTTCTGAAGGAACCTCTTGTCTCCAATCTTCTCGAGGTCGATTTCATTTTCACCTGGATTGGGATGTTCGAAGTCACACTGGTAGATGAAATAGCACCGCAGCTGCTGGTCTGCGCTACCTGGAAGCGGACTGGACGAGCGGAAACTCTCGACGCGATAACCCGTACCTCCCACGGATACGTCCAAGTATTTCGTGTCGATGCGCTGCTCGTAGCGGGGCCCGTCGACAACCGAGACTCCAGGCTTACTTGTATCAATATACACAGCGTGGTCTACGGCTTCTTTGTCCAGCCGGATCTCGAGGCGTTTGTCATCGCGGGCGTACGCTGCTATCTTCGCAGCATATAGGGAATGGACGTGGTTCACGACGCTGTCATGGTGTTAGGTCCGTGGCAGAGATTGATCTGCATATCAACTTACGCCTCTGCTGTCTCTGTAGCAAAGTACATGTCGTCAATGCCTAGCTCGTTGTAGAACCAAGTGGTCTCGGATTCAACAAAATCAGGCGGGATGAAGCCTTTCTCTTCGACGCCATCCATGACGGCCTCCATCTGCTTCGCCTTGCCTTCAAAGTTGGGAGCCACATATCCAGAGCCGCCAGAGCCTTCCTGGGGCAGGACGCGTGGCGTCGAGTGCCCGGATCCCGAGACGCTGAGATGTGTAGGCTGCGGCGATGGTCGACGGTCCGGTGTCCGAATGACTTGCTCCAGAAGCTTGTTCGGGGCCTGGAGCAGAGCCCCGTCGACTGGTGTGGAAGACATTGCGTGTAGCCTTTACGTGTCCTGTGTGGAGCCGAAGTGGGTGGTATGAGGCGAGGCCCGGTGAGAGAGCCAGCAAACAAGCAATTGGAGTTCTGCAGCACCCTTGAGCTCAACCGAGAGTCTAGCACGATGGCGTGATCTCTTCCACCCACGGATTGCTTGCTCGACGACACAGGGTATTGGACCTCTACTGTGTAGAAGATGACGCAGCTAACTCGCCTTAGCAGTGGAATCCGCACTCGGCTGCAGGGAGGATAAGGGAGCAGCGTGCAATTGGGCCCGTCCCACCGCTCTTTCAGACGCGGCTTCAGATGAGGCCACGGTCAGCACAGCAGCGCCGGCCAACAACAGCGGGGATGCGGATCCGACGTCGAGACGAGCTGGGTGGTACAAGGCTAGAGGTAGCCTGGAGGTGCGACGGTGGCACGAAGATAAGGCGGAATTGGAGATAAGGGAGGTGTGCGGTGTGCGGTGTGCGGTGTGCGGTGTGCGGTGGTGCGGTGAGCGGTCGAGGCCACGGCGAGGGCAGAGCGAGGGGCAGCAGCGGAGGGCGGCGGGGGCGTCATTTTTATACATCGTCACCTGCAGGGACTCGGACGGGCCGGGCGTTGTTTGTGGCAGCTGGGCAGTGGACGTCTGGCGGCGGCGGGCGGTACCTGACGATGCTTGCACCTGGGCCGCTCGGCTTTGGGCGGCCTGGCTGCGTGCCCAGTGCCCAGTGCCCAGTGCCTGCCTCAGTGCCCACAGTGCCTGCCTGCGCCTGCATCGCCGCAGTGCGGGGTGGGTGTGCCTAGCGCCCTGCAGCCCATCGCAGCTGGAGTGCCCAGGGCCCAGCTGGTGACAATGGTGAACGACTGACGAAAAGGCCGCACCGCTTTGCTGTATTGCGCGCATTATCGACGTTTGGCTGAGCACAACGAGGCCCAGAGGATGCGCGTCAGCAAACTCTGCACGCTGGCGCCGAAGCAGGAGAAGGCACAATATCACGCAATACTGCCATGCCCGTCTCGTCGGGGCACATCAGCGGCGCGCCTCCACCGCCGACCTCACGATGCTTGGCGCTGGCAATGGCTGCGAGGCCGTCGGCTGCCGTACGTGGCGGGACAGCAGTGGGTGTTGCAGTGCACGTGGCCAGGCCTGCGACTCACGATACGGGACGGATGCTGTCACCTGCTTGCACCAGCGGGCACCGGGTTGCGAACCTGCTCCTGGCCCAGCGTCTGGCCTCCACCGCACCGCTGCATTGCCGGCATCACACCGCTGAAGAGTGCAGGAGTCACGATGCTTCATCACTCCATCGAGACCACGCAATGGCTCAAATCTGCTAACCTACATATCTGAATCGTGCGTGCCGGGACATCGACCGCTACACTACTACTGTACAGTTAAACCTCCACAGTCATTAATGTCCCTCATACGCCTGCCCATTCACCGTCACCAGCACTTTATGCCCCTGCCCGTCGACCCAGTTCTTCCTCTTGCCCGCCTTCTCCACCTTTCCCAGAGCGCCCTCGAGGCCCTCGTCGAGCTCGTCAATTGCTTTGAGGAAGCCAAAATTGATACACAGCACCTCCTTCTCCTTCTTCGCCGTCCACTGCACCTGCACTTCCAGCCTCTCCTCTTTGACTACCCCCGCCGGATATACGCATGCCAGCACCGAAGCCACCCGCCCCAGATACATGCCCCACCAAGCCCCCCCTTCTGGTAGCAACTGCACTATGCGGCGGTAAAAGTCCTGCTCCGTGGGGCTGATGGAACCGAAACCCCCGTACCGTTCGCAGAGGAGGATTGCTAACAGCGCTCGTTGTTCATGGCTGATTCCATGTGCCGCTGCAAAGAAGCCGGTAGTGGTGCTTCGGAGAGCAGCTCCGGCCCGGACATCTTTTGGGAAAGCTGCGTGGACGTACATTGCTTGTACCAGGGCAGTGATGAGTACCGCGTTAAAGAGGCTTCGTTGACGTGCCGAAGGTGGAGCTTGGACGGCTGCCATCAGCAGTTCTACCAGCTGGTTCACCGACCCCTTCGCATACACCCGCGTAGCCGTCACCAGAGGGTTCTCTTTTCGCGCCTTGGAGTCCATTTCCGCGAAATGCATGCCCTCTCGCACGCCCCCTTGACAGAAATAGACGTTCAGGATACTCGGCAGTGCTTTCGATAAGCAGTCGACCAAGAATGCCACAGCAGGTACTTGGCTTACCCGCCGCTGTGATACGCGAAAGATGTCGGGCGTGTCCATGCTCTTGACGGCCAACTGCACGGCCTGCGTATCGCGGAACGACTCTCGTGTGACGCGGAATCCGTTGATGATGGGAATGGGATATGGTTTGATGAGGTGTTCTGACATCAGAACAAAGCCCCATCCCCGAAAACCACCCCCAGATAGATAGAGGGAGAGACCCTCCGCTGTGTTTGCTTGGTTGAAGAGCCTCTCGGGTATGTTGATATCTCTCACAGCGTCGTTCAGGTCGTCTACCAGCTCTTTCTTAAACGCTCTGAAAGCCTTGCTATCAGGACTGCCAGCGACCTCCAGACGTTGTGACAGTGCGGCCGCGCCGTATGGTAGACTTACACTGCCTTTCCCACTTATCTTCACTTCTCCGTGCCCAGTCTCCATCCATGTGATCTGCGTACTGCCACCTCCCAGGTCCATCACAAGTCCTTGGACTCGGTCGAACGAGCTCGCAACGCCAAACGCTCCTACCCTCCCTTCCATCTCTTTCGGAAGCAGCTCGACGGTCCATCCCGTAGCACTCTCCACACTAGCGCAAAACTCGACCGAGTTCTCCGCCTTGCGAGTAGCTTCCGTAGCCACAATGCGAATCTGGCCCGCAGGGACGTCAAAGTCCTCACATGTAGATTTGAAACGGAGCAGTGCCTTTATGACTTGTCGAATGGTGGGTTGAGGGATAGGAACTTGCTTCCCGGCTTCCCATTGGACATCGTACAAGGAAATGCCCGCGCGGTCGAGGTAGACGGTTGGAAGGATGCGTTGGGTTGCTGGGCATAGATCAGAAATGGAGAAGCGAATTCCATTGCTGGAGGCGGTCCTTCAGATTAGCTGGACGTACATAATAAAAGATCCCAGTTAAGCTAGCGACTAAAGTAGGCTAGGTAGAAGAAGCCAAAGCACAAAAGGGGATAGGGATATTATTGACTCACCTGCCCATGTCTACCAGCCCGTGATAGTACTGCGCCTTCTCGCCCGCCATGTCTTGGTGCTGCGTGTAATACTCTGGGAAGTGGCTTCGTCCAGAGACTCCAACTCCGTTCTCTGGTCCTTGGCTCTGGGATAGCCCGACTATTACCCCTTCAGTACCCTTGATGTGGGTTCTTTCGCCTTCGGTGGCTGTACGATTGTTTTCTGTTACCCCCAGGTAACTCGATCTTGGTTTCTGTTACCCCTCAATTACATAAGTGCTGCTGCGCGTGATGGGGACTCCACCCACTGCACCATAAAAAAACTCAACCGCTAGTGCCGTTAGCCAATCGTGACGACCTTCTGCCACAGTCCGAGGGATGCAGCCAAGAATGGCATCATGCTACGAGCCATTTCCAAGTTGCAAAAGCTGAAGGGCAACGTAGGTCATGTAGAGACCTCATTGAAAGCTATATACAGTTGCTTAAAACCATTGGTGTATGATACATTTGTAAAGTACGGCCCTCGGTATCATACACGCTCCGAAAAAATTGTAACCCCTTTTTGCCCGATAACCCTCAATCTGTGGAACCAGTAACATTGATCAGAGCATCATTGCATGTAGGTCGAACACCTCATTCCTCCAGCCTCCTTCATCCCAGTCGTCGATCCTCTCTGCCGCTCGCGCAGCTTCGTCCTCCCAAAGCTTGACAACACTACCAGGCGCGTACTTGCCTTTGAACACGCCCTTTCTGGGTGCGGCAACACCAACTCTGGTATACAGATCGGGATCGTCCGCGGGTGTAAGCCTGGTCATGACAGCCTTGACGAAGGTGCGCAAATCATCTGGATCGGAGATCCTCGTGGCTCGCAACCTCTCCCTCGCGAATAGTAATTCCCTATTTGCCGCATGAATAGCATCTGCAATGCCACTAGCTAGCTGCTTCTCCATGACCTTACGGATGATAGGGCGTAGCAAGGGCTTGAGCAGCCAGCCGAACAAGCTGAACTTGGACTTCCTGAGCGTGTATGAGAGCTTGTGGATGTGAACGCGCACAGCTCGAAGTGAAAGAATTTGCTCGGTGCGCTCTTTTCCAATTTCGACATCGAGGTGTATGTCAATGCCTCTCTCATCAAGCTCAAAGGACGCGATACCTTCGTCTGCTAGACGAAGCAGCCCAGAGTGTGCGCGAAGGAGGAAGCCAATTTCTTCAGCACGGAGAGAAAGGCCGTCGATTTTGATGGTCACCGTGGATGTCACGTTCGAGGTGGTTCGGAACTTGGCCTTACGAATCTCGAGGTCATTGTATGTCTCGACGCGGAGTCGGAAAGGAAGGAACGAAGAGTGGTTGACGGTCTTGCCGGGTTCGATGATGAGGTTTTCCAGGAGTAGGTCAATCTCAGGCGTTGAGACTTCAATACGCGGGATGGGGATGTATTGAATGGCTTTGACGAGGAGGGGCACGAAGACGTTGATTGCGTCGGTGACAAGCTCTTTGTTCGAATAGGCATTTCGAGGAGAGAGGACGTTGAATATTCTCAACGTAGTTCTGACCAACTTCGCAATATCTTCGTCACGGGCAACGGATTGGAACGTCTTCTGTACTTGTTCAAAGAACTGATCTACGTCCCGGCGAAGGGAGGAGTCGGTCCCAACGCCTCGAGACTTCTCCTTGAGTTCTTGGAACTTCTCATCAGCATGTTCGAAAAAGTCCGGGTCCGTGAGTAATTTCTGTAGCGAGTTTCCTATGTCACCGATGAGACCCTCGAATTCAGGGTCTTTGCGCGAATGCTCCAAGAGTTTGTGGAAACGGTCCTCGAGTAGCTTCCATTGCTCCTCATCTCCAAATGAACTCATGAACGTCCAGAAGTTCTTGACTGCACGCTCCATCTCTGGGTTCGGGTCGACGTCTTTCTTCACAATTCCGATAGTGTCTTCTGCCACGCGGGAGTATGCCATGGCATACCGCTGGAGCAGCAACGAAAGCGTAGAAACCGAGTCGGAATAGTCCCTCTTCTGCCTCAAATTCGTAACCGTCTTCTTCAGGCGAAACAGCAGGGAGTCGCCCTCATCCCCTGTGAGCTTATCAGCCAAGCTGTGCTCAGCTTCTTTGGCCACCTTTGCCGCTCCATTGCCAACCACCTTGGCGACCTCGGTCACGTCTGCATTGAGGTCCCCCGATGAGGGCGGGGGCCCGCTGGCAGTTTCCAGCTTTTTCAGTGTCTTTTGTTCTGCTTCAGAGGGCTCAATCTTCTTTCCGGCATCTTCTGCAACATCCGAAAGTGTGAAGGCTGCGTCCTTGAAGACTTCACGACCAAGTACATTGAGATCGGAGAGGAAGACACGGAAGTCGGAGTTGGTCAGAAGAAGAGATCCGACCGTTTGGAGGCTCTGGTAGGCTACTTTGAGTTAGCTGGGTTCGGTTGACATGTGTCAGGTCTGCGTACCTGCTGTGGCATCTGCCCTCGTCTTCGACTTGGAGGCACGACGGGCAATGTCCTCGACATCCACAGAGATGCTCGATTTGGAGAGATACCAGACAAAGTCCTGTATCTGATCGCGGCCGTTCTTGTGCTGGAGGAGGTCGATGAACTGGTGAAGCCATTGCTTGCTGAATCTTACGAGGTGGCGGCCGGAATCGCTCAAGTCTGGGTTGTCCGGATTGAGCACATCGGCGGCCAGGAGGCTGCGTAGGTTGATGATGGTCTGCTCAGTCGATGGCATGAATCCCTTGGAAAGGGCACGGAACATCTGATACGAGTGCAGCTTCTGGTGAAGCTCCCGCTGCAGCACCGTGTCATCGCGGTACTGGGGCAGCAGCGGCCGATGCTCCTCATTGCGCGGCTTGCGGAGTCCGAAGCAGGACGACATGTTGCACGAGAGGAATTGGAGACAGTCAATCAAGGACCAGGGGAGTTTCGGCGGGATGGCAGAAAGGCTGCTGTTGTTGGGGGTCTAGCAATTGCAGTGGGGAGCTCGAGCTCGTAAAACGAGCATTTTCAAGGCAGGCGGCAGGCGGCAGGCGGCAGGCGGCAGAGCTCTCATGAGGTGCGTCATGATGAGCAGCGCCCCAGCCGTAGCGCGAAACGTCATGCTCCCCGCAGCTCGCACCAGGACCCAAGCAGCCGTGCAACCATCAAGAGGCTCAACAGCCGTGGCAGCCAGTTCAAGTGGGACAATGGAACGCCTGGCACGGCAGCAGCAGCAGCAGCGGCAGCAGCTCAACACCAGGCGACTGCTGCATCGTCTTGACCGCCGGCCGACCCATGGCTGCCGCTCCTCCCCGGCTAGTGCTCGCGTGTCTGCGCGGGTGGTGGTGTTGCGTACGGGCACTCGAATGGGGACAGCTCTGCGTCCCAACGGTCGCCTGGGCCGGGCAGAGCAGATCAGCATTCATCAGGAGCGTTGAATAGTTACTGGGGGTGAAGCTTTCGAAGCTTTCCCCGCACCCGCCAGCTCGGGCGCGTCGATTGAGCAAGCCTTGGAGCGATCCGTGTTGCCTGCGACGACCTAGCCGCATGTCGACGGGATAGCCCGGGGTTTGACTGACAGCTGCACCTCGTAGGTCGATGCTATGAGCAGCTGGCATGGAGAGGACACTATCTTTTGTGTAGTTACATGGATGGCTTCACCGACTCCGCACCACCTTTTACTTTTGTAGTCTCGACTCGGGCCATGGAACACGCAGCCGACATGACGAGACACCTCTGCAGTCGTCATTGAGCACCTCGTTGCGCAGAACCCACCCCTTTCGCCGCAGTGTCTCGCGTTTCTACGCTGGCGCAAAGACGGCCAGGTGACCAGAGGGCCTCCTCCAGGCTTCATCTGCTGGACTGGACGCGCCATGCCATGAAGCCATTCTTCGATCGCGAAGCCTCCGCTGGTCGAATCCGAAACCGAAGCCGTTAGATTCGGACCGGGCACGTTCGGGGCACAGACAGCCGTGCCTCCCGGCAGATTGACCATGGAGCGCGATTTATCACCCTATCGTATGTTGTCTGTCGCAGACGGCCGCTGCTGGCTCTGGCGAGGCGGGAAAGCTCGGGCGTGTCTGGATGTGGCCTGTCGTGGACACGCTGAGGCATCGTGGACACTAGACGGTCGCTCGCTCTCACGTCTCAACCTGCACACCGAGACAACGGCGAGACATGTCCACGCCCCGTCGCTACACGGCCGTGAGCATCGTGGAGCGCGAAAGGGAGCCCCGGCGCCCTGCTACTCTTCCCCATCGTCGAGCGCTGCGGGTTACGGCGTTACGTACAGCACAACCGCGTCCGCTATGGTTTTCGTCGTGCGCGTCCGACTTGTTCCGGTGGCCACGGCTGGCGGCATCGGATGCTGACTCGCGGGAGCTTGCGTACGGTGCCAGGGTGCTCTTGCATCCCCCGATTTGGCTTTTTCGACACCGTCCGTGTGAGAAGGCACTTCTGTTGCTCCGTCGGGTCTCCAACTAGGCGGGCAACACCCGCCCACCGACTCCTTGACTCCCAATTGACCGTCTCCGATAGGCTGCGACCATCCCATACCCCCAAACCCCCAGGCCCAGCCGTCCGCCGTCTTGTTCTCCAAATCCTCTGCCATATGCCGCGCCCCCATGCCACAGCCTCTAACTACAGACGTCAATGCTGAAAGCAAATCCCTTAAAAGCACGCTTCCCCGCTCTACGCTGTCCGCTCTTCAAACCCTACTTCCACGCCACGCAAACCCACCGTCCATTGGCCACTGTCGCAACCATGTCTCAAAACCAAACCCTCGCACGCCCTGGCCCGCCTCCCAGGCAGCTCAGCACTACGTGAGCCGTGTGCTCCCTTGTCGACGCTTCGACGGCTAACACCTGCTTGTAGGAGCGGCGACTACGACTCGTCGAACCCCCCAGACGTCCGCAAGTACCTGGGCACCTACGGTCTGACTCCTCCGGCTGTTGAGAGCTTCGATGTGCAGGCGCAGCGATGTGAGTCTTTGTTCCCTCACGTACCCTCGATACAGACAACTAACTGTGGACAGGTCTCCGACTCCTGGCCATGAAGCCAACTCCAATTGAGAAGTTCCAGTATTTGACCCACCTCCGGGCCACGAATGTGCATCTTTTCTACCGACTACTGTCCGAAAATATCAAGGTTAGCACTCTAGGCCTAGTGGAGAGTCGTAGAGCCGGCTAACCATGTGCCAGGAGCTGACACCTCTCATCTACACTCCCACCGTCGGCGAGGCCTGCGTTCGATGGCACGAAATCTTCACACAGCCCGAGGGCATGTACCTTTCCTACACCGACCGCGGCCACCTTCGCCAGATCCTTGACAATTGGCCCTACAAAGTGGAAATAACCGTATTGACTGACGGTTCACGTATCCTTGGTCTCGGCGACCTCGGTGTAAACGGAATGGGTATTCCCGTTGGAAAATTGGCCCTGTACACCGCTTGTGCTGGCATCAGGCCCGAAGCCACCCTCCCCCTTACACTCGACTTGGGGACAAATAACAAGGCTCTCCGCGAGGATCCGCTATACATGGGCGCTAGAGTACCAAAGATCTCCGCCGAGGAAGAGAAGGAGTTTCTAGATGAACTGATGGCTGCTCTCACGGACAAGTGGCCTAGGTATGTTTTTGGGTTACACTGGCCATAACAGGAAACTGATCGCGTGACAGCATTGTCATCCAATTCGAGGACTTCAAGAATCCCTTCCCTTCTCTCGAACGATACCAGAACACGTACGCTATGTTCAACGACGACGTTCAGGGTACTGGTGCTGTTATTGTAGGCGGTTTCATCAATGCCGTCAAGGCATCCGGAGTGCCCGCCAAGGACCACCGCGCCATCTTCCTTGGTGCCGGTAGCGCAGGCGTTGGTGTTGCCAAGCAGATCGTCGAGTTCTTCATAAAGGAAGGCCTCACCGAGGAAGAAGCTCGACGCAAATTCTGGTTCGTTGATTCAAATGGCCTCGTCACCTCGGACCGCGGCGACAAGCTCGCCGACCACAAGGTCTACTTCGCTCGAAACGACAACAACGGTCGCCAATATCAGTCGCTTCTCCGCCTGATTGACTTTGTCCGCCCGACGATCTTAATGGGCCTGTCCACGATCGGCGGCGCGTTCAACACGGACATTCTTCAAAGGATGGCTAAACTGAACGACCGGCCCATTATTTTCCCCCTCTCCAACCCCTCTAGCAAGTCTGAGTGCACCTTCGAGGAAGCTGTCCACAACACGGACGGACGCTGCCTCTTTGCCTCCGGCTCCCCATTCCCATCGTTGGAGTATGGCGAGAAACTTCTCACTCCCGGCCAAGGTAAGCATGCTTACTCCCGGACCCGACCAACTTGACCTGACTAATAATTACGCAGGAAATAACATGTACGTGTTCCCCGGGATCGGCCTCGGGGCCATCCTCTCGGAAGCCGTATCGGTGACGCAGGACATGATATATGCGTCCGCCGAGTCGCTGTCGACTTCTCTCAACAAGCAGGAAGTCGCCGACGGGTGGCTATACCCTGACATCCGCCGAATCCGTGAGGTCTCTGTCATTGTAACCCGCGGTGTTATCCGTGCTGCTCAGCAGAACGGTGTTGATCGTGCTGTCAAGCTGAGAAGCCTCAATGATGAGCAACTTGATGCTTACATCAAGGAGAGAATGTATGACCCTCACCAAGAGCGAGATATCGTTGGCGGTGAAGCCGCTCAGCTGCTTACTTCCGGCACCAATGGCTACACCAACGGCGTGAACGGTATCACAAACGGAGTTTCTGGTGCTCACTTGTAAAAATCGATGCACGACGCATTATATGATAAACTAGTGGCATGCATCTTGGCACAGCTTTTCGCCAATTATCATGGCATGTCGGTCTCTACCGGCGATTTCCTTGTTCGGAAGACATAGACTGGTTCAGGACACGGAAAAAATTGGATGGATTCGATACGATACCCCCTACACCTCCTCCACATTGCATAGATCGCAATCTCGCTGGATGTAGTCATCGGCTGCGTACCTGGCACCTCGCAGGGGTTATACATAATCAAGAGTATTTAGACGGTCGAATGAATCTGCTGTGCTACTTTTGATGACGCGGTAATTCGTATGCATGTATCAGTGATATCTGTGATATCTGTCAGGCAGTGTCTTCGGATTCAAACTCGTTCTCACCACTTCCCGGTTCCCCCATCTCCGTTCCGGGCGGCTCGGGTCAGTCAGTCCACGTAACTCTCGATGATGGTACCTCTATCGAGGTTGTCGACATCACCATGTATCACACTCCTTGGAGATGCTCGGGGCCCCTCGCCGACGATAACTCATAACAACTCTCACCTCGCTTACGGTACCGAGCGGGAATACCCACACGGCTGTGGGTTGCCGCCGAAGGGGATCCATCATCGGTGTCTTTTCTCTCGGCGACTAATCCGTATTTTCGGGTTATTATATACCACCTACTTTGTATCGTTATCTGTAAGACAAGAATTTATCGGAATGTTGCTGCTGCTTATATATTCAGCTGGCCTAGTATTCACAAACTCCTTCGGGAGTAAACTGTAGTTTTCGAGGCAAACATAATTGGCAATTGAGTCGCGCAAAAAATGATCCTAATGTGTGTTCGCGGTTATCGTTCCGAAGTATTCCGAATGATGATGTGATTGGCGGTGCGGGGTTGAGCATCTGGAGGTAGATACCGTATAAACTTGCAATATTTACTAACCGTTCACAAGGGACCGCAGTTGGATGGTGAGCAGGTTAGGCAAGCATCGTAAGTTTATACGGTAAATGGGTGAGGGAACACGATCCGAAGAGGGTTGCTGCACGACGCGAAAAGTTTGTTGGGCGTTCTGGTGAACGATTACGAAGATTGTGAGGACTTAAAAACGCGTAGAGGCTCTGCTGTCATGCGCATAGTTCGAAAGACCTTTTGGAAGACTCTAGTAAGTATTTAAGCTGGTGAGCGTAAGTATGTAAGTGGGTTTTATTTGATCCGTGTCGAGCGCTTGTCAAGAGCTTCTTTCTCTACACCACATTTTGGCCCTGTAACATGTCATGCTCGGACTAGAGAGAAGTCGCATTGAGAAAGAAAAAATCATAATAATGCCCGGCTGGCCGGCTCATACGTACGATGGATATACTGTCTCGTTTTCACGTTCGAGTGAAGGCGAAAGACCTCCAGAGGACAGATAAAAACCAAGCAAGACAAACAGTGAAGCACAATCAAGTTCATCAGCCAACTTGCAAAGTACCATCTTCACCGACGGAGATGAGTGAGGAGGCAGTTCGACCAATTATCTTGCGGCGGAATCCAATAATCGAGGGGTGGTCAAACGTTGCGGTGTGCAAAAAGGACCTGTCTCTTTCTCACCTTCACCCAGCAACGGTCGCGTCGCGCGTTGCCAAGTATGGCAGGCCAAAAGCAACAGATGACTCTGAAGTCGAAGTGAATGCAGGTCGCTGTCTGTCTGTTTAAATTCGAGCCAGCTCCCACCTACTCTCCGACTCTTTTACACGCCCGATCGACTGCTTCCTTTTCCCCAGGTCGCCGTCGCTTGATTTCAATTCGACCGCATATCCCTTCTAGCAGGCCACAACTAATCCCACAAGGAAGTATCCACGATGGCCGAAAAGGTCGCTTCCGGTGGCGGTGCTTGGGGTGACAAGGAGCGGGTGAGTCTAATCCAAACAACGAAAGCCTACCTCAGGGACTGACCAACGACTCATAGCTCGTATACCTATTTGCTCTGATCGAACAATCCAACGTCAAGCTCGATTTCGCGGTAAGCTCTGAGATTCTCCTACCTCGATACCATCGATGCTAACTTAAGACTTACTTAGAACACTCCTCGGCCCAACGGACGTACCTTGATCGCTTGCCAGCGCATGTTTGATCGGCTCAAAGGAACCCTCAAGGATGATTTGGAAGCTCTCAAGGCAGGTGACTCGATCAACGAAGCCACGGTCAAGACGCCCAAGACGCCGAAGCGCAAGAAGGCCATCGATGAAGGAGACGACAATGGCGAGACAGAGGCAACTCCGACGAAGCGTGGACGCAAGAAAGCTGATGTCGACCCCCCAAACAACGAGGGAGAGGAGGATACGCCCAAGAAACGCGGACGAGGTCGTTCCAAGAAAGCTGACCTCTCCGATGCCATCATCAAGGAGGAGGTTGAAGACCACGACAATGATGGAGATGAGGTTCTCGGTGAGATCTAGCGAACTTTTTGAGTCTCTGTGATCTGTCACACATGAGTATGAAAGATCATGCGTCGCTTGTCGCTCGCACATGCCTGATGGATGGAAACTTTATGTTTTGAAGGTTTCATTATCATAGGGTATTGAAGGCCGGTATAGCTAACAAGCTGCTGCTCGCCGTTACCCATAGGGGTACCTAGGAGAATCCATGAAATTCCATGGTTGACGTTGAGCCTTATTTGTTTTCAGCGTGAGCTAACTGGATAGAACGTTTTGTGGAGCGCGCTGTTAGATGACACCTTTGAAGTCTTCACTTTTTTCGTCCGAGTACTCCAAGACACGACTTTTTAGAGTGAGCAACGATGCGAAACGCTGCTTGGACCGACCGCGAGCGAGTAAGTACACTCCAACCTCGGAATGCGATAGGTTATGGTGACTGACTTCCCCTAGATCGCGTACCTCGTTCTTCTGCTCGAGCATGGAGGCAAAATCGACGCCAAAATCGGCGTAAGTATATGACTGTGACGGACTTGCCTAATCCACTATACTAACAATTAGAGCAGGATGCTCCAGTCCCGCATGGACGCTCAACCACCTCATGCAAGGCGATGTTGTGGCGTCTCAAGAGCACTTACAGGGATGAGATCAACAACATAATGACTGGTAATCCGATTGCTGGTGCTGGCGGTACTGGTGATGTTTCCACGACTCCAAGGACGCCTCGCATCTCCAAGCGCAAGAAGGTTGACGACTAGAGCGACGAGGGCGACGAGGGCGACGACAGCTACCCCGAGGGGCGCGTGGAAACTTCCAGTGGGCTGCAAAAAATACGAGCAGCGAAGACAGTGTTCATAGATTTGAGGTCCTCGTCTGACGAGGATTCGTATACGGAAACGGAAGGAACTCCCAAGAAGGGTGGAAGCGCGAAGAAGGGTGAGGTTGATGCCAATGGCACTGCCGAGGAAGATACGCGTCCCAAAAAGCGCCCTCGAGGCCGTCCCAAGAAGAACCCCATTTAATGAAGGCCGGCCTCGAGAAAGAGGTCAACTAAGATGACGCTCTTGAGGACGACGTCGGCGCTGAGATGGACGTGGATTTCGGGGGTCTGCTAGTAGAGCTATGGCTGAGTGACGCCGGTCACGGTTACAAATGCTTCAATGCTATCTCCATGCTATTTCACGGCGATGTGACGACTTGTCTGCCTTGATGAAGATGCCGCTGTGATTTCTGCGGGTTGGTGTAGATTGGAAACCTTGGTGAGTGTCCAAGACAGACGCGACGGTGCGGGCGACAAGCTTCCACCTGGGCAAGGTTGGAACTTGAAGAAACCTAGGGGCCCGTGCGGTGAACCCTGATCCATGGAGGCCTGTCCTGTTCCTGCAGCCCGGCCTTTTGCAGCAAGCCAGAATCGCATCGCGCCCTTCGTCTGTACGTCTGTCACTGACCGACGGGCTGTCTCTGTATTCACCGCCGGCGCAGACTCTGACGTAGGTGCTGCTCGGGCGTGGCACTGGGATGCGTTTTGGCCACTGCGCACCTGCACTCGCCGCCTTCCGCAGGAGCTTTGCGCCGCCATCGACCCTCTCCCTCGCCCGCTCGCTCTCGCTCTCGCTCTCCCTCTCGCCAGCCTCCTCGTTGCCGCGGCCCGTCCCCCTCCTGCTCTCCACACGGCGCAGAATCCTCGGCGCTCCCGCGATCCTCGGCGCGCCCGTCTCGTCGACCGCCCGCGCCCGCCTGCCGGCGCTGCTCGCCCAATCGACGCCTATGGACCAGAATGGAGACACCGCGACAGAAGCCAGCAACAAGCGCAAGCAGCCTCCCACGCCCTCGCACGAGCGGCCGATGAAGCAGATCAAGCCCGAAGCCAACGGCACCCACACCACCGCCATGCCGTCCGAACTGCCGCCTGTCGACGACGAGCAGGCCTCCAGCCTGGGGAGCAGCATGGCCGACCTTCCGCCGGCCATTGTGGCGGCCGCAGTGCACGACACGGCCGAGTGGCAGAAGACGATCGAGAAAGTCGTGCGCAATGTCGTCTCGATCCACTTTTGCCAGACGTGCTCGTTCGACACCGACGCTGCCGTCGCCTCGGAGGCGACCGGGTTTGTCGTCGACGCGGAGAAGGGCTACATCCTCACCAACAGGGTGCGTCACACCCCCCAGGCCGTGGTATACAGGCAAGAGGCTAACAGTGGAACAGCATGTTGTCGGCGCAGGCCCTTTCATCGGCTACTGCATCTTCGACAACCACGAAGAGGTAAGCAGGCGCCATCTTGAGTGCAGCCTCGTCAGCTAACTCCGGGCCACAGTGCGACGTCTACCCAGTCTACCGCGATCCTGTGCACGACTTTGGCATCCTCCGCTTCGACCCTAAGGCCATCAAATACATGCCCGTCGCCGCCCTGACCCTCCGCCCCGATCTGGCCAAAGTGGGCGTCGAGATCCGAGTCGTGGGCAATGACGCTGGCGAGAAACTCAGCATTCTGTCTGGAGTCATCAGCCGTCTAGACCGCAACGCGCCCGAATATGGCGAAGGTTACTCCGACTTCAACACAAACTACATCCAGGCTGCAGCCGCCGCAAGTGGAGGAAGTTCTGGCAGTCCTGTTGTCAACAAGGATGGTTATGCCGTCGCATTGCAGGCTGGAGGCCGCGCAGACGGAGCTGCCACCGATTACTTCTTGCCCTTGGACCGCCCCCTCCGCGCGCTGGAGCTTGTCCGACAGGGACAAGAAGTGTCCCGGGGAACCATCCAAGTGCAGTGGATCCTCAAACCTTTCGATGAATGCCGGAGGCTTGGTCTGTCTCCTGACCTGGAGAAGGCCATCCGCACCAAATTCCCCTTAGAGACAGGCATGCTTGTCGCTGAAGTTGTACTACCGGAAGGGCCGGCATCTACAAAAATTGAGGAGGGCGATCTTTTGCTAAAGGTCAATGGCGACCTCATCACTCAGTTCATCCGACTAGATTCGATATTAGATTCGAGTGTGGGCACGAAGGTCTTCATATCGATCCAACGCGCAGGCGAGAACCTCGACGTTGAGCTGGACGTCGCTGATCTGCATGGTATTACACCTGACCGCTTTGTGTCAGTTGCTGGCGCCTCATTCCACGACCTTTCCTACCAGCAAGCTCGCCTGTACGCCATCTCTCTCAAAGATGCAGGCGTTTTCGTCTGTGAAGCAGCTGGGTCTTTCCGGTTCGCCGATGGATATGCTTCTGGATGGCTTGTTCAGGAGGTGGATAATCACCCTACGCCTAACCTCGAGACTTTCATCGAGGTCATGAGGAAAATCCCAGACCGCAAGCGAGTCGTCATGGTCTACAAGCATCTTCGCGATCTACATACAGCAAACACCAGTATTACTACTGTCGACCGTCATTGGCACGCAAACATAAGAGTTGCTAAGCGGAACGACAAGACGGGTCTGTGGGATTTCAGCACACTTGCTGAGGCAATCCCCGCAGTTCCTCCTATTCCTCGACGGGCGAATTTCATCCGACTAGAGAGTTCCATGTACCCCGAGGCTGTTGATATTGTTCGCAGTTTTGTCCGAGTCCATGTTCAAATGCCAATCAAACTTGATGGGTTCCCTAAGATGAGCAAGCAAGGATATGGGTTAGTTGTAGACGCCGATCAAGGTCTTGTTCTTGTCTCTCGAGCTCTTTTACCATATGATCTATGCGACATATCGTTGATCATCGCCGATTCCATCTTTGTGGATGCAAAGGTCGTGTTCATGCACCCGCTGCAGAATTATGCCATTGTCAAGTACGACACTACCCTCGTCAATGCGCCAGTGAAGACGCCAAAGTTCTCTACCGAATTCATCAAGAAGGGTGAGGAGACCATCTTCTTCGGAATGAATCAGAACTTCCGACCAGTTGTCTCGAAAACCGTTGTCACCGATATCACCACAGTTGCCATTCCTGCCAGCGCCATCACTCCCCGTTATAGGGCCACCAACTTTGATGCCATCACCGTCGATACAAACCAAGCGTCCCATAGTGCCTGCGGAGTCCTAATTGCCAAGGATGGCACTGTCCAGGCACTCTGGCTGTCGTACCTAGGCGAACGAACGTCACATAGCGGAAAGGATGTGGAGTATCATCTCGGGCTTGCAACGCCCATGATCCTCCCCGTTCTACAAGAGATCAAGAGTGGGCACACGCCGAAGCTACGAATCTTAAACGTTGAGTTCCAGACCGTCCAAATGAGCCAAGCACGCGTCATGGGCGTATCCGAAGAATGGATCGAAAAAACCGAACAAGACGATCCGGAGCGTCACCAGTTGTTCATGGTCCGAAAAGTCGATTCTGGCCATGAGGGCGGCTTGCAAGAAGGCGATATAATCCTTACGCTGAACAGCAAACTTATAACTCGAGCACCGGATCTAGATATCATGTACAACAACGAGTTCCTCGATGCCGTCGTAGTGAGAAAGCGTCAGGAAATGTCAATCAAGGTACCAACCGTTGCGACGGAGGATCTAGAAACCGACCGTGTCATCAATTTCTGTGGTGCCACGCTGCATCGGCCGCATCAAGCTGTTCGTCAGCAAATCAGCAAAATACACTCGGATGTCTACATATCTTCTAGGGCTCGTGGGTCGCCTGCGTACAGTAAGTGGAAATAGTGTTTTCATGGGGATTTGAAACTGACCTGAACATAGTGTACGGATTGGCTCCAACGAATTTCCTCACACATGTTAACAACGTGCCGACGCCGGATCTCGACTCTTTCTTGACTGAAGTGAAGAAGGTCGCTGACAACGAGTACTTCCGCCTTAAGGTTATGACCTTCGACAATGTGCCGTGGGTCGCCACCATGAAGAAGAACGAACACTACTTCCCCACTATTGAGTTCCTCAAAGATAGTGCTGAGCCGCTTGGGTGGAAGAAGATCATCCATGAGTGCGATGAAGGCGGCGCCCGAGATGAAATGGCTCTTGATGAGGTGGAAACGGCCGTTGACGATATGGAATAAGTTGAGGCGTGGTGCTAGTCGAATTGCCAACGCGGCCCTACTATAACCTCCATCCATATGCACTTCTTTATAGATTTTTTTGGAGTCAGATCGGAAACCGTATCCAGGGTAGACACGCGGGAGCATCAAATTAGGAAATGTATAGTTTGTTCCTCGGCCTGAAATCTGCCAATATATATCCTCGTCAGTCGCTTTTGGTGTTGAGTGACTTTGATAGAGATATTCTTGTACAATATGGCAGACGTTGGTAGCAATACGAGACACGTCACAGTATAACCAATATTAACAGTTAATCTCGTATTCCTAGCTTGGGATGACGAGGAGGTTCCACTGGCGTTGAGTGAGTACGCCTTGCGGTGACAACTACGATCAGCCCCAAGCATCCCGAGGACGGATTTGAAAGCTTGACGCACATACACAGACGTACCCACCTGCAAGCAACAGCTGATATGACAAGTTTTAAGGTTGCCTCGGCTAGATATCAAGGCCGGGCGTGTTCGCGCATAGGAGCGGTCCTCGGACGATTCATACTACTCACCTCTATACGATTTTCTCCATCAGATGTGTGCCATGTAGAACAATCCTTAGTTTGCCGCGTATCCTACTAACTACATTATTGGAGGACTTCTTACGTGGCGTGTAAGAAGATGCTGCAGTCCTCAGCCTTACTACTCTATCCTAATCTTAGATATCCTTAGGTAAGCAAGCTTGCTTGGTATCAGACTAAGACCCCGACCGATGCTCGGTTTGGGTGAACTCAGCGAACGTCGTGTGCTCAGGGGAAGTCGCGAATTGCGTACTCTATTGCGTCAGTGCCTGAGGTTTGAGGATGATAAGCTTTCAGGCACCAGTCTAAACCACACGGTATTTTCAACACGCCGTTGGAGAACTTCGATCTGCGCCACCAGAGGTTAACGGCATCGGGAGATAGTTGCGAATATACAGAAATAGGCGAGCGTATCTTTGAGTCATGATCGGTGCTATATAGCCCCAATAACAGCCCTGCACAGACTGTAATGTCGATTATTAAGCGTTAGTGTTACCACTGATTGGCTCCACGGGACTGTGCGTACAAGAATTTGGGTGGAATAGTAGCCGTCCTCGCTCTCCCAACTGGGTACCAGACGACCGAATTTTCCACTGCTTGGGTCGACAATGGGTGTCCCTTCCAGCTTCTCGTTCCATCGTTGTCTCTCTCATACGCTCACTGGGCTGTGTTTCGCTTACTGTACCTGAATCACGTCGTATTATTCTCTATATCAGCCATCGGTCGGGGCTGCGACGCCTGCACCCCTTGCGGGATTCCATCGTACAACCTGCCGGCTTCGGTACCTGTTCGTTTTTATCGGCTTGGAAGGTAGGCCCGAGGGCTGAAGACATGGGAGCTGTGTGATAACGTAGCGCTCATGGTATTCGTGTGCAGACGAGGCGGAGTGCTTGATGGTTATTCATACCGTTCAATATCGCATGCTATATATGCAAAGCTTTCTGTTCCTGCATTATCCAAAGTCTAGATTATTGTCATTAGTATTGTCATCTTCCATTCTTGTCTAGCTTTTCTCGAGTTCTTCTATCGCAATGGTATACACAGGCAAGCCTAGCAGGGGGTGCCAAATGTGTAAGAGTCGCAGGATCAAGGTACGTACTCACTATGGTACAGCTGTTACCAGGCAGCGGAATTCCTCTCCCGCGTTATACTACCTCAATGCTCACGCCGCCACTGTGGCATTGCTGTAACGGTTTACTAATCGACTCTAGTGTGATGAGAAACGACCGACATGTGGACAATGTCAGAAGTCGAGCCGCGCCTGTCCTGGTTATCCGGACGAGTTCGACCTGGTGTTTCGGGACGAGAACAAAGCCATGGAACGCAAGGCAAAGAAAGCTTCGGCATCTAGCTCGAAGAGTGGTGATTCGCAAGGTTCTCCATTTAGGTTAGTGTTACCCCAAATACGATTGGCCGCTCTCTGTCCAAATACCTATTTGGTCATGCATATTTTGCAGGGACATGTAGTAGGCTCCGATCAAAGTTCGTGCAAGCGATTGCTTGCCTTCCTAGTATTGTGGGGTATGGGGCGACAAGCATTTTGAGTTGCGAGTTCCCGTTTACAGACACTTATCTGACGCGTCCCTTGTTATTCTTACCACATCAATCGCATCTGCTAACGCAATGTAGTATTTCCCCAGGATCGAGTCTCGAGGGCTCCCCAGAGAGTAGTCCCCATTCGGCAGAGAAATCGAGGTCCCGATCGCCCTCGGATCCCAGTCAAGATCAACTGATAGCTTTACCCCCACACACAGCTCCGCCCAATTACGCTACTCTCCAATCTTTCATGTGGAACCTCCATAACGCGGTCCCGCAAAATCTTACCATGGCCCCTGAGTTCGAGGCGGTCCCTTTCTTCTTTAAGAATTTCGTGTCTTTGCCACAGCGAACGGAAAGCATGAGAGGATTCTTAGAGCTTCTCGCTCCGTTACACCGCCTTGCTCGGCCTTCTTCTGCATTACACCTTGCTACCAACGCCGTTGCCATGGCTACTTGTGGTAACTACCCGGGCAGACAAGATCTTCTCCAGGGCGCCGTAACCACTTATGGCAAAGCATTGAGAAAAATAAACGAAGACCTCAAGGATCCAGTGATGTCCAAGGCTGATGAGACTGTTCTTTCTATCCTGTTATTCTCTTTGTACGAAGTAAGTTCAATGATTACTTCGGCAAGGTTTTCAGTAGTTTTTTTCCTTCCGTACTTTTCTTGCGTCCTACTCGACGCTAACCTTCTACAGTCGATTATGTCAACCGGCGACACGATCAATGCATGGGGAAATCATGTCGATGGTGCCGTAGCATTGACCAAAATGAGAGGCACAGACCAATTCAAAGATCCCATGTCGCATGCGATGTTTCGAGCTGTGCGAACTATAATGGTACGAACGATCCTTATAATCAATTGAGGAGACTCAGTGCTGATAACCAAAGATCACAAGCTGTGTCCAGCGGTCCAAACCAGTAGACGCCTTCCCAGGAGTGAATGGATGGGTTGCGAACGACATCAACGAAGAGAACGCAGCCAACAGACTCACTCTCATCTGCATCGACCTTCCTAATATACGCGTAAGAGCAAACACGCTGACTAGTCTGACTTACGACGCTGCTCAAGAGTCAGAAGCAAGGGCAATATTGGAGTTCGCTAAACTGGTCGATACGAACTTGCACGAATGGTACCATACTCTACCACCAGAATGGCGGCCCCGAACCGTAGCGATGGTATATGAGCAGCCAGCCGATGTGACCACTGCAGAGCAGTGGCCAGGAGAACAGCACGTGTACCACGATGTGTCTCTCGCAAGTATCGTAAACGACTACCGAGTATCCCGGATCTTCTGTCAGAGAGTGATCATGGCATGCCTAACCTGGTTGAGTTATGGCGGCAACTACGACAGCACAAGTGCCTACGACCGCTCGATATATGTTCTACGGCAAATGGTCGATGAGATATCGGCGTGTGTGCCTTTCCATATGAACTACGACCTGCAACCAGTAGCAAAAGAGCTGGGCCTGGAAAGAAATGGTTCGTCAAAAGAACATACTGGCAAATCGCGGGATATCTGTTGCTAACTGCAACATAGCTGCCGAAGCATTTGGAGGATACGCTCTGGTCTGGCCTCTCTACGTATCTGCGAACGCCGAAATCGTCCCTCAACTTCAACGCGATTGGCTTTCTGGGAGACTCTATAGTATCGGAATCCGATTCGGCCTCAGCAGCGCCCAAATTCTGGCTTTGGCCCGACGGCACGTGCTTAACTGTGGCCCCATGTTCCCATAGCATCTCTGAACTATTAGTCCATTGAATTTCTACGCTTCTGGATGTTATATATTACTAGACTAGGGTGTTGGTGCTCGATTAGAGCAGTCGGTATTTTGGGTCGTGACGGAGGCAAAGGGCACAAGGTGTCAATTGAATTCTAAGATGAATGCGGAGTCCATATCACGAGGGGCCAGATGTTATACTCCAATGATATCGCAGAGATCCGTTCTAGACCCCAAGTTTGCGGGCATGTTAATTGCTGTTGTGGGACAAGGCTGAGGTGAGTTGATCTGTGCCTTCCTTGCTTCTCGTAACTCGGACATGGATGCTACAACTGGCCACAGCTTAACGATGAGGGGTTGAAACGTCTAGTCATATAAAGGCACTCTGAAGGCGAGATGGCAACAACATTGAATGTCATTCAAATTCCGTACCATTCACCACACTAGCGCAGACCCTGATCGACCAACCGGACTCGCTGCCGCCGCCAGCCAAGCTCGGCTAGGGCCTGCCATCCGTGCCGTCGGACCCGTTTCACATCGCAAGCCATCAGCGCCCGCTCGCGCGACCAACGGCGACTGACCCTGACAACATCTGCCATCTACCCCACGAGACCGCCTTCTTCAACAACCAGCTGTTCAGCGTGCTTCTCATCCCCAGTCTCTACATTGCTTCCCTCGTCCCTCCACCCAGCGCTCTGCCACGGCCAAACCTACGTCATCTCGCAGATCGACTCAAGTTCAAGATCCAACTCTATAATCATTGTCGCGATGGGCGCGCTAGGAAATCTAGTTCCGCTAGTTGTTCTGTTCCTTTTCGTCGCGGGCGCAGGATGGGTTGGCTACCAGGTACAAGTCAGCCATTGGCGCAGCTTTCGACCCCGAGACTGACCGGCCGCTGCGTAGATCTACCTCTACTCGAACGAGCTAGCCGAGCGCGGCGTGCGTAAGATGGAGAAGAAAAACGTCGTCTTCACCAAGGATGGCGCACGGGTTGGTGTCAAGGAAGTCAGGGCTGAGGACTACACGGACAAGACCCAACGGTGGGTTTGCTTTCGAGAGAGGGGGTGGAGAAGAGGCACAGTGCTGACCGGCTTCATAGGGCTTTCGTGAAGACGTGGAATGCGGCACATGATTCGTATGTTTCCCGCGTGATTCCCTGGCTTGCGCGAAAGCCTTTGCTTACTGATATGATCGCAGTCCTCCAACATCGCGATCCTCGTCGTACACCAAGAAATCCTCGTCGCGGACAAAGTAGGGGAGTAATGGAAGAGATCTGCGTCGGTTACCTCCATTCGAGCGCGGATTTCGGGTATATAGACTTTGCTGACGAGGCACGCGACCGGTTAGCATCGGGGGATACCTGATGGACGTATATCCTCATCATCTGATCATCTGCATAGGACAGTTCTGCGGCAAGGTCTCTCTGGCGTGATCTGGAGAATAACATGGATACCATTGGCACACTAGAACATCTTCCTGTTGTGTAGGAGTTCCAGGACATTTCGATCTTATTTCATTTCGATTTCATTCCACCTCGTTTTACTGTCCAGTCTATGTTCTATCATTCCAGGTCGGCAAAAGACGGACTGACGCAACGGCGCACTCGGATGTAGGGCTGCCATTTGGTTGTAGACATACCAATGCATGGCCCCAGGGAACCCTGGACTCGGCTTGATACAGAAGTTCGTCTACGCCTCAAGCCACTTGACTAGACGGGGAGCTGAGAATGTTTTCACGCGTGGCGAACAAATCCTTCAGCAATTCGAGATACGGTGCCACTATCTTCAAATGCTTCCCCAACTCAGTTATTCAGCACTATCTATATCTTTCAATTTGCAGATTCCAGGTATGCCCAACTACCCGACTGTACATTATCGAAAGGACTTTGCGCCGCAACTGATACTCTGCTGACCATGCTACCCCCCCCTCACAAGCTCCTATCGCTGCGAGTGCTGAGGCACCGCGAGGCACAGTATTGGATGGGGGAGAAGTTACTTCCCATTTGCTGAATGCTCTTTCCGGGCACACCTGGTTGGGTTGTACAACTGAGCATAGGGCGGCCGAAGTGGAGGCGGTCGGTAGAGCGTCATAAGTGCAATCGCCCGAACCCTTCTTGCTAACTTTTACATGCGTCCTCCCTTCTTGAGTTTCAGTACGTCCAGGTTTTCGCAGTCCTGACTGACAATATACTCTACTTTGCTTCTTTTCTGTGCTGGCCAGCGTAGCGCCTTCCCACAATTTTCATGGCGCTTTCCGACTTCGGGCTCTCCAGCGTGGTTGGTATCGCTGCCTCCGCTGGTCTCTTCTTGTCTCTCGTACGTCTTTCATCCAGCCCGTTGCCCATCACCATGTTCGGTGTCTTAGTTGACTTCGTGCACAATTTGTGCAGTCTCTGCCTCTCAGATCCAATGAACTGGCTAACTCATAAATAACTACCAGGTCTCACTCTACACGATAAGCAGGTTGGCGTACAACAACTGGTTCCACCCTCTAGCACACATACCGGGCCCCATATCAGCAAGCGCTTCAGGTCTGACCTACAATCTTCACATGCGAAATGGTACGATCATACCGTGGCTGATGGACCTACACAAAAAATATGGCGACGTTGTACGGGTCAATCCCACCGAGGTCTCATTCATCTCGGGCGACACTGCATGGCAAGACATCTATGGGTTCCGAACAGGGAAGAACAAGACTGGCGCCTACCTCAAAGACCGATCATGGTTCGCTAAGCCCGTCGTAAAAACCTACTCTCTGATTGTTGCGGATGAACCTACTCATTCTAGAATGAGGAGGAACTTGTCCCACGCGTTCAGTGACAAGGCTTTGCGGGATCAGGAGGGTATCGTCCAAGGCTTCGTCGATTTGCTCGTGCACAGGTTGCATGAACAGGTGCAGAATAACGTCTATGCTATTGACATCATGCGCTGGTACAACTACACGACGTTTGATATAATTACGGACCTCACCTTTGGCGAGCCCCTGTATTGCCTTCGAGACAAAGAGTGAGATTCAAATGCCCAGACCCTCTCTCTTTAATCTATCTAACAAATATAGCTACCATCCCTGGGTTAACATGGTCTTCGCATCCGCCAAGGCAATAAGCCTCCTCGTCGCCAAACGAAATTTCCCCATCTTTGCCTACTATGACCGGATCAAAGGAATCTTCTGTCCCAAACCAGACGCCATAAAGCAACGCAAGAAGTTCTTCGAGCTCGCGACACAAAAAGTGACGAACCGTCTAGAGAGAGAAACAATGCGACCGGATTTCATGTCGTACGTCGTAAAGAGTCAAGCCATCGAGGCCAAAGCGTTGACCCGGGAAGAAATCGATACAAACGCTGTCTTGTTTCTCGTTGCTGGTAGCGAGACGACGGCGACGATGCTTTCTGGAACCACGTACCTGTTGTTGAAGAACCCAGCAGTATATGCTAAGCTCGTCCATGAGATCAGGAGCAGGTTCAATACTCAGTCTGATATCACCTTCGATGAGGTCAACAAGCTGGACTATATGATCGCGTGTCTGCAGGAAGGCCTTCGGTACTATCCTCCGGCCCCCACAGGCTTCCCGCGTGTCGTTCCTCAGGGTGGTGACACCATCTCCGGACACTACATCCCAGAAGGGGTACGTCCATCTTTTGCTTATGACCACGCCCTGTGCTCCTTCTGAAAAAGATCCCCTGCTGCGCCAATGAATTCCTACTCTTTGGACTCCAGTTGACAGTCTTGCAGACGTCCGTTTACGTCTCGCAATACGCCGCCAGTCACTCAGAAAGCAACTGGACCGACCCAGAAGCCTACGCCCCAGAGCGCTGGCTTGGCGACAAGCGCTACAAGGACGACAAACGCACTGCCATAAACCCGTTCTCGTTCGGACCGAGAAACTGCCTCGGCAAGAAGTAAGTACCCACTGTTTAACATAGCCCTTGTCTGTGGAAAATCTTCCAGGCTATCCAAAAACCAGCGCTGATCCGTGTACCACTAGTCTCGCGTACGCCGAAATGCGCCTCATCCTCGCAAAAGTGCTGTTTAACTTCGACCTGGAGCTGGTCGACAAATCGGCGGATTGGATCAAGCAACAGAAGGTCTTTGTGCTCTGGGAGAAGGGTAGTCTGATGGTCAAATTGAATCCTGTTCAACGTTAGAGGATGGTAAGTACACGTTCACTACTAGTAACGGATACCGGTGATGACCATTCGGAGTGGCTCTTACGGGAACATTTCCTCGGAGAGCAGAACGAATGGCATCATAGGACTTGGTGGGACCAAAGCGTGCTCAAATAAAAGTTTTTCCACACTATTGGAGCCTATGGGAAAGTCTTTTTTTGTTGGCAGTGATAGTTTAGTGGACGGTGGTGGTGGCCTGAATTGTAAGTCACAATGTCCCGGAGGCACAATTCATTACCGATTAGGACAGCTTTTCTTCAGACAATCCATCCCCTTGACAGTATATTGGATTTTAGTAATGAGCGAGCATGTTAATCTTGTAGCCCTCTGGTATCTTGTATAGATTAGGTATACAAAATGGAAATACGTAGAGGTCGGAGAGCAAGGTCATTGGTACGCATGTGGCAACGAACTTGTGGCACGAGGCCATGGTCTGAACCAACCAGCTGAAAATTTGACTTCATCGCTCAAGAGCGCCTTCAAGTAACGTAGAAAAGATTAATGACAATTGCTCCTTGGAGGATTTAGGACCTGTAACCCGGCGACCGTCAATGTGACGCCAAACCGGTAGATCAGTGTCAAAGACTAGGTACCGCTATGATGCGGGTAATATGTACATAATTCCACAGTTAACATAACCGATGAACTCTGTAGCCTCAATATTAGAGGTACCTGATGGTCAACAAGATACAGTCACAACAGGGGTCTGAAAGAAGATGTAGTCATTCATTCACTGCTATGGTTCGAGATACCTTTGACAGGGGAAAAATGCCAACAGAAGAGTTCCAGAGGTCCTAGGGACGGAGGAAGAAGTAGGGTATCGATCTGCGCCAATACACAGCTGAACTACTATGCTATAACTGTCCCTTGTGCGCCCGTGCTCCGATATACCAATGCAATACGTGCTAGACTGGCGTAACGAGTCAAACCTATGTGGCGGGAGTCGATGCCGAATTGTTTACCTGGACAGGTTCGCTAGACTCTGTCGCTGAGGTAGAAGCACCACCTCGTTCCTCCAAGGTAGAACTAGCCGGCCTCTCAGGAAGGGACTTTGAGTCTTCATCCGTCACGGGAAATGCTCCTATAGTAGGTTGAGGAGCGCCGTTTGTTTCCTGAGTGCTCGTTTCTTGGAACTTGATTTTCCTGTTGGACTGTTCGGAAATCCTGACCATCTCATTGACGAAGGACTCGCCCCACCAAGCACTATAATCGTTAGCTGTAGAAGACCTGCACGACTAAAAGCAACTTACCTTGTATACTTCTGCACGTACTTAGACAGCTTTTGATAGTTCAAATTGCGTTGCTCGTCGCCCATGGTAACCGCGTCATGTATCGCGTCCGCAAGCTCTTCCGTATTCCACGGATTGACAATCAAGCTGCCGTTCAAACTCTGAGCAGCGCCAGTGAACTCGGACAGTACCATCACTCCGTGCCGCTTCTCTTGGGTCGCTATATATTCATATGACACCAGATTCATGCCGTCCCTCGTGGATGAGACGAGGCAGACGTCTGATACAGAGTAAAGCGCGATCAACTCGTCGAAAGACACCGACTTATGCATAAAGTGAATAGGCATGAACTCAATGGTTCCGAACTTGCCGTTGATCCGGCCAACGAGCTCGTTGACGACGGCTCGTAGGTTCTGATATTCTTCCACATCTTGTCGGCTGGGCACGGCAACCTGAACGAGGACCACTTTACCAATCCACTCAGGGTGCTCAGTCAGGAAAACCTCAAAAGCGTGCAGCTTCTGAGGCACGCCCTTGATGTAATCCAAACGATCAACGCCGACGATGATCTTTACTCCTTGAAATTTCTTCTCCAGCGTTGCTATGCGCTCTTGCACTTTGGGTTTCTTCAGGCCTTCTTCAAATTTCTCGGGATCGATACCAATTGGGAAAGCGCCAACTGTTATCACTTTTCCCTGAAACTCTACACCATTTGGTGTTGTGGCGAGACCTCTGCGACCCGTTAGTTGTGACGGAAGAAAACCGCTCACCAGAGTGGATACTTTACAAGATGCGGGAGCAACTGCTCAAGAAATGACGGGCGTAGTCGTAGGTATGGAAGCCGATCAAATCGCAGTTAAGCACACCGAGGAGGATGTCGTTGCGGACAGGAAGAATCCGGTAGATCTCGGAGCTCGGGAAAGGCGTGTGCAGGAAGAAGCCGAGCTTGACGTTCTTCTTGGTCTTCCCAATTTCCTCGCGCAACATGGAGGGGAGGAGCATGAGATGATAATCATGTACCCAGACCAAGTCGTTGTCCTGGACATCCTGCGCGACTGCCTTCGCAAACAAGCGATTTGCTTGTGTGTAAGCCTCCCATGCGGACTCGTCGAAGGTAATCTCGCCAGGATGATAATGGAAGAGTGGCCAGAGAATGGAATCTGCCCATTAGCATCGAAGAAACAGATGACAGCGAAGTTCCACACTCACTTGAGAATCCGTTGTAGTGGCGGTCGGCTAGCTCATCATCCAGCATGATAGGGACCGCATTGTATTCCTCTTTCAAACGACTCTTAAGCGTAGGAATTTCGTCTTCGGGAATCTCTAGACCAGGCCAGCCATACCACTGGAACGTAGTAGATTTGGAGAGGCCACTCAGGCCGCTGACCAGACCACCAGAGGACATGGAGAAGTCATACTTGCCTTCTTCGGAACGCTTGATGGTGATTGGGAGACGGTTCGAGACGAGTAGCAGGCGGCCGTCAGTCCTTGTTGGTCTAACCAGTTTAGTAGCCATGCTGGGCAGCACGCGGGGTTTCGGCAATAGGACTGTCGGCTGGACGAGGGGACCGTAGAGATAAAGCGCAGCGTGTAGCAGTCGAGGAGGTCGAGGACAGCGGTGAGAATTTGTGTCGGCAGGAAAACGGATATGCGCGGGCGTCTATTTGTACGTTGGGGCTGCGGCCTAGTAGCGAGGGAGCGCACGCAATGACTGTGGTTGTGGTTCGCAAAAAACTTTCTTCCGTGGGCGGCTTCGGGTGACGAAAGAATGATATTCGAGGGAAGTCTGCCGGGGCTCTCCTGTTGGCGAGGAGAGGGGGTAAAGCCGGAGCGCAGCGCGAGTACTAGAGAGGTCTAGGAATGGGGTGCATGCAGCGTGGAGAGCCAACTCACACGAACTCACACGTAGGGAAGCGTAGGGAAGCGCGTTGAAAGGCGGGGCGGCGGGGGCACTGAGGCAAGCTGGCCAGTCGCGAATATTATGCGCCTGACGTCAGGCTGCCGTGCCCCGCCGCCCCCGGGCAAGCACAGCCCGTCACATGACCGCTGGCCGCGCTATGCCTGTTCCTGTGCGCTCTGCGTCCCGCGCCCGCGTCCCCATTCCACATTCCACATTCCACATCCGCGCCTTGTTGACCACCCGAGTCTCCTATCACCCGTCATGTCGGATCCAGAGACCGGCCATCAGCCCTCCGATGCGACCATCTCGCGCGCTCTGCGCGATTCCGTCGTCCGCGTCTACCAATCAGGTCGGACCGACGAGCTCACTGTAAAACGCGTCCGAGCAAAAGTGGAAGAGGAGCTCGGGCTACGCGCAGGCTTCTTCAAAACAACCGAAGGTTGGAAGCAGAAAAGCAATGACCTCATCCACGAGGCAGTGGTAGGTAGAGGAGCTGTCAAATCGCTGGGTTAATGACTAATACACAACAGGAAAGTTATGGCGTTGACGAGACGACTCCAGAGCCACCGGTCGTCGCCGCGAACGACCCAAAGCCCAAACCAGCGCCAAAGAAGACGAGAATCCCGAGGGAGAACACGCGCGGAACCAAAAGGAAGGCGGCAACGCAGGCGAAAAAACCGACGAAGCGGAAGAAAGTCGTGGTGGAATCCGACGCAGAATCGGAGCCCGCACTTTCAGAGCCACCCGGACAAAACAACACAGTTTTGTCCGATGCTGGAAATGACGAGCCCCCGCAGCAAGCCGGGAGACGGCAAAGGAAGCCGGTGACAGATGATACTGATGAGGAAGACGTAGCCCAGAAGTCAATAGTCAAGCGGGATGTTGATACCAAGATGGAGAGCGATGTCGACTCTGAAGGAGCTGTGCCTGTCAAGGCTCCTGTAGCAGCGCCTTCTGATGTCAAGGGCGAGGTTTCCGAAAGCGAGCTCTCGAGCTTGATAGACGAACCGCCCGCAAAGAAGAAGCGACAGAAGAAATCTCCCACGAGGAAAAGCGAACCTAAGGCAGCGAGTACGTCCAGAGCCAAAGCAAAGTCTAAAGGGGACGAGGACCCCGATCAAGCCGAGATCAGGAGGCTGCAGGGTTGGCTGGTCAAGTGCGGCATCCGTAAGGTATGGTCGAAAGAGCTAGCGCAATGTGCCTCATCCAAGGACAAGACTAAGCATCTCAAAGCTATGCTGAAGGACGTGGGAATGGAGGGTAAATACTCGAACGAGAAGGCGGCCGACATCAAAGAGCAACGTGAATTTGCCAAAGACTTGGACGCGATTCAAGAAGGGGCTCTGGCCTGGGGTAAGGTAGAAAATGAAGAAGAGGCTGGAAGGCCTAGGCGTAGGCTCCAAAGAAAGGCTAAGGCCGTTGTAGTTGAACATGATGGGGCCAACGATACCGATGAAGCCGGAAGTGACGTTAACAAGGACGGCACCGAAAGCGTGGTTGGTAGCGACAACGACGATGCTGCGACGCACGAATCAGAAGATGATGACGACGTTGGCAGCGATGATTCGGAATAGCATCGGCGACTTTCTCACGTATTGGCTTTCTCGTGGAACTGCGGAGCGGGAGATTAGCATCATGGGCTATTGTGCTATCTACGGTGTCTATCCGTACTCCAGCACCCCAAGCCTGCATCACGTATCGTGCGCGTATTCTTATACAAGCTTTCTAGCAGCTATCAATGAAGCATCGTCTTTGAGTCTTGTTCTATCTGCCATAACTCGACAGCGTGCATGCGTGGTCGTTAGCGACCCAGATAACCTCGTCTCCTCATGACTGCATTGCCTTTGCGGAACTCATTCGTTGCGCCACAAGACTGAAGACGGCAACCGAAGACATGAACAGCGCAAGATTGTAGAACTATGTCGTTCTGGTCAGAACACTAATGCCATCGAGGGTAAACACGTACGGCATTTCTGGAGTAGCCACTTTCCTCGGCCTCACTGCGGGCTTCGACGAACAAGCGCCGTAGATTGGGTAAGTTCGACGGCTGCATATTTTAGAATTGAGGTATGTGACAGAAATAGATGCTTACCATAGTAGGTTCCCCGTCTGCTGTTCCTGAGTGAGCTGAAGTGGTGTTGTGGTGGGGTGTGAGGTAAGCCCGCAGCAAGCTCGGGCGTTGCTCGCACCGGTCAAAGAACTGGCCTCCGCGACAATCGAACCTCGAAATCCACCCTTGCCTCAACCACCACCACAGCTCGCGCACACGTACTACGCTTCTCCATCGTACCGGCACCAAACCAGACTTTCCTTAGATTCCTGAATAATTGCGCCGCCACTGTCGCCCCCCGGACCTCTCAGCTCCCTGCCCGGATATTCTCAGTGCATGAGGGGCCCGCTTGCGGTCGTCACCTCTGCCTCTGAAGTGCAGAGATGGCGGTCAACAGGATAAGAGGCGCCTTTGCGGTGCCAAGGAAAGGCGAGACATTCGAGTTGAGGGCTGGCCTAGTGTAAGAGCTTCGAAGGCCTGCTTCAACAGCGTGGGACTAACTAAGTCTATAGGTCTCAATATGCATACGAGCGGTTAGCTATACACAGCAAGGACCCAGTCACAAACAATACTGACGACCTTCTAGAAAAGAGGCTATCCAGAAAACCATCATGTCCATGACTTTGGGAAAGGACGTATCTGCGCTATTTCCCGATGTCTTGAAGAACATCGCTACGGCAGACCTGGACCAGAAGAAACTCGTATACTTATATCTCATGTACGTTGAGATTTCGCGCAGTAATCTAGAACATATGCTAACAAAGTGTCCAGGAACTATGCCAAATCACATCCTGACCTTTGTATCCTGGCCGTCAACACGTTCGTTCAAGATGCCGAAGACCCTAACCCCCTCATACGCGCTTTAGCCATACGGACAATGGGCTGCATTCGTGTGGACAAAATGGTAGACTACATGGAGGAGCCGTTGCGGAAAACGCTCAGAGATGAGTCGCCTTACGTTCGGAAAACAGCCGCACTCTGCGTAGCTAAGCTCTACGATCTCAATCCACAGATGTGTCTAGAAAACGGATTCCTCGAACAACTCCAAGAAATGATAGGAGACCCCAACCCGATGGTGGTCGCAAATTGCGTCACAGCTCTAGTGGAAATACGCGAGACCGACCCGGACACTGACGCTTTCAAAATCACGCCAACCACTCTGAAGAAGATGTTGATGGCGCTGAATGAATGTACAGAATGGGGCCGAGTGACCATCTTAACTACACTAGCGAGCCACAAGGCGGCAGACGTCAAAGAGGCGGAGCATATTTGTGAAAGAGTCTCGCCACAGTTTCAGCACGTGAATCCCAGCGTAGTTTTGGCTGCTGTCAAAGTTGTGTTCCTCCATATGAGATACGTATCCCCAGAACTGACCAAATCGTACACCAAGAAAATGGCACCACCCCTAGGTTCGTTCGTTCTCCGCGTATGTGTGTAGCGTGTCATTAACGATGGTAGTCACTCTTGTATCGTCTGCTCCCGAGGTCCAGTATGTCGCTCTACGGAATATCGATTTACTCCTCCAAAAGCAACCAGACATTTTAAGCAAGGAGATGCGCGTCTTTTTCTGCAAATACAACGACCCTCCTTATCTCAAACTCCAGAAGCTCGAGATCATGGTCCGGATAGCGAATGACAAGAACGTGGATCAACTTCTTGCCGAACTGAAAGAGTATGCGATGGAAGTTGACATGGACTTTGTCAGGCGGGCGGTAAAGGCCATTGGTCAGGTTGCAATCAAGATCGAAAGCGCCAGCGAGAAATGCGTCAATACATTGCTCGATTTGATCAATACCAAGGTCAATTATGTTGTCCAGGAGGCGGTAGTAGTCATCAAAGACATATTCCGCAGGTATCCAGGATACGAAGGAATCATTCCCACTCTCTGCCAGTGCATAGATGAATTAGACGAACCGAACGCTCGAGGGTCTCTCATCTGGATTGTTGGAGAATATGCGGAGAAGATTGATAACGCTGGAGACATACTTTCCGGCTTTGTGGACGCTTTTGCGGAAGAGTTTACTCAGGTACGCCAAGTACTATATATCCTAGGTATGGATGGTGGCTTACAGTGTACGACAGACGCAGCTACAGATTCTCACAGCGGTAGTCAAGCTATTCCTCAAAAAACCAGATGAGTCTCAGGGATTGGTACAAAAAGTATTACAAGCTGCAACAGCAGAGAACGACAATCCAGATATCCGGGACCGGGCTTACGTGTATTGGCGGCTTCTCTCGAGTGATCCGCAGGTTGCAAAGGTAGGATACTAAGTTTCCCAGATTGAAAGCTTGACTGACATCTTTGTAGAACATTGTCTTGTCGGACAAACCTCCCATTACTTCAACCATCGCATCGCTTCCTCCACAACTGTTAGAACAACTACTCACAGAACTGTCCACACTTGCTTCAGTTTACCATAAACCTCCAGAGGCGTTCTTGGGCCAAGGTCGGTTCGGTGCTGAGGCTATGCAAAAGGCTGCTATTGAGTATGTATCGGCCCGCTTAGTTGCTATTGCATATGCTAACAGAGGCGCAGGGAGCAACAGCAGAATGCAATGGAGAACCCGATTGCTGCAGCTGCTGTCGCCGCGGTCGCTAGCGGCCAGACGGCACCACAGAGCAACATGGAGAATCTTCTAGATATAGATTTTGACGGCTCAGCACCGGCGTCTTTACAAAAGGAACCCCCCTCAGGAGCGTCTGGCCTAGAAGGCCTCGCAGGTACACCACAACGAGTCGCGTCTCCGGCCACGAATGCTCCGCCTGCATCAACGATGGACGATTTGTTGGGCCTATTCGGGGACAGCGGCAGCGGCGCCGGTGGAGGAGCAGGGACCTCGAACAGCAACATGAGTAATGATGATGTATTGAATGGATTTGCCGGCATGGATCTCAGTGGAACAAGCCAGCCTCCGCCGCCCGGCCAGCAACTGAATGCCCAGTCTGCACAGAAGAAGAACAACCAGGAACTATTGGACTTGTTCTGAACTGTCGAGGCAGGAACTCAAAGCCAGCACGGCAATAGACACAGAACATTGGGGAAACACTGTACGGGGCCGGGTGCGATGTATAGATTGTGTGCTGGAGACAGCTTCGACACACGAACAGGGCTGTTGCTAGCACAACATGAGAGCATACCATGGATACTTTCAGGTCTTGTGATGTTGTGTTGTGTTGTGTGCATGCATATTCAATGATGCTTCAGAGCTCCAGCTGGAGCCCCACCTGACGCCTGTGCTCACGTGCGCTAAGCGGGCCCGGGTAGCCCTGAAATGATCTGCAGCGCCAAGCGAGGGGCATGATGCAACCTGCTCCGACTGTTTGTTGCCTGTCCAAGGCTACCTCACCGCGACAACCCCCAGCGCGCCGTGTCCACCTTTCACCGTATGGAGGCCGCACGCGCGAACCCAACGCTTAAATAGACCTGTTCGGCCATCCATTGTCATCAAGCGACCCCGAAACATGTTTATGCTCCGCAACCGTGGGATTGCCCCTCCCCCCGCTATCGTGTGAGAGCGACGCTAACCGCCAGTTCAGTCAACAAACTAGTCTTTGGCGACAGCTCCAAGGAAACCCTCGTCGAGATCGCCCAAGGGCAGCTGTACCTCGTTCGTCCGCGATCGGTGAAGGGCTACTCCGAGCTTATCTTCAAAGACGCTGCTGCCACCATCCGACGCACAGGGCAAGAATTCCAGTACCAGCTAGTCGTCCAGCGGGCCTACGAGGAGGGGGAGGAGGACCTTCTTGCTGAAGAAGCCGGCGAAGACGGCGGAGTTGAGGGTCTAGGTGGAGAGAAGGACGAGAAGACATTTCTCCTGGACGAGGGGCTGCAGTTTCGCACCGACCTTCGTCAGACCGGCGAGAAGATCTTCGCGTGGTGCGATCTTAGCGGAGACTTTGGTGATCTGTGGGAGTTTGTTTGCGACGCCTCGGTGAAGCCTGAAACCGCTGCCCTGTTTGAGCGGGTAGCCTTGCAGTGCCAGTACGAACGGAAGTTTCGCAGAAACCACGACAACGCGACCGAGGAGGATCTCGAGGCTTTATCCTACTACGAAGAGCCAATTCCCGACGCTAGTCCGATCGCGAGCCCAGCGGCGAGGTCTCCAGTCACCACGGCCGCCCCCGACACTGCCGAGCTGTTCCCAAATACTACCAAAGAGAAGATGGCCAAGAAGGCGACAGGCAAGGGCCATGCCCCTCAAGAGACCGAGGAAGCGACTGCTGCACCGCCTTCGGCCGCTCAGCCGGAGACTCTAGGAACTCTGGCAGACTGTGTTGCTGAACTCCACTTATTCGACTTCCCGTCAGGCACATTCGTCTTGCAGGACGCGAAGGTTCAAATCACAGTGACCGAGATAGGTAACTGGGAGTACTGGCTTCACATCGTGGGCGGCGAGCGCGAATGGCTTGGGCAGCCCATTGTTGAAGATATCAACCCTGTCTTCAACTTTGAGTTCAAGTCCTTCATCTTTAACCACTATCTCGACGACGGCTCTGCGTACTCATGGCTACTTCGCTTTAAGGAACAGGGGGAGCTCGAAACCTTCCAGCACGGGGTGATGCAAGCTCTCTGGGAGCATTTGAACCAAACGAAGTGGGGAAAGGCGAAAGACACTGATCGAGAGTATGTGTTGGAGGCATTCCAGGACCTCACAATGGATGATGTACCTGAAGAAGACGAGGAGGATGAAGAAGAAGAGGACGAAGAAGATTATGAAGACGCCGATGATGGGCAACGAAGCGAGCATTACGATGAAGACGAGTCTGATGATGACCTTGAAACCGATGAGAAAGACGGAGGAATCAATTCTCAGCTCGCCGTTGGCTATAAGCACGACAGGTCCTTTGTTGTTCGAGGCAACAAGATCGGTGTATTCAAGCATACGGCGGACAACCAACTGCAGTTCTCGACAACCATCTCCAACGTAAAGACGCCAAAGGGCAAAGCTTTCAATCCCAATAAAGTCATGCTTCATGCCGAAGACCAGAACATGATTCTGCAGAACTTAGACAATCCGAATGCGCTTTATCGTATGGACTTGGAGACTGGGAAAGTGGTGGACGAGTGGAAAGTCCACGATGACATTCCCGTCAAGGTGTTCGCTCCTGAAAAGGTAAGCTTATCCATCTACTTGAGCCTATGTTTTCACTAATACCGCCTCAGAAATTTGCTCAAATGAGCGGTGAACAGACTTTCTTGGGCCTATCAAGCAATGCTTTATTCCGCGTGGATCCTCGCCTGTCAGGAAACAAGCTTGTTGATGATCAACTCAAACAATACGCCACGAAGAACGCCTTTTCTGCTGCGGCAACTACCGAGAAGGGGCACATTGCTGTCGCTTCCGAGAAAGGTGACATCCGATTGTTTGATCGCCTCGGAATCAACGCTAAGACTCTCATTCCCGCCCTTGGCGATCCAATCATTGGAATGGACGTGTCAGCAGATGGTCGGTGGGTACTGGCAACGACGCGGACATATCTACTTCTCATAGACGCGTTGCAGCAGGGTGGCAAGAACGATGGCAAGCTCGGCTTTGAGAAGGCCTTTGCTAAGGATGATAAGCCGCAACCCCGACGTCTAGCTTTGACTCCTAGCCACGTTGCGCAATTTCAGCACGAGACCAAAGCGCCCATCTCATTCACTCCTGCTCGGTTCAATATCAGTTTGGACGATAAGGAATCCACCATCATCTCAGCCACCGGTCCGTTCATTGTCACCTGGAGTATGAAGAGGGTACTGCAGAATCGCAAAGACCCGTACAACATCAAGCGTTACGCCGAGGAGGTCAAGGCGGACAACTTCAAATTCGGCTCAGACAAGAACCTCATCATAGCACTTCCAAACGAGGTCGACATGATCGCGAAGCGTGCATTACAGAGACCAACGCGAGAGAGCATTGCCACTCCTTCGAGAGTTGGTGCTGCACGACGAAGCGGCGCTAGGGGAAGCTATCTCGGTCGCAACGACATCGTCAACAGTCCCTACTAAGCTTTTGCGCCCATGAGCCAGCCAGCCTTTCTGAAGAGTGCTCGAGGCTGGCTTCCGATCACGAACGAAACGAGTGGCACAGGCGTTTTCAAGGGAACTTATGAGGTTGGCGAGGGACATTGGTAATGATTCCCCAGGTAGTGATATTTCATCGAGATTCTTCTTTGCAGAGATTGGCGGGTTGAGATTTATGCTCACAAATACACATCACTAATAGGGACCTGCAATCCATCGCTTCCAGATAGCCTTCAACAGCCCAAGCAAATATACTTACATGCTTGTGTACCGTCTATCTATCCAGCCCTGCTGAGCCGATCACGTATGAGCGGGATGCCTAATCCGGCTACCTACTCTTAACTGCTCGGTCGTCCTATTCCGAGCTTATTCGGACGGTTGCACAGCAGCTGCAACCCGTCTTCCCCGCTTCTGTTCTATGGAAGACCTACCGGCCAGCGCCCGTGTTGGCAATGTGTGCAAGCTCGTTCTAGGACAAGTCCGCTAAAGTGCCTTCAGTGCTGGCTTTTTGCAGCCTAACAACCCGGCCCCACGTTGATGTTGCATGTTTTACCTTTGATAACGCTAGCTGCCAGCCCAAAACAGTAAGACTGATCGGCAGCGGTCCGTGACGGAGCACCACACCGAACAGCTAGCATATGCCAGCTACACATCACGAAACGCCCGCGGCATGCAAATCCACCGCCTTGTTGACTGTCTGGCTGAGGATCACGGTCACGCGGCGCAAAACACGGCCCTCCTTTCGCCTCTCGTGGCGCCCGGCTGCTCTGGATTCGTCAACCTCCTAGGCCGAAGCCTATATCTGCCGGGAGCATTCATCCATCAACGCAATCCTTTTTGTCATAGCTACGGCGCCCTCTGTCGAATACGCAGAGCCTCGGATGAGAGACGGTGAGGCCTAGCGCAGCGTGCTGTCCGCTTGGATGCGATTTGCTTGTGATGCTGAACAGAATGTAGCAATGCTACCACAGAACTTGTCGAGGATTTTTACCGCGCCACCGCAGTACCGCAGTACCGCTACCTCCGTTTGAGTAGCCCCCTTTTCCCCGAGGACGACTTACTTCCACTTGACGCATGCTTGGAAATGATCTGCGCCCTACTGAAGCGGACCCGTCCATGCTGCGGCTACCCCTCAGCTGCCGACTGTCGTCCTTGTTTCCAGGCTCGTGCGTCCGATCGAGTGCGATCGAGTACCCAGTGGTAGATGTGCTAAACTAATTCTCCGTTTCTTCTAGAACAATTGTGGGCCGGCCACGAGGGGATGCAACAGTACATGCAAAACTCCCGAGCCCTGTCCCTAGTAGCGTGCCGTGTCTCCTCGGCTGCTACCACAGCTCCCGCCGCTCGTGTATGTACTTGTCTTTATTACATACCTAGCAGAAGCCGGATCAAATTCAGGCGTGCAACGCTGTTCTCGCCAGCGACCTATGACGACAGAATCATTCGACAAGTGCAGCACAGGCAGGGGGACCCTGATACGGCTTCTGTAGACCGCCGGCTTTGGTTGACAAGACGACTCCGGGCGTACAAGTACGAATTACCCAAAAGGGGAGGATTTAAGACGGTAACGGACTGGAGGGCAGAATAGCCGCACTATCTCCACCGCTCTTTGGAGATTGCTAGAGTACCAGACAGCAAGAAGCAAGACCTCGGTCACTCAAAAACGAAGCGAAGGAAGGTTAGCTTTCCCCGTCACCTTGGAAGTGTGGCTCGGCTCAAGCAGACAACGAGCAGTCATCTGAACCTCTGCATAGATACTGCACCTGGAAGTGCGGAGCATCCTCCGCTGCAACAAATGGGGAATCGACAACGCAACCGCTCTCTACGAAAGTCGCTTCCGACTGGTCTGAACGGCTCTATCCTCTCTGGCGTGGGATGGAGCCCAGCGCAACGGTGAGAAAAAGCAACCACCCAGAATGACCCAAGGGATTTGCCTACCCCAGCAGCTCTTCAAAGAGCCATTCGTAGTGTAGAGCGGCACGGTGCGGCATGCGTGCCGCTCCTTGATTCCTAGCATGTCGTCGTTGCAGCTCGCTTGTGTTTCTCTGATAGGAAACCCTACGCCGCCGCGGGATCCTACGATAAGCTGAGGGCAGCTATATCGTAACGACGTTATACACATGTACTCGGTACATGCCAGCATCGTTGGTGTTCTACAATGCCCGTTCGCTGGAGCACTGCGGTGTTACCAGTCGGTCCCTACAGGCAGTATCGGCAGTATCGAGATCATTCTCCAGTCTTGACGCCAGCAATGAGCATCCAAACGTAGAGATAGCAGCCAGAGCGCGGTGTTTTGCACAGTGTTCGGAGAAGCCCTCGGCCAACTTCGGAGGAGACCAGTGATCCGCCAAAGCCAATGAAGAATGTCCTGGCTCACCGCCTGAATGATGATTTCCGGCAACCGGCCAGGGACAGGACCAGTGGCGGCCGTATCGTGGTCACTGGGAAAGCACGGCACATCCGCGTTGCGTTGCGTTGCGCAGCGATATCATGCAGAACGAGCCGCTGTTGACATGGCCCGCTGCGTCGCTGCTTTCCATGACTATGGACTCGAGGATTCGACGGTAGGTAACAGGTATGCTGCGTAGGCGGCGATGTAGGCATGTGTCCGTTGCGCCGTGTCGAGTGCCGAAATCCACGCTGTCGAGGCCAGCAAGCGCACAGGGCCGTGGGCGCTGCACTAGGGTTTCTCCTCGAGTTGACCAGTTTGAGCCTTTGGTGACGCCCGCACGCACGGTACTTGGTTAGTGTTTTTTTAGTTTTTCAGGGTGGGATTGTCCGTGTAGGATGCGACGCCTAACAGTCGGCCCGCCAGTCTGGTCACCGCGCGAGCTTCTAGGGCGCATCCTTGGCCTTCCATCTCTCCTCATCGCAAATGACAGTGCCTTGAGCACCACCACCCTCTCGCCGCACGCCTTGCCGTGCCTCCTCGTACCGGTCCGCGCTTCGATTCGTCCCCGGCACATGCCTGTCCTCACCCCACATAGATTGGCCCTTTGCTCGTTCAGCCCGCTTGTCGGCTCCTGTTCACGTGTCATCATGGCCTAAACGCTATTATCCTGACTGGTAGAAGGTGAGTTGGGCTTCGTTACTTGTTGCTACCGGCCCTGTAAGGCGGAGAGCAGGGTCCCAATCAGCCAGATATTATGACAAGTACTTCATACCCACTTCCTGCCCCTCGTGGCTCGTGGTCCCGGCCGCATCTCTTCCGTTTCATGCTACAACCCCCCAAGCGGACACTATCGTTGTCAAGCACTCTCGCTCGCTCCGCTCCCGTGTCGTTAGCGGCTGCCCGTCCTTCTACTATTTTCACATTTCTACTTCATGTCCAAGTGTAATCAATGACCATGGATGCCACTTTAGATTCGAAGAAGGGTCAAATTCCGGGCCAGCAACCGGCGACAAGCAACCCTACATCGCCTAGCATCTCGAAAGCTACAGAAGCAACAGGTCAGCAACAGCAGCATAACCAGAGCAGCATGGCAACCATTGCGGATGACGATGATCGCCTCCTCGTACGCATTGGCTATACACCGGTTTGTTGTCGATGCTAGATGCTTGGATCAACCCTGGACTGACTTATACAGGTCCTACACCGTCACTTCTCTAGATGGTCGACCGTGTCCTACGCGATATCAATTCTAGGAGTTTTGGGCTCCGTTCCTGCGACCTTCGCCGCTCCAATGGCCTCCGGAGGTCCCGCAACGGCGGTTTGGGCTTGGTTCATTGGCAGTATCATGGCTTACTGTATAGCAAGTTCTGGTATGTATCTGATGGCTTGTCCGGACACACACTAACCATCTCAGTCGCGGAACTGGTCTCGGCTTATCCAACAGCTGGCGGAATGTACTATGTCACAAAACATGTCGTGCCACCGGAACATGTCGCAGCATGGGCGTGGATCATCGGCTGGTGCAACTTTCTTGGGCAAGCTGCTGGGGTAGCGAGTCTTGCGTACACCATTTCACAGATGGTCCTTGCGACGGCAGTCATGCACTCACCGGTTATAGATGGAGGACCTACATTTACCCCGTAAGACTGTCCCACCCCACAATGCATCGAGAAACTAACTTCGTGATTGAGTACTGCATTTCAGACAGTCCTGCTAGCTATTCTGGTCTTGTGTATAGCTGGCACTGTTTGCTCTTTCTCCACTGAGTGGCTACATCGAATAATCTTATGGTTCGCTCCCATCAACAGTGAGTAGCAAGTCAGCAGTCGCAGTTTACTTTTACTGATTCATAAACTAGTCATTGCGTCTATTTGTATCTGCATCGCTCTGCTTGTTCTCACCCCAGAGAAACGGAGCGCATCGTGGGTGTTTACTACAGTGATGGATGGCTCCGGTTGGGGAAGCAAAGGATTTTCCTTCCTCCTTGGGTTGGTTTGCATACCCCATTGCATATGACAGCCCGCCTAACATAAGCAGCTTCCTTTCGGTGGCGTGGACGATGACAGACTACGACGGTACAACTCAGTAGGTTACCCCGCCCTAAGGCAGTCAGCAAAGCTAATGAGCTCGCACAGTATGTCAGAAGAAACGCATGACGCCGCTATTAGAGGCCCAGTCGCAATTAGGATGGCCATTTTAGTGTCTGGACTTGTGGGTTGGATGCTAACCATCACTTTCTGCTTCTGTATGACAGACTACGACGAGATCATGGCCTCGGCAACTGGTATGCCTGTCGCTCAAATTTTCTGGAACGCGGGCGGGCGCACAGGAGGCACTATCATGTGGTTCTTCGTCATCCTCGTCCAGTCCTTCACTTGCTGCTCTGCGATGCTGGCAAACGCGAGAATGGCCTGGGCCTTTTCTCGAGATGCAGCCTTCCCATTCTCTGGGTGAGTTACACTTATCAAACGTTTAGGCAATGATGCTGACACGAGATAAGATTCTGGAGCAAAGTCAACTCGCTTACGAACACTCCGGTCAATGCGGTCTGGCTTGTCGTTGCCTTCTGCAGCTGTCTCGATCTAATCGGCATGGGAAGTACCTTGACGATCGTTGCTATCTTCAATATCACTGCGCCTGCGCTCGACATTAGCTACATTGCCGTCATCATCGCCCACAGGTGGTACGAGGGGCAGGTCAAGTTCCATCCTGGACCGTATACCATGGGAAGATGGAGCAAACCTGTCAACGCCATAGCTGTCAGCTGGGTCATCTTCATAAGCATTGTGCTGTTTTTCCCAACAGTCAAGCCCGTCACAGCAACCAACATGAATTACGCAATCTGCGTAGCAGCGTTCATTGGTCTCTTCAGCATGTCCTGGTGGTATGCGGGGGCGAGAAAGTGAGTCGCACCTAGTGTATTAATCTCCCAAAGGAAGCTAATGTTTTTCGCAGAACGTACACTGGCCCCCGTACAAACGATACGATTGATATGCTTCCTCCGGAGGACCCTGAAGCAATCCTGAGTGACTATGATCTCCCTTGATGGGTCGCTACTTCAGTGCCAACCCTTCTGAATCTTCGGTGGATGTCGTTCGGGAGGGCCATGCTCGTATGCAGCCATGGCCATTGCCCCACCTGGCACTCGCTCACCGTTCACCACTCACCGCCACTCGACAACACAAGCGTTTTTCTGATAAGGAGTTACCTATGCTTGTCTTACGGGAGACTGCTCCAATCACAGCTCAGGCTCTGCCTTCTCCGGGTCTCGAGCGGTGTATGGACAGATGACATGGAGTGTTCATTCTTCATCTTACTCAGGAGTAATCCTAATTACTCTCTGTCGGTCAACGCTCGACGTTCAACGCTGTCTGGTCTCCTGTTTCGTCCCATCACCACGCTCACCTGACCGAACGTCATCTTCATAGAAAAAGCTTCCTGAGCCTAAACATACCTGCTTCCAACTCGGCCCGGCGGCATTCACATTGCCACTCCAATGGTACCGAACCATGACCCTACCCTGCACAGCCAACGAAAGTGTGTCTCTGAACGGCATCATACGCTCGCAATCGGACGGACCGCACCGAGCTACATTACCTACCACATTATACACGATAAAATCTCACCCTCTCCCATAGTTCTGTTCTCACTAGCGTACCCTCTCATGGCAAAGCTCCCACATCCACTGAGCCATGCATCAGAAGAGGTGGGTTAGGATCTGCGACGCTTACGGACTAGAGTCTACTTACGTATGCGGTCGTTAAGGATAAAGGACTGTAACAATGGTGGCAATGGAGAGCAGTAAACAGAACACGGTGCTGAGTGTCGGCAACATGTCGATGAGTTCGCCTGGTCCCCCAGGCATTCCCGTCGGCAGCACTGGAAAAAACTTAGTAACTCTACCTGTACAGTAGCTTATCTAGTCATCATGTCTACCACGCAGTTCAATATGGATGTGCGTTCTCACCGCTCGGTCTATCTATATAAATGTATTCTAGCCTCTTTCGCCCATCTCCGTCGGCCGAAATCTGGTCCACCTACCGTGCGAAGGCTTGCGGCAGCTAATCGTCCAGTTCAAATACTAGGTAGACCCCTGCGAAGACACATGACAGGAGACAGTCTGCACGCGCTAGTACATACTACCCAAGTAGTGTCCCAGACGCATGACTCGGGATAGCAGATGCGGTGAGAGGGGTGACATACCGTGCGATTCAAAAAGTAACTGCCCAGTATTGATTGCATTCTTGCTTGATTTCTGGACTGTCATACAACACTACAACCTCTATCTATCTCAACCGCAAACGCTTCTTTTCGACTTGTCTCCATCCCGGGTCCACGTCTAATGCCTAGCTCTAGTGACTTTGCAAGAAAACACACGCAAGGAGAAACGTGAATGGATAACGTGGGTATATGTCATCCAAGCGACTCTCACCAGACTTCCTCCCACTGGGGAGAAATATTCAACATTTGGTTGAAACCCCTAGCCGCCACTCCAATCTCCCGTCCAGAAGCGTGCCTTGTCCAGCACACTTTTGTAAGAATATTCGTCGTCCCCGGTCTGCAAGGACTCCGACTGCAAGCTCCAAGGTGTGAAGCCTCGCTCGCCCGCGAGGCTTGAGACTATGCGTAGACGTGCATGCAAGGTACTAAAATAGTGTATAATGTATAACACGGCGGGATCCTGCGTCCGCTGGCAAATATATACGAATGAATGCTCTTTCAGCTGGAATGTCGCGGCCAATGGAAGATGAGAAATTACGCGGGAAGGACGGTCTTTTCAACGTGTCCGTTGCGAGTTGTAGGGCCCTTGTGGGTTGCGGCTGTTTCGCCGTATGCCCACTTGGTGAAAGCATTGACGACGTTTCCGCAAAGGGGATCAATGTGTTGAACCCAAAGTGCAGCGGTGCGGTATAGGATGTAGAAGAAAATGCCAATAGCGATGAAAATGTGCATTGTTGTACCGCGTTGCAGATCCATCTGCTCGCCCTTCTCGTTCCGTGGTGGGTTCATGGCCGACGGAAGATAGACCATCCAGGTCAACACTGACTTGATCATGGTGTTGTGCATCAGGTACACCGGGAAGCTGACACGGCCGAGAAAGTTGAAAACCGGCGAAGTGAGAACTCGTCGGGCGTTTCGCGAGAAGAATATGCCTAGTAGGACAGTTGCTGCTCCGATGTGGTCCCAGTACCGCCGGACGTCCGAGTCCTTGACAGTTATTGAATGCATGAATGTTTGCATCAAGTGCGACCAACGGGCATTGTGCGGCGCATCTTGAGGATAGCCCGCCATGAATGCTCCCAAGATTATCATCAGTGCTGGTACCGGGGCGGGTAGGACGGACGTCGCCGAGTCCTTGTAGTGGTTGTGCAACTCAGCCACGAACATGCCAAATATGATATTCAATCCTTTCAGAGCGCCAATGGCGAGGCCTATCTCTTGTCAGTGTCTCTGTTCTGAACTCCCAGCTACAGCAACTCACCCTCGCCAAGTTGCCAAAAATAGATGTACAACACGGCATAGATGATGAATCTCGCTTTCGGCTTGACCAAAACGGTAGCAAACATGGTCATGTATACCAGCATGCTTCCCTCGAGAAACAGGTGTAGTGTCCATTGCGTTCCATCGTAGTCGTTCCAGCCAATTGTCCACGTTTCCACCTCAGCGCGTGTCAACGACTTGAAGGCTTGCCACAGAGTCGGCTCCTGGCGGTGCCAGCCTTGACGGATCCACGTCGAGTCGACATGCTTCGTCATGTGGTATGCGTTCGTGTTGGCGAGGAACCAACTGAGAGCGGTGGCAATCATGGTTGGGAGTACCAACCTGCCAGACCGGGCCAAAGCACTGCGGGCAATGCCATTGAGGGCCGCATCCGTGTTCCCCGCGCGCGATCTGCCGATAGGCCCAATGGAGTTGACGTATCCCGTTATGAGGAAGAACAGTGCGACAGCGCTACGGCCGCCAACAGCAAGACGGAGGAACGGCAGCTGGAACAGGTGCGGCGCGGTTTTCGGGTCGTGGGCGGGCGCGTGTAGCCATGGCACCAGCGCCGTGCAAAGGTGGCCACTAACTACCATGAATGAAGCTATACCGCGAAGGCCCTGCAACCAGACGTCAGTCACGGTTCAATCTCGTCTGAAGAGGGTCGGGAGCTGGGAAACACTTACGTCTATCCAATTAGCGTCGCGCGGAGCCATGGCGGGAAGCTCAACGAGAGGCCCTAAGAAGATCGAACGGATGAACTGTGTGCTGCAGAAGAGGGTATATTATAGAATCTAAACGTGAAGAAGCCTCGTCGTCGTTGGCATGGCCCTGGTGCACACGGTCCGGACAACCATGGGACGACTGCGCGACGAGGCAGTCACACCAAACGGCTGACGGGCTATGGGACGGATCCGGCGACGTCAAAAGAATAGGGCGGGGACGCAGCGATGTGGTGTCGTGGCGGAAGGAAGAGTTTGGGGGAGAGAACACGGTCGGCGGCATCTGTCGAGGTTCATGACCTTATTACATACACGCGCGCCCCTGCCTGGTAGTGGCATTGACAGGCCCCAGGCATGCAGCCGCCATCCGCCCTGGATCCATTGCTGGTGCCAAGAACCGGCTGCCGGCTGAGCCCTAGCCTGCGACGGGCCTATGGAAGTTAGGTATGTGGCGGCAGAGACCCAGCGCCACAGAGTGGTTCTTTTGCTTGCGGACATGGAGGCGTGATGCAACACCACGCAAAAGGAAGACCGCCAGAGTCACTTCAGGAGACTCGACGTTCCAACTTCCCGCACTCCAACCGCCATCGCCTTCCCCAAGCCGCATCGGGGAACCGCTCTCGGCTAGCCTAGCTCGACAGAGAAGGCGGTGGCCTCCTGCGCCCGAGACTTGTTCAAATCCAGCACGAGTCCCTCGTAACTACCGTATAATCTGGTGGTAAACGGATTTGTCGATCTCGCTGTACAAAAGATAGCGCTGCTAGAGGTCTTAGAAAAATAGCTAAGGCTTGTTTTTAGCGCTGAATTTGCTTGCTTAGCTATCTCGCTAAGACGTAAGCTGTCTAAAAGCGTTTAAGCTGTAGCTACTTAGCGCTTGCTAAGTAGAGTAGTTAGTTTAAGTTGTAACGTAATCCACTACTAAGTGGAACACCCCACTAAGTGGAACAGTTTCTGCCAAGAACTTCTACTCCCTTATCAACGCGACATGTCTCAACAACAAGACGCGCAATTATCTAACTAAGAAGGCAGAATTTAGCTTGCCTTTTCTGCTTATAATAGCTAACAATTCTAAAGCCTTTAACGCGCTGCTAAGGCATTTAAGGTACTTCTTACAACACTCTTTTGCTAACGCAAAAGAGTTACGCATTGCTCTAAAACTTGCCACGCTCAACATAAGCTTACTGCAACTAAAGAGCAAACAATTGTTCAATATATTCTCAACCTCGATTCGCGAGGATTTGCGCTCCGGCTGTGCGAGGTAGCAGATATAGCTAATAAACTGCTAGCTGTACGCGGTAGTAAGCTAGTTAGCAAGCACTAAGCTAAGCGCTTCGTAACGCGTTTAGCTAAGCTTAAAATAGCTTTTAATTAAGCAAAGAATAGGCAGAGAATACTGCAAGAAAATCCCACGGTTATTAGCGCGTAGTTTAAGCTAATAAAGAAAACTAAAGCTAAGTACAGCGTCTATAACAACGACGTGCACAACTTTGATAAAACTAGCTTCTAAATAAGCGTTATTAGTTTTATAAAAGTTGTTATAAGTTTAGAAAAACGCGCTTGTTCTAAGCTAGTCTAGCTAGGTAATCGCAAGTAGGTTATAGTAATCTAGAGCATCTGCGCTACTAGGTACGCAATCTCGCTTTTTATTATCTACAAAAAACGCGTTTACATTTTAGCGTAGTACGAGAAAGCTTTAATACTGCGCAATTAAAAGCTTTTAGTTTCTAAAAACAGCTAAACTAACAACGCGCTTAGTTTAGAGTAGTTAAAGCACTTTAACGCGCATACAAAAGTGCGCTAGGTAGAGGCATACAAGCTACTTATACTTAACGAGCACAAAAGCTACTTTAACTAACGTACCTTACGGGTAGTCGGGCCACACGGGTTCGCGGGACACTTTTGCCAAGCAAATTATCTAATATTATAACTTTAATACCTTTCTTAATAGTAGGCCTATTAGAATAATTTATACACTGTTTTAAAGCTCTAAGCTAGGACTTTAAAATCTACTAAAAATTACCTAAATAGGCTAAGTACTACTAGAGTTTTTAAAGTTTAAAGATAAAGAGCTCGCTTAAGCTCTATACCTAGTATCTAGTAGAATTCTACTATAATAAACTTTTATATTCTAAAATATTCTTATTTATACTATATATTAAAGTACTAGAGAGTTTTATAGCGTGTAGCCTAAGATTAAAGCTACTAGATAGGTTAGAAAGTAGTTTACTTTCTTTATACTAGCTAAGTATAAATATCTATATATAACTATTAAAACCTAATGTAAAACTACTTAATAATTTAGTACTTAGTATAATTATACTATATAAGCTTTAAAAAAGTAGTATTATTTAGAGTTATAATAGTACTAATACTTTATACTTAGTAGGTTTTATATATAAACTCTAATTCTATCTAATAGCTTTGATTCTAAGCTATATACTATATAACTTTCTAGAACTCTAACTTACAGTATAAATAAGAATATTTTAGAATATAAAAGTTTATTATAGTAGAATTCTACTAGATACTAGGTATAGAGCTTAAGCGAGCTCTTTATCTTTAAACTTTAAAAACTCTAGTAGTACTTAGCCTATTTAGGTAATTTTTAGTAGATTTTAAAGTCCTAGCTTAGAGCTTTATAACAGTGTATAAATTATTCTAATAGGCCTACTATTAAGAAAGGTATTAAGGTTATAATATTAGATAATTTGCTTGGCAAAAGTGTCCCGCGAACCCGTGTAGCCCGACTACCCGTGAGGTACGTTAGAAGTTTAAAAACTATTGTTTTAAAAACAAAATTTTTACTCTTTGCATGCTACTTTACTTGTTGCACATTTTTTAGCTACTTAACGTAGTTTACTTTTTGCTATTAAAGCGCAAGTACTTTTAGCGTGTTAGAAACTTGGCACGCTAGCGCGTCTTTTATATTAACAAAAAAAGCTTCTTGCTAGCTTTTAGAAACGCGTTTTTTAAGGTGTTTATAACAAAGAACTGCAAAAAAGCTTTTAAAGTTTTAAAGCTAGTTCTTATTAACGCGTAGGTAGTTTTTAATTGTTTTAAAGTACAACTATGTACCTTGCTACTACTTTTCGCACTAGAAACGCTGTAGTAGTTAAAAACACTAAGCAATACGCACAAGTTTGAATCTTAGTTAAAGCTTGTACGCGAGTTTTTTACTCAATTACTTGTTACAGCCTAGGCAGGCTTTTCTAGCTTATAAAAAGTAGTAAGCTAATGCTGCACCAAAACGCGCTTCTTGCTGCTCGCAACAAAGAGCTTAAAAAGCAACTAGCAGAAATAACTAAGCAAAAATTGCGCAAAAGAAAGCAAATCTAGTAGAGTAGTACTATAGAGTATAAAAGTGCTGCAGCGCAAGTAGCTTCTAAAGCGTCTACAAGACTTTAGCAATTAAAGAAAGCTTGTAGTAGTAGTAATTAAAAACGAGCTTAACTAGCTCTACGGCGCTGTAAGAACTGCGGCAGAACTAGGCACAATGCGCAAACGTGCAAAAAAAATACAAAAGCATTTTCTAAATTAGATGCTAGCACGACGTACGTAGGCTTTTTGTTTAATAGAAATAAAATTAAAAATGCGTAACATAAGTTAGTTATGCCAAGGCTTTTTGTTCTACTTAGTAGAGTGTTCTACTTAGTAGTAGATTACGTTAGCTTAAATAGAACTTTTAAAAAAGCAAAAGTTGCTAGATTTTGCAAAAGTTGCTTACGTTCTTTAAAACCTTTGTTTAGTTAGCAAATCTAACTAGCTGTTTTTTAAGGCAGGCTATATTCGGCACTCTATTTTTCATATTCGGCACCTCATTTCTGGGTGTACGCGGGCGTACTTAGTGTACGCCTGCACGGCGTTTTGCCGAGGTTCACCCGACGAACATCAAAACTTCGGACGACAGAGGCTCTAGAGGTGCTGGCTGCGCGCGCACCTGCTGCACCACCTCCACAGCGACTCAAAATACCTACGCTTTGAACAAAGCTGTGAGATTTGTATGCGACAGCGATACAAACTCTCGCAGCCTTTTTCTACCGTGTGGTTGTTGCGTAGGGTCGCTGAAGGTGCGCCGCTGCTAGCGCCGCAGAGGCACCCGCAGAGATACTCGCACCTGCAGCGCAGCAACTACACGTCAGAAAAAAGCTGCGAGAGTTTAGATAGTCGTCGCATATAAACATTACAGCTTTATTTAATGCGCAGGTATTTTGAGTCGCTGTAGAGGTAGTGCAGTAGGTGCGCAAAGATCGCCGGCGCTGTAAAGGCTGCGGGTGCCTCTGCTGTCCGAAGTTTTGGTGTTCCTCGGCAGAAGCTCGGCTGTACTAAAAAGTACTAAGCGAGAGGCTGCACGCGTACATCTCAAACTGTGGTTCTGCCTACCCAAAGTGTGGTTCCGCCTATTCTTCGCCTATAGCAATTACTAGCTTTTTTAGCTTTTATTTTACTGCAAGCTTTAAATCAGCTTAAGTTTCGCTAACATAGCCAAGCAAGCAAAATTTGCGCTAAAATTAGCTTTTACGCTATTTTTTTAAGACCTCCGGCAGCGCTATCCTTTGTACAGCGAGATTGACAAATCTGTTTACTACTAGATTATACGGTACTTGATACACTTAGTGCGGTTGCAACTTAACACTGGTAGCGGAAAAGGCCGTAAAGTCTTGCCTGCATGTCAGCCAGATGCCGACTTGCCCACTCGATAAACAGTCAGCCTAGGTTTCAGCGGCAGGATCGCATGTTGACGCCATTATCATCGGTGCAGGGAAACGAAGACCACTATGAATGCCCGGGAGTAGACCGTTGTCAAGACGTTTCACGGACTGCCGTGTCAGAGAACTCATACGTATCGGACTTCTAAGCGGCATACGTCTCGCACGAGGGCTTTATCATGCATCGTGCCTCGTTCTTTTACGTCAAGATTTATTCGTCTTCTCTATATACCATGTCTCTTACTCTGCTTATATTTGGATGCTTGAGCAATTCGCTCTACGAATCAACCCTAGACGACCCAATGTGGTTACCTGGGTCGAGAGCTATAGTCTCTGGGAGATATCTATTGCTGACCTTGGTTGTACATGTCTCAAAACTCCATGACGAGATGATTGCTTGTTGAATTTAGAGAATCGCATCTAGTGTCCAGCGGGTGAGCTGATGAGACTGTGTAAAGAGCCACCATAGCACCATGGCGCCATTGGCTATGATGGGCTACTAATCCGAGCCCTCGTTACATGCTGGCGGTACCACCCACATCTCGTGCACTCTGAGACGTCTCTGGCTGCTGGTGATGGCTCTACTTTTCCACACCGAGCTTCAAGTAAGCGTTCTCTGTGAAGAACAGCTCTGAGTGAGCAAACACAGCAACTGAATCGATGAAACCTTTAGGTTGATTGTTATACACGAATGAAAAAGAGAACCTATCATCAAAAGTCTGCTTTCCGTGCAGTAACATACTCTAATTGACTTGACTTGTGCTCTTTATTATCTTCTATTCTCGGTAATCGCTTCTTCACGTTGTCTTCTTCTTCTTCCCAATACTGATATCCAAGTTGCCTACCACCCACGCGGTTGCAAAGACCGCAAACATACCCAGCGTGATGACGACCGGCTTCCTTAAGCCGGCAGTGTAAGGATAGTCGTAGGTAACAATCAAATCTCGGTCTCTGAACTCGTCGCTTAGGTTGATCGCATTCAAGGTCAGTGTGGTCCTGCCCACTGTATCCATGAATGTCTTGTGAATGCCTGTGGTGCTGTCGACCAAGGGAACGGAAGTCCAATAGTTCACATTCGTTGCGCCTTCTGGGAGAACGACGCGGACATTGACGCGCGCATAGGAGATCCCTTCGGCTATGCGGGGCCCTTCAAGGAAGGGAACTTTGAGGACATACGAGTCGCCCTTCGTAAGTTTGCGGAGATAAGAAGAGAGATCCGCGTTCCACCCGACACGGAAACTGTATTTCCAGCTACCGAACACAGGATAACGGGGCTTTAGTTCGAGGCTCGCTTCCCTCTTGCCTGGCCTGAACCGTGATGTAGAGACATTGCCAATATCGTCGGTAAAGTAGGGATCGACGGCTCCCGGGTGCAAAGCAAAGTTGAGAGCTTTTAAAGCGGAGGTAGGGGGGTTCATGTAAGACTGCTTCTGCCATTCGACGCGCGAGAAATGATTCTTGAGAGAAGCACCTTGGTTGGACAACCAGTATCTTTCTTCCGAAGCAAGATTACCACCCCAGTGTGAAACCTCGAGATCACGCTCCAACATTGATGCATGCGTAAGGGGTTTCGTGAATTCGTAACGCACGCTAACAAACTGCTCCGCTCCGGCTGGAATATCATTGTAGGGGCCATAGGTAAAGGTCGATCCTTGCTTTTGGGGATCAGCCTTTTTGTCGGCATTCAAGTCTGCGGGGAGGGTGGTGTAGTCGGGGACTTCCGCGTTGGGAAATTTGAGCTTTGTCTTTTGCTTCTCCGTAACATATGCGGAGGGAGTATATGCGCTGAATGTATACTGAACATACTGCTTGGCTGATTGGGCGATCTGCGCGGGGATGGGAGCGATGGCGGAGAGGACCGAGTAGGTGATGGTCAGAGTCTGTTGCTCCTTAGGTGCGAGAGGGATAGGCAGGTGGATGAGGTAGAATTCGGTTGAGGTCGAGCTGTTCACACCAAATTAGCTACTGTAGCTAGTGCTCGGCCTATCAATTGTACCTTTCTGTGCCAAATCCAACAGTCTCCACCTTGAAGTTGCCCTTCTCCGCCGCCTTCTTGTCTTTGACTTCCAATCCTCCAATCCTGGATATCAGGCCCGACTCAAAGGGGAGGTAGTATTCCGACTGCGGTTTCGAATCGATGTTCTCAATCACGACATTGATAGTTTCCCTCGGGTATGCTTTGTCCAGGTTCGTGTTCCGGACAAGATTGGCATTTTTGAAAACCTGCGGTGGTGTAAACGCGCTGGACAGCACTTGCTTGGAGACCAATGGTTGGGATAGGTTCAATTCGGCGACTGCGAAGCTGGAGAGAGCTATCACACAGCTCGAGAAGAGAGAAAATGACCTCATCTTAGGTAGCAGTCAAGTTACCCAGTCATTGATGAGGAGTTTGACAAAGTATGGCGCGGAATTGTGGGTGCGAGGTTCCTGGACTACCGCAGATGCTGCGGGCTGATGCGTCGTGTTCACATCTGCGATTCTGCCGGGCGGTGGTCCAGAATTCCGCTCACTTGCCAAGATTCCCGCCCAGTCCACGCTGCTTCAATCCGCGCGGCCGACGTACTTCTGCTCCACACACGACCATGCGACTCGTTACTAGAATCATCGGAAGGCCACGGCTAGCTCCACGAGGAACTTTGCAGCCGTTTGTGGCTGGCAGACGATTCCTAGCGAACAATGGCTTTTTCAGAGTCTCGGAGGAGGTACGGGAAGCATTGAATGCTAACAAGCCTATCGTCGCTCTAGAGACGACAATATACACTCATGGTACCGGCTACGTGTATTGTAAGGAGTGTATAGGTTATCTAACAGCGAGCACAGGATTTCCATACCCCGACAACGTTGCGCTTGCGTCCCTCCTCGAAAGCATAGTCCGCGTGAACGGCGGAGTCCCCGCCACCATCGGTATACTAGACGGAATTGCGCGCGTAGGGATGGATCCGGAGGAGCTCATACGGCTCACGGAATCAGCCGGAAAGAAAAACACCCTGAAACTCTCGAGGAGAGATCTGAGCTATGTCTGCGGCTTGCGTTTGACCGGGAAACATCTAAACGGAGGAACCACAATCGCTGGAACCATGCTCTTGGCCCAGCTCGCTGGTATCAAGATTTTCGGAACCGGTGGACTCGGTGGTGTTCACCGAGGCGCAGAGTCTAGCATGGACATCTCTGCAGATCTGACGGAGCTTGGAAGGACACCTGTAACTGTTATTAGTAGCGGCTGCAAGAGCTTCCTCGATATCCCCCGTACTCTTGAGTACCTCGAGACTGAAGGAGTGGGTGTAGGTACGTTCGCCGACGGCCGAAGTGGAGATGTTGATTTCCCAGCCTTCTGGTCGAGAGACAGTGGTGTTAAGAGCCCCACTACCATCACAGATGAGATTGAAGCTGCTGCAATAATCCGTAAGTGTCCAGTTCTCTTCTTATTCGTTGTATTCATCACTGGATATGATCACTGAGTTATTACTCACACTGGCGATAGACGCGCAAAACTCTCTGCAGATCTCGTCCGGGCTGCTGTTTGCCAATCCCTGCCCTGTGGAAGCCGCCATACCCAAAGACACAATGGACTCGATAATTGAGGAGGCCATACAGCAGGCTGATGCATCAGGCGCTTCGGGGAAGGACAACACACCTTTCATCCTGAACAAGATCAAGGAACTAAGCAACGGCGAGAGCATTCCTGCGAACAGGAAACTTATAGAATCCAATGTGAGACGGGCCACCATTGTGGCTCGAGAGCTTTCTGTCCTTGAATCAAAGCAGGCCGGAGCCCAAGGGTGAGCCACACCCTTGCAGCTCAGTTGTAGCCCTTAGCGCTGATAGTAAGTAGACGTGACTCTACGTATCCATCTCCTACTCAGTCGAGTTCCTCACAATTAGAAGAGCGGTTGAGCATCCCGTCTGCATCGCCTTCAAAACCTTCTTCTAGCTACTCTGTCATTGAGTCAACGCCGGAGATTATCGTAGCAGGTGCTCTTGCTGTAGATTTTTCATGCGATTATGCACCTTTATCCGGGTCACCAAACCAAACAGATCCTCTGCCTCATACGTCGAACCCGGCAGTTATCAGTCAGACTCTCGGGGGCGTGGCTCATAACATTGCCAAAGCTGCTCACCTGGTTGGCCCATCTGTTCGCCTTTGTAGCGCCATAGGCGATGATCTGAGCGGACGCGCCGCCCTGAGTCAACTGGAATCGGAGGGTATGCAGACTGACGGTATCAAAGTTTTGACTCCCCACCGAACGGCACAATATGTCGCTGTCAATGACGCGAACAAAGATTTGGTTCTCGCCATGGCCGACATGAGTATCTTAGAAACAAGCACACCTTCTAGCATCACCCAAACCTGGCTGAATCCAATCAGCTCTAGTACCCATGCTCCCAGATGCCTCATTGTCGATGCAAACTGGACTCCACATTGCATTTCAACATGGTTAGAATACGGCAAGATTAAAGATGCGTTGACCATTTTCGAGCCTGTATCGACCGCAAAATCTACTCGCGTCTTCCCTTCTCAGTCCGCCGAGATCACCTTCCCAAACCACAGAGCCGATATTATAACGCCGAACACACATGAGCTCCAAGCGCTGCACAACCACGCTGATCAACAAGAACTCTTCCATCACCCGGACTGGTTTCGCGTCATTGACGGCCTCGGAATTCCAAGCTCTGGCCTCCGGGTTCCTCTATCAATGACTACATCTCCAGAGCTCGTAGATCAAGGTATCCCACAACAAGCTATAAAACTGCTTCCTTTCTTCCCCACTGTCCTTACCAAGCTTGGCCCGCAAGGCGTTCTCCTCACACAACTTATCAAAGTCGATGATCCTCTCTTGTCGTCGCCAGAGGAATCGCAGTACGTGCTGGCAAGATGCAAGAATAGCGACGATAAGATAGGTGGATTGTATGTACGGTTGTTTCCGACGGAGCGGGTATTGAGGCCTGAGGAGGTATTCAGTGTGAATGGCGTCGGCGATACGTTTCTAGGAGCACTAGCGGCAGGACTGGTCAGAGGAAATAAGGTACAGGATGTAGTGGGCTTCGCGCAAAAAGCGGCGGCATTGAGTTTAAAGAGCAAGCAGAGTGTCAGCCCTGAGCTTGCGGGCTTGAAGGGGCAAATTGGCGGACTTTGAGAACATTCAGCTGGCGGTCGAGAGGGAGCATGTAACTATTAGGATAGTACTTTGGTATAGACAAAATCTATTGAGATCAAGCATTATCAATTACATGTTCATTTGTTTTGGACTGAAAAGGTTTTTGATACTTGGACCAGCACGCTATTGAGGTGCCCAGGTGTGTGTTCTGCCCGCTAACCTCCGGTTAGCTAGACTGGTGAGTAGTGGGGCGAGTAATCTGCTTAGACTATGACTTTCCCGATTCTAGCCGAGTGGGTGCATTCCGTGATCAGGTGGGCCGCGAGACCCCACATTGGACCGAGCCAATACCTAGGATTTTCTCCGTATAGTTTTTATCTACGTTAGATATTTATAAAAGCGATCAAACTCCATCAAACAACTACAAGGCATCTTGGCGGAGTGGTTATCGCGCAAGACTAGAAATCTTGTTCCTTTGGGAGCGTCAGTTCGAATCTGGCAGATGTCGTTCTTTTTTGCAGTTTGTTTGGGCCCAGTTAGAAGACAGCAGGGTCCGTCTAGTGAATGTTATCTTTTTGCACTTTTCTGCGCTATGAAAGGGACGAATAAATAAGGCGGTGCCTGAATTGATTTTTGATAATAGATTGTGGGTGCTTCGTGCTCTACGCTCGTAGTGGATGCTTATCTATTCACTTTATAGTTCCTAACCTACTGTTTGCATACTACGAAATAGTACAAATAACCTTACCCTTGGTTTTATTCTCCTCCAACAGCCGATGCCCATCCTGTATCTGCTCCCACGGCAATACCTTATCGATCAGCAGCTTGAAACTCCGATCCTTGAATTTGGGGAGCGCATGCTCTACTAGCTGGTCCCTGAGCTTCCCCTGGTACTCCTCGTCCCGACTCCGCAATGTACTGCCCACATAGGTTACCCTCTTTATGAGAAGCTGCGTGATATCTGTCCCTTCTTTCAACTTCGATCCACCCATCAAACCCAGTGTCACCACTACACCGTCTCTAGCAACAGCGCTGAGGTTTTGCTGGAAGTAACCGGCGCCGATAAAATCGATGATGATGTCGACGCCTTTTCCGTCCGTCGCTTTCAGGACTTCGGCAACCCAGTCTTGGGTTTCGGTGTTGAAGGCAGCGGTCGCGCCGAGCGTGTCGACTGCAAACTGGCATTTTTCGTCTTGCCGAGCGGTGGCATATACCGCGGTGGCGGAGTCCGCTGCGGCGAGCTGAATACCCGCAATGGATACAGAGGAGGCGCCGGCGTGCCACAGGATCGAATTTCCAGGTTTGAAGTGCGCGACGAGGTACATGGCTTGGGTTGCTGTAATCCAAACCTATACCCATTAGCATCATCTTCCAAAACACAGTGTCGCTAGACATTACCTCTGGAATCCCCGCACACTCCTCCCAACTCAATTCCTTTGGCTTATGCACCAGCATATGCGTACTAACCGCAATATACTCCGCATACGCGCCCCCATACGCTAACCCAAAGACCTCGTCGCCAACCTTGAAGCTCCTCTCGGGCTTATCCCCCAATTCCTCAATCACGCCTGAAAACTCAACGCCTAGCGTCTTTGGCGCACTAGCAGGGACAGGATATTGCCCTATGCGCTGTAGCAGATCCATCCGGTTGAGTCCGAACGCTTTAACCTTGACAAGAGCTTGGGCGCCGGTGGGCTTTGGGCGGGGGATCTCGGCGATGTGGAGGGCTTCAATGGGGCCAGCACCACCTTTGATGTCTATAGAGATCAGAGTAAGTAGATGTTAGGTAGGAGAGATGCTGTACGGACCTATTGCTCGCATTGTTTGCGACATAATGAACAGTGTTGAAGTCTTGCTGTAGATTCTCTTTCAACTCAAATAGCAACCATCCAATCCCCGAGATATTGACCCAGAGTACCGTGTAGTTTGCGAACCGTAGTGACGAAGTAAGGTGAGTTAAAGCTGCCTCGGAATATGGTATTCTCCAAGATCAAAGACGGACGTGGGGCTTAGATAATAAACCTCGGCTGATTAATACATCATCCCGAACGCGCGTCATTCACAGTTCATAGCAAAACACTCGCACTCCTGCGACAAAATGAATGGGCCAAAATGAATGAATCAGCCAATGTATTTTTGGCCCATTTATTTTGCCGCAGATGTGCTCGCAGAATTGATTAGTCAAGTCGGGATATGGTTCGGCCGCGTGCTCGGACGCTGCATGCACGTTTGTTCACAATAAATTGAGAGGTTTCTGCAGAAAACTACAAAAGAGGTTATCCGAAGGAATATCATAGACCGTGAGAGGATAAGAGAATACAGGTTTCCCATTGAAGACAAGAGTGGAAAACTACATGCAGTTCGCTCATCGCTCAAGCCTTTTAGTAGTAAATATACACAACGTCGCTTACCCTTGCTTTCGTGTAAGCGGCGCCGGAACGGTACATGTGGTTCCCAGGTGTGGTTCCCTATAAGATGCCGGAACAGTACAGGTGTGGTTCCCGAAAGTATTGTACCGCCTATTACCTGCCGGAAGCCTTCTCTCTCTTCTCCTTGTCGGTCAGGGTCTGGCTAATGTTGAGACCCAAACCATTGGAGTCTAGATACACCTTGTTCTGCGAAGTTTGCAGGACCTGGGCAATGTTCTTGGCGTTTTCAAACTCCCTCAAATCAACATACGATCTCGACTTCTTGATGGCGTCACCGATCAGCTCGGCAGACCGGGCCTCACCCTGAGCGCGGACAACCGTGGCCTGTTTCTCCTGACGGGCTTTGTCGACGACGAAGGCGGCACGCTGTGCTTCTTGTTGGGCGACTTGCTTGGCTTCGACGGCTGCTGTGAATTCTGGGGAGAAGGCGAGGTGCTAGAAAGGTCAGCTTCAAGCGCAGATGCAAATCTGGCACGGTGACTCCTACCGTCAACGATACATCATCCAGCATGATGTTGAACCTTGCTGCCCTCCTGACCAAGTTGTCCCTCACAAGCCTGCTAACGTTCTCACGCTGTGTGATCAACTGCGACGCGTTGAACTGCGCAACCACACTCTTCAAGACCTCGTTGACGATGGACGGCAGCACCCTCTCATCGTAGTCTGTACCTAGCGTGCGGTAGATCTGCGGCAGTGCGTCGACTCGCGGCCTTGAGAGCACACGGCAGGTGATGTTCACCATCTGCAAGTCCTTCGTGCCGGTGAGGGAGGCAACATTCCTTGGTCGGGCGCGGACATCGTACGTGATGGGGGTCTCGAACCAGGGCAGTCGGAAATGGGTTCCTTCGTTGTAGATTTCTTTCTGCACGCCGCCTAACCTGGTGTACTTGATCGCGCGATGACCACCGTCCACTGCAGCAAGTCAGCGCCGTCCCGCGTAGCTAGAATCGAAGCGCCACGCCCTGATCCAAAGACTGTACTGTACGCACCGTTGAAGAGCGCATTGTTTGCCAGGAAGAGGCCACCTCCCAACAGCAGTAATCCTGCAGCACCTCCGAGAGCGCCTTTGGGGGGACCACCACCTCCGCTGCCTCCGAATCGCTGTTTCGCAATCTGGGACTGGATGCGCTGCCAGGCCTCTCTGGGGTTTGGGGGGGTCGACATGGCGGTCGAGCTGTGTAGGCGTTGGAGCGGTGGGTGGCGCGGGGGACTGTTGCTTGGGGCGCACGCGCTGGAGGTGAGAGGTGGATGATGCGGATGAGGACGAGCGTCGACAAAAGCCGCCGGGCAAAAGTTCGAGAGCCCCGACGCAAGGGCAGTCGCTGCCGAGCTAGGGCCGAGGCCACCACGAGCCTGCCTGCTATGCAGTGATTGATGTTCCACGTCGAAGGCTGCTCAGACGGCAGCGGACCGCGACTTGACGTTGCTAGTACTTGTTCCCCGTTCCCGTAGTCTGTCTAGTGATGCCCGTGAGCCGTGGTTGACAACTTGACAAGAGCTGTTCTGTCCCATTTCCGGCGCACGGATCAAGGCCAATCAAGGCCGTAGAGTGTTCTCTAAAGCACAGCTGTCCCCAAGCGCAGGACAACCCCAATTCGTAATTTATAAACCTCCCCGCTGGTTTGAGGGCCCTTCTTTCTGTTGCCCCGTTTTCAAGATACCCGGTTCCCTTTGTGCCTTTCACGCCGCGCCTTCACCTTACTTGTCGCGTGGCCGCGTTACTTCCAAGGATCCGAGGTAACTGGAGTGCTTGTCTTCAGCATGCTTGAGCTGTCACTGACAATGGCCGCAGACTCCACTTGAGCTTTCCCCTCCCTCTAGGGTTTCATACCACCTTCAACCACATCTTACCGAGCCTCGCCGGAACTCGCGCGCTGCCATCTCCGCCGGCAACATGTACATAACCCCACGAACGCTGCAGACCATCGTCTGGTCGGCCTTGACACTTTCGACCGCTCGCGCACAATATGCAATAGACAATCTCAGTTTTGGCCAGAAAGAGGGGCAGCCAATATCGCCCAATCTGCGTGGGGTTCCACACTTCCACGTCAAAGGCGATGGCTATGAGCCCGAGATCCTCTCTGATCGCATAATTCTGACACCTCCATACCCTGGAAATAAGCGCGGCGCACTGTGGACTGAGGACCCTCTGCATCATGTGGGGGACTGGACGGCCGAATTGGCGTTCCGAGCTGGCGGAATGGAGAGGGGCGGCGGGAACATGCAGATCTGGTACACCAAGGAGTCGCAAAAGAACGAACCGCCGGCGAGTCTGTATACGGCGCCCCAGTTCGACGGCCTGGTTCTGGTCATCGATCAGTACGAAGGCCGAGGCGGATCAATCAGAGGCTTCTTGAACGATGGGTCAATCGACATCAAGGCGCATAGCGATCCAGATACACTAGCATTTGGCCAGTGTAACTATGCGTATCGGAACCTGGGTAGGCTGAGCGTGATCAAGATGAAGCAGGCCAATGGCAATTTTGAAGTTACCGTGGATGACCACCCTTGTTTCTCTACTGATAAGGTAAGCCCCCTTTCTGGTCTATAGTGCTAGACGTAGGACTCTAACATCACGCTAAGGTGAGGCTCCCTGAAAACTACTACTTCGGCATCTCTGCATCTAGTGCGGAAAATCCGGACAGTTTCGAAGTCCACAAATTCGTCGTCTCGACCACAAACGCCTACACGCGCGAAGAACCAGTCCGCAATTACCAATCCCCCGATGCGCACGCCCAACAAAACATCCAGCAGCAACAACAGCAGCAAAACCAACAACAAAACCAACAGCAGCAATACCAGCAGCCCGCAGATGGCTCGAACGTGCCCCAAATGCTGCAAGACGTTCTCGCCGCCAACATCCGCAGCCAACAAGACCAGTTCGCCGATCTCCATAACCGTATCCAGATAATCAACCACCGCGTCAATGACATTTACGACATGCTGGAGAAACGCGACATAGAGGACTCCCACCGCTTCAACGATCTCATGGCTCGGGTCGTACCTAGCGACGACCGGTCTGCGGCTATGATCCGCAACGTGGAGAAGGTGGAGCGCACGACCATGGAGATCCTACGCGACCTCGAGAGCAAGGACTTCAAGGACATGATGAACGCAGTGCATGATGCGATTGAGAATAGCCATAATGCTCTGAATCGAAACATGCTACCGGCAATGGCACATAGTAAGTCTCTCTATCTGAAGCCGAGCCTTTTCCAAATGTGATACTAACGTGGGATAGTCGTTGGAGAGCAGAAACCGAGCATTATGACTTTCCTCTTCATTGCTGTTGCAGTGCAAGTTATGGTATTTGGAGCCTATCGGGTGTACAAGGCGCGGAGGAACAATGCGCCTAAGAAGTACCTATGAACGAAATGAGGCAGGTCTCTTTTCATGAGTTTCTTACGCGTTTTCTGGAGTGGGCCGAGCTGAAAGGGCTCTGTAACATACATCTTTTCACTATATTGGGCTTTCAATGACCTTGCTCTTGCGGCGGGCACGGCATTTCCAGGCGTTTAGATAGGGGTTGATGCGTTTATGAGGCGTACGGGTGGAAGATCAGCTATATCGCGTAGGATGTACAAAATACTTTGTCGTATGGACTTACACGTTACCCCCCTTGGCATAATCTGTTGCTGGTGCGCTGCTGACCATGCCCTGTTACCCGCTGCCATAATTCATTGCCGATCGAGACGGCCTTAGACAATCCTCTTGGCAGTATACAAGATTTCAATCGTAAGTAAATGTTACCTTTGCTCTACAAACCTCTATTGTATCTAGATACCAGGTAATGTCTGAATTAGAACCTTGCAGAGGGGAGCTGCTGACATCTCGATAGAATATAATGTAATAGAATTTCGGTAGTATTCATCAAGGCAAATGGAGATAGCAGGAAAGAACTGGAGAACGCATTCATAGCATCGGCTTTACCTCGTCAGCGACTTTGAACTCCGCCCCTGTTTTCGATCGTACTTCGTCCACCGTCACGCCATCTGCGAGCTCAATCAATGTCAAGCCCTCTGTGAAGTCGACATCAAAAACACACTACAGTCATGTCAGCCAAGTCTATATGTCTAGCTCGTAGAAGCAGCCTGACTTACCAAATCCGTGATAATCCGACTGACACATGCCTTGCCTGTCAACGGAAACTCGCACTGCTTCAAGATCTTCGGCCGCCCCTTTTTATCCGTATGCTCCATTGTCACCACGACCTTGGTGGCCTGCGGATTCGACACGAGGTCCATAGCACCGCCGAACCCTTTCACCTTGCCCGGCAACATCCAATTCGCCAGATCGCCACGCGCGGAAACTTGCATGGCGCCGAGGATGGTGAGGTTGATTTTACCAGCACGAATCATGCCGAAGGACTCCTCTGAGCCGAAGCATGATGCGCCGGGGAGGAGCGTCACAGTCTCCTTGCCCGCGTTGATGAGGTCCGGGTCCTCTGCGCCCTTCTGCGGATATGGTCCTAGGCCTAGGATCCCGTTTTCGGATTGCAATTGCACTTCGACGGACGGGTCGACAAAAGAAGGGGCCAGCATAGGCATTCCGATTCCGAGGTTCGCGTACATGCCGTTCTTGAACTCCTTTGCGGCTCGGCGGACAATACGTTCGCGTTTTCCTGCCGCATCACCGGACCCCAAGGCGTCTTTGGGATCCTTTGCATTGATGACTTTTTCAATGTTTTTGGAGGTAGTGCTTTGGATTACACGGTCGACATAGATGCCCGGAACGTGGATCGAGTTGGGAGGTATCTCGCCCACGTCAACGATGTGCTCAGCCTCCACGATTGTGATTTTTGCGTTGCGCGCCATGGCGCCGTTGAAGTTCTGCGCAGAAAAGCGAAATTGCACGTTTCCGAGGCGATCGGCTTTGTAGGCTTTGACGAAGGCGTAGTCACCCTTGATGGCTTCTTCCATAACACAGCTCTTCCCATCGAAAACCTTTACGTCTCGGGGAGTCGAGTACTGAGCTACGGACCCGTCTTTGTTGTGTCTTATTGCAAGTTCGCCGGTCTGAACAACGGTGCCGACTGCTGCTGGTGTGTAGAACGCGGGGATCCCGGCACCGCCTGCTCGACACCGCTCTGCGAGTGTACCTTGCGGTGTGAGCTCGAGCTCAAGTTCCCCGGAAAGATACATCTGTTCGAGGACTTTGTTTTCGCCGACGTACGATGCGATCATCCTCTTGACTTGCTTGCTCTCAAGGAGTAAACCGAGACCACCGCCGACGACGCCTGCATTGTTTGACACGGCGGTCAGACCGGTAATGCTTGGTGTTGCTTTTACTTGGTTGATGAGAGTATCTGGTACGCCGGAGAGACCGAAGCCGCCGCAGAGGAGCGTCGAATCTGACTTGAGGTCGGATATGGCGGCTTCGGGTGAAGAGTAGACCTTGTTGATTGCATTGCGGCGGTAGCTGGTGGAGAAGCTTCGAGCGAGATTGAAATATGTCTATAGAGTATGAGCGGATTGAGACCTGAAGAGCAGTCTGAGAAGAAATTACCTTTGTCGTACTCCGCGACAGGTATGATGTTGTCCGGAGTATAGTGGATATTGACGGCATAGCGAATATGAATGCTTGAAGCTTGAAGCTTGCGCAGCTACACCTAACTACGCACAAAATTCGATGCGACCAAAGACACGCTCAGCTGTACTGCCACCGAATGTCGAGCGAGCAGTCTGGAAGAATGGATGCTTCGGAACCTTCATGGCGGGCCTGTGTGTGTTTTAGGATGGAGCTGAGAGTTGCGTCGGCATCCAAGCATGAGCGGAACAGTTCCGGTTCCCGCGGGCATATGCCTCGGTAACACCCTGACTATACCCGCTCTGTTTGTTAGTAGAATATTTGGTTATACACTTACTTTCACTAGCCGCTGGACACATTCGTTGGATGAAGATGCTCGAGATAACAGCCCTAGGTACTGATTTTGAAACGAGTTCTCTAGACAATTACGTATCTAATAACTGAATAATTATAGAGCCACGAGCCTCGGTTGTTAGAATAGCTAGTTAGTTTCTTTCTCTACTTATCGATAAGCACATTTAAAAGAGCTAGAAGCTAGGCTATTAATAAATTAGTAGAGCTATCTAAGCGAAAGCTTTATCTATAAAGTATTAAATTATTTTATTCTCTACTATGCTAATTTTTTGCGCAGCTATCTATTTTTTTATAAAATTCTTTAGCTTTTAAAATACTTTAATAAGTTTAGCGCGTATTTCTAGTTTATTATTTTCTTATATAAAGTAGTAGAGGTAGTAGTAAAAATAAGTACTAAAAAAGTAGCTAGTTGTAGTAAAGCTATAAGTAAAGTCTTAGTAAAAGAAGTAAAGTAGTAGTAGTATATTTTTATAAAAGTTATAACTAGTAGTAGTAGATATTATAAAAAAAAGCCTAGAAAGTATAAGTATATAAAGAATATTTATTAGTATAAAGAACGTAACGTGTTTCATTAGTAAGTCGGCCACTTTAGTAAGTCGGCTACTAAACCCTAGCGTCGCGCACGCGCAGCGACGTAGTGCAACACTACAACAAATTACTATACTATACGCAATAGAATAATATTATTCAGAAGCAGTACTACTATCTACATCCTTTATTTTTACCTTACAGGTGCGGGAATTATGCCTAATCTCGCTGCAACGGCCGCAGCGCTTCTCTGCGCGCACTCTCTTCGCAGGCGTCTCGCCGTTCTCACGACTACTACCCTTCTTTGCAGCAATTAAGTTAAATACTTTACTAACTGTTAGAGTCTTTTTAACCTGTACGTATTGCCTTTTACGGGTCTTGCGCTTTGTAAGCTTTTCAATTGCGCTTCGCATACGCGCCTGTTCTTCTTGCAGCAACACTATATTATGCGCTATCTGCTGCGCGCCTTTACTTAGCTGTTGTACCTGCTCGTCAAGAGAGCTCGCTGAGGAACCTAAGCGCTTTTGCATTCTCTGTCAAATAAGCGTAGTCTGAGCTTCTAGCTCTTTTGCGTTGCGCGGCGTCTTCGCTTCCCATGCGGCGTCGTCGCGCTGTGGCGGAGTTAGCGTGCGCAACTTTACATCAAGCTTCGATAACACTGTATCTAGGTCAAATAGAACTAATCTAGCGCCTCTAAACCCTGCGCGAGCGTTCTCTTTAGTAAATGTATGCTCGTAGGCAGCTTTAAAGGCTAGTAAGAAAGTTTCTTTGCTAATGTAGTGGATGTAGTTGCGCGCCAAAGCTAAGATACTATTGCTATAAGAGCGCTTTAGCGGCGCGAAGCAGGCGACGTCGAGAGGCTGCAGCAAGTGCGATAAGTAAGATAGCATGCAAAGAGCAATAATCTTGTTCTCCTTGCAGTAGTCTTAGAAAGTAAGCGAGCAATAGCTCTTGTAGCTGTTAATAATAAGTAGCCTGTACGCTCCTACAGACTTTGCATGCGTATTAAAGTGTTTAAGCTAGTCAACCCCAAGATCGTTGCTCGTCTAGCTATTTAGACTAACTTGGATAACCTAGTCGCGTAGTATTCCTAGCTCAAACTAGGTAGAGATTAGGACCTTGCCAGCGAAGATAATAAAGAGTAGAATGCGCTTTCTCGTCGCGCTAACAGCTTGTATTAGAGTAGTCTATTCGCGATCGCTAGGCTGTAGTTTCTTTGCTTTCCCAGGCTTATCTAAGCCTGTTACTACAAGCTAAGACGTAATCTTGCCTATTAAGAAGCTTAATTCATTAAAGTTCCAGGTATTCTTATTAAGGATACTGTACTTCGCTTTCACCGATTGAACTAAGCTAAACTAGGGCTCGATAACTGCTAGGTCTTTGCAAGCAGCTCGCTGGCGATCGTACGAACGGCTCTATCGCGTTCGCAGCTTAGGAGTACGCTTGATAAACTTATCAACCTAGCACTTGCTAGTAGGGTTGCATCCGCGCTTTTCTAGCAGTCTATCTGCTATATCTTGTATGTGTGCCTTCGAGAGCAGTAGACCTCGTAGGAATTTGTTGAGTATACGCTGCACAATCGCCTCCTCTTCTAGTTTTGTAAAGCGCTTTGATTTTGGCTCGCAGTTGCGTCGAGGGCGTTTCCTAGCGCGTCGGTCTTGGATCGTTGATCGAGAGACTTTGTGAACTGCAGCAGCGCGCCTTTTGCTTTGAATCTGCTTAGATTGAATATTAGAGATAGCGATATATATATTGCCTTTAGTATAGGTACTTTGCGCGTTGTGTTGTTGAAACATTACGTGTTGTTGCCGCGCAGTCGCCGCGCCGGTGTTTAGTAGCCAACTCACTAAGGTAGCCGACTTACTAATGAAACACGTTACTATAAAAAATATTATAGTAATAACGTAAACGATTACTAAGTAGCTAATATTACTAAGTAGCTAGAAATCTCTTAGCATTAAATTCTTAGGTTTAAAACTTAATAACTTTACTAAAAATAGAGCTATCTAGATAATCTTTATACTATTTTAAAGCTCTAAACTAGCGCTTTAAAACCTACTATATATTTCTTAAATAGAACTAGTATAGCTAAAGTTATTAAAGTTTAAATATATAGAAATTCGCTTAGCTTCTAACTTCTACTTCTAGTACTCTATTACTACAATAAATAGTAAAACTTTCTACTAATTTATTATACACTCTAAGTTATTATTTTATATAAATTTTATAGCGTGCAGCTTAGATCTAAAGCTAGTAAATAGAGTTAGATTCTATATACAAAGTTAAGTAGTTTAAAATAATATTATTGTTTATACTTAGAAGTATTTATTACTTTTTAAACTTAATATAGCTAGATTAGATTTTATACTAGAGTACTTAATAGTTTTATAGTAGATTATATAAGCTACATATAAATATTTTTACTTTAGAAGTATAGAAATATTAGTAACTTTCTAACTTTTATACTAGCTGTAATATTAAGCTACACGCTATAAAATTTTAATAAATACTAAATAGTAGCTATATAGAAAAATATTAAAAAGTATTATTAGTTATTATAGTAGTTAAGTAGTATATACTAGGTATAACGCTTAAGCGAAGTAGTTATAGCTATAATAAGCGAATACCTAATAGAATACTTTAGTTGCTAAACTTTAGTTAGAGCAATTTCGCATAAAATTGCTTCGCTAACTTCTAGCTAAGTGTTATCAAAAGTGTTCTTTTACCAAAGGTAATTACGATCGAACTCGAAGATTCCGCTTAAGAAATTGTTCTATGTTCGAAAGGCTTAATAACAACAAAAAAACAATCTCAATTCTATCTTGAATAGAATAACAAAGTAACAATCTGTTGCTTATAAATTTAATCTATGTATAAAATGTACTTAAAAGAGTTAACTACAAAGAATATAAATTATTAAAAAAATTCTACTAATCTATATAGTTCTTTAATTCTTTGCTAAAAGCATTTTGCTTTGCTTGCTACGTTTTGCTACGTCGTAGCACTCGTAGCGCTCGTAGCAACCGCTGCTTAGTATGCTACGTGCTAAAGCTTTGTAGCACTCGTAGCGCATTACGTAACTTTTACTAACTTAATTTTGCTTTGCGCGTTGCTGTACTTTTGTTTTGCAAACTTGCAAGCTTTAACAACTTTTCTACGTCGTTGCTTAGTTTACAATACCTAGTATTGTTTCTATTTGTAACATTATCTTTTTTTTTAAGAATATCGTTTTAATAGCTGTTTTGCTGTGCTGTGCTAGTTCTTTTTGCGCTTTACATTAAAAGTGCTTTTTTGTATAAAAGTAAGTTAACCTCAATTTCTATCGTGTTGTAACTTTTTTTTGTATTTTTTTAAGTTCCAAAGTTTAACTATGCTTAAAGTTTTTGTATTTTTTTTTGCGAAGTTAACTATTTGTAAGCACGCTTGTCTTGCGCGTATCTATGCAATAAATTACTTTGTAGCAAAGTCTTACCGTTGCTGTTTATTAAAAAGTCTAAAGTATTTTTTCTCGCTTAAAGAAACTTGTTTAAACTGTATTTCTTCTAGCTTAGTGTGCAGTTTTTTTTTTTCTAAAAAAAAGTTTGCTGCTGTTGCTAAGAAACAGCGGTTTCTACGTTAAAAGCTTTTTGCAGTAGAGTTTTAAAAGCTTAAAATTTGTTAGCGTGTCTTAAAGCTTTAGGCTTAAGTTAACGTAGCTGTTAGTAAAAAGAAAAAGTTGTTTGCTCGTAAGCTAGCAACGATTAAAAAAATAAAACGTCTTAAAAAAGCGCAGTCGAGCGCTTTTTTCAATTTTAAAAGTATAGCTTCTACTAATAGTCCTATACCGCTGCAGCGCTGCTACTCGAATTGCTTTTAGCTAACTTAAGCTAGTTACAGACTAACTCTTCTCTACTCGCTTTTTTTTTTTTAACTTTTTTGCTTTTTTAGAGAACTTGGATTCTTTGCTTTTAAATTTTGCTAGTAATACTTTTGTACTAGTTCCTTGCAGTTCGTAAAATTCTGCATTAGTTTCTATATATTCTAGCTTTCTAGCTATTTTTGCTATTTAACTAAGTATTTTCACTAACGTTTAAACTTTTGTAGGTCCTTAACTTCTTCAACTTCGTACTTTTCGTTTTTGAGTTTAATATTAGTTGCTACTTCGGCGTTTAGTAGTGCTAGTTTTAAAAGTAATTTGTAAAAAACTAAGTGTATGCGCATGCTTGTAAGTAGCTATAGTTTAAATAATACAAGTCCTTTAACTTTTAGAATTTTAAATAGTTTTATTTGAAAGTTGTTTAACTTGTTGCATAGTTGTTTAGTTTTTAGGTTTTTTTGTAAAAGAAAAACTTTATTCTTCTTTTTAAAAGTTAGTTTTTTAAGCTTTTTCTTGTTTGCTAACTTAGCTGTTGTAAAGTTCTTTTAAGCGATTTGTTAGCTTAATTTGTTGTATAATTTTTGCATTTTAAAAGCCTTGTCGTTTGCTGCTAGCAAAATACTTTTAATATCTTTTAGATTCTAATAAGCTACTAGCTTATATTTATAATTTGCGTAGTAAAGCAAGTATTTTATAGTTGTAAACCTTGTGCTGTTGTAAGCTAATTGCGCTGTTAGTAGAAGTTTAATCTAGTTGTTTTGTAGCTTGTTAGCGTACATTCGTAAGTACTATTCTAGCGTTTAGTTTGTTCGTTTTGTCTAGCTGTTTGTTTGCGAGTAAAAGCTTGTTAATAGCTTCTTTGCAACTTCTAACTAAGCTAGAAACGTATTCTAAAACTTTAATGTAAACAGTTTGTTTCTATTAGTAATAAACTATTCTAGCAATTTGTAATTAGCAACGAGTGCTTTTGTAACCTCGTAAGCTATTTCTTCTACTGTAATTAACTTTTCTATTAGTACAAAATGTAATTCTTTGGTTAATTAATTTACGATTACCAAGATCGAGTCGCATAGCCGTGCTAATTTGAGTTTTAACAATTTTAAAAGCTTTACTATAAAGTTTATTGTAACGCTAATTTATAAGCGTGCGAGTAGTTCTAGCAATTAAAGTAATCTATAAAGCTTGTGTCTTTTAAGTTTGTTCTTTAAACAATTCAAATAGTTGCTTACTACTTTTTAAACTATGTTTTGTACGTAGAGTATTAAGTACTCGTTTAAAATTTGTTGAACTATTTTGTTAATTTCTAGGTGTTTATATGCTTGTAAAGTATGTAATTTTTAAATAAGCTATATAGCTTAAGTGTTGTTTGTAACTATCTATCTTTGCTAGTTGTTTTTGCTTTATTCTTAGTGCATTCTTTTTTTAATGCTTGTAACTTTAGCTATTTTAGCTAATTGTAGTTAGTTGTATTTAAGAGTTTTGTTTAAGTTCCGTTGTAATACTAGGTTGTGCGTAACTAGTTTGTTAGTTTTTATAAAATCTAATTTTCAACTAAGCGCGTTTGCAGCTCTATTGTTAGTTTCTTTGCGATAGTAAATCTTGATGTTGTAATCTGCTATAAACTCGGCCTATTTAACTTGTTGTCTATTTAATTTCTTAGTTGTAGTAAAGCTAGTAAAGTTCTAATAATCTAAGTACACTTGTACTTAATGCCTTGCTCTTTTTAGCTATGCTTTCTATTGTTTAAAAGCGTTTATTATTGTTAATAGCTCTTTGTTGTAAACGTTGTAGTTGAGTTCTACTCTTAAAAACTTTCTAGAATAGTAGAATACAAGTTTCTATTTTCTATCGTTGCATTGCTGCAAAAGTATTGCTCTTAATGCATAGTCTAAGGCATTAGTTTCTACTTAAGTTTTTTTTTCTAAGTTGTGCATCTGTAGCATTAGTATTGTAATAAACTTTTTCTTAAGTTCTTAAAACGCTTGTTCTTGTATTTCTATTTATTTAAACTTTTTGTTTTTTTTGGTAACTTTTAAGAGCAGTGTCGTAGTCTTAGAGTAATTTTTAATAAACTTTTAATAGAAGTTAGCAAATTTTAAAAAAAACTACACGTTTTTTACTATTTTAGAAGTTAGCTATTTTTGTATAGTTTGAATTTTCTTCGGGTCTATTAACACACTTTTTCTTGAAATAATAAATCTAAGATAGCTAGTTTTTGTAACGTGAAATTTACACTTTTTTGAGTAAAGTAATAGCTAGTACTGCTTTATTTTCTATAGCACTTTTTTAACATGCTTTTAATGTTCTTCGAGCGTTTCTTTAGAGTATATTAATACGTTATCTAAGTACGCTGTAACAAAAATGTCTAAGTATTTGTATAGTACTTTGTTAATTAGAGCTTAAAACGTAGCTAAGGCATTAGTTAGTTTAAATAGCATAACCTAGTACTTATAGAGTTTATATTAAGTTTTAAAAGCTATTAACTATTCGTGCTCTTTTGCAATTTTAATGCAGTAGTATTCGTTTTGTACGTTAAGTTTTGTAATTTATTTTACTTTTTAAAGTTAATTTATAAGCTTTTAAATAAGTAGTAGTAAGTATTTGTTTTTTTGTGTAACGTTGTTAAGCTGTTAGTAGTTTACACATAGTTTCAATTCTTCGTTTTTCTTTAGTACAAACAATATTAGCGATGCTATTAAGCTTTTACTTAGTTGTATGTATTCTCGCTAGATATTCTTTTAAATGTACTTTTTTAATTTTTTCTACTAGTTGTAAGTTAGAGAGTACATTAGTTTTAGTTGTAATTTTGTTTCTTTTTTAAGAATAATCTTGTGATTTTATTTTTAGTAGTTTACTAAGTTGTGCTTTTCGTTTTTTTCAAAAAAGCTTCTAAACTCTGTTTAGTATTTAGTAAAAAAGTTTTTAAACTTTTTTTTCTGTTCTTTTAAGAGGTTGAATTGCAATTTGCTTGTGTTTAAAAGCGCTACTTGTTGTATCTATATAACTCTTATTTGCTAAGAGTTTTTTTTACAAATTCTCGCGATTTTATAAAGTAAAATTAAACTAATTTTTTTATTCTTAGGTAAGCTCTAAATTGTTGAACTATTTTGTAGTGCTACAGCGACTTTCTTTCTAAGCCTTCAGCTGCGTATTGTTTTGTTTTTTTAATTAATATTAAAGTTGTGTTGTTGTAGCTAGTTGTACTTAATATACATGTTAGAACTTTTAAAGTTTATAATATTAATATACTATTAGTGCCTAATGCTCGCAACTTTCAACTCAACTTTTTAGGTTTTTAAGTTAATTAAACTGTTTTTATATCTTAGTAGTTGTTCGTTAGCTAACACTATTCGTATTAGTTAATTCTTAACTTAGTAAAGTATTCTGTTTCTTTTTACTTATTCTAAGAAAACTAATGTCTAGGCAGCTTTACTATTAAGTAGTGCAGTAAGCTTTTAGCTTGCAACTTTTGCTTTTACTTTTATGTAATTTTGTTTTAGTTGCGTTTTTTGTACGCTTTGTACAGTCGTGCTAAGAGTGTAAAACTGCGTTTAATCGTAGGTTTAATAACACTTAAAATAGATTAATAGTATAGTAATAAAGATAGTATATTCGTGTAAAAGAAACGAATTGCTGTTTTAGTAGCAATTTAGTGCGAGGTACTTTTAAAAGCTTTGCAAGAAACTAGTCTAGCTCGTTATAGCCTATAGTAGCTATTAATTAAAAAAAAACAAACACGTAAAGCTACTTGGCTTTACATTATTTTTTTTCTAAAAGCTCAAACGTTTTGTAAGCTAACTTTGTTTGAAATTCTCTAATAGAAGCCTATATAGGCTATTGTAAAGTAGAATAGCTTTCTAAGGCTCTATACCAATGCTTCGAACTAGTGCGAACTTAAGTAAAGTTAAAGTAAAAAAGTAGTAAAGTTTTTCTTAGTAAAGCTAGTAGTAAAGTGTACTGCTAGCAGAATCTAGCGGATTTTCGGCCTAGCAGCGAGTGCTGCCTATAGTTTTCTTATAGCTTGTACTAGCTTTTTTTAATTTTTGTTTTTACATTAACCTCGCTAAATTCTTAGATTTAAAAATTAGTTAACGTTAGAATAGGTAAGTTGATCTAGGTTATAATAAGCTATTGTAGAGTGTTTAGTAGCTAATAGTGTAACTATTAGTTCTTTTTCTGCATATTAGCTCGCGTTAGCTTTTCTTTAGCTACTTTAATTCTTTACTAGCTAACATAAACATTACTAAAGTTAGCAATGACATTTTAGACAATAGCAATTTTATAGTGCACTTCTGCGCGCGTTGCGTTGCGTTCTAAAGCAATAGAAAGTACTATTACTTAGGCTAAGTAGAATGCTGCATGCTTATTGTCAACGACTTTAACAAGCGTTTGTACTAAAAGTAGATTGTTAAAAACAACAAAAGCAAAGAGCATAGGTATCTAAAATGCTTCTAGTGTTTTAATACAAACTAAAACTGCTATTTAGTGCGTATCTAAACTAGCTAAAAGCGTTATAAACTATTCTAATTCTATATAAAGTACTAGAAAAGCTTTAAAATAAGTTAGAAAAAGTTGTGCTCGCTCTAAAAAGAGTTCGCAACAAGAGTTATTTTGTAGTTGTTTTTAACTTTGCTTACAAGCCTCTGTCCTCTAGCGCGCCTAAAACTAAAAAAAAAGTTTTTAAAACACTTTGCTAGTTTAAAGCGTACACTAACGATAAAGTAAAGCTTGCTATAATAAAAATAAGCAGAACTTGCAAAAACATTTTTAAAACGCTTAATAAGTATGTGTTTTAACTTCTTAAAGTGTAGCAAAGCGCTAATTTAGTTTCTAGTTGCTAATATGCTTTCTACAGCGCGCACCTCTACTTTTACAATAAATCTACTAACCTTAATAAAAATTCTAATGCTAAAGTTAAGCTAAATAGTTGCGTTTGTACTGTTAAAGCTGCTGCTATTTAGCAAAAGTATCTTAAGTAGTTGTTTAACTAGTTAGTAGCAGCGAAGCTCTAAGAGAACGTTAAGCAAGCTAATACTTTGCGTAAGAAAGTATGTTAGCCTATTATAGGCTACTATAACTCGTATTAACATATTCTAGTTCAAGAAAGCTTGCGTTGTTATTAATTTAGCAGCTAAAAGAAATTGCGAGCGCGCTTAGCTCTTTGCGGATCTTGCCAACGCAACTGCAAAGCGTGCAGTTAAAAAAAACAAAGTGCAAAAAAGTGTGCTTACAAAGAGAGTTAAGTTGCTTACAGCAAAGTTTATAAACTTCGGCTAAAAAGTTGTAAGTAGCTTAGTAGTTCCTAGCGTTAGATTGCGGCCTTTTAGACTATTGTAGCGTTAAAAGCGGTTTTTTTGCTTGAATTAGTTTTTGAGCACAGCGTTAGCGTTTTAAAACTTTATTTTAGCGTAACAGAAGCTAATACTTAGTAGTTAGTGTAAAAGTAGTTCGCTTAGAAGTAGCATAGTTATGCATACATTTTTAAAACCTACTTTGTTTTTCTTTGCTGTAAAGTGTGCTACACTAGCTTATAATAGCACAAAGTAGTTCTCTTAACGCTATGCCTTAAAATAGTGAAATAATATATTATTTCTTTTAAAAAAATTTGTAACTTAGAAAATCTTAAATTTTTTAAAGATCTTAATGCCGACTATGCGTTAAGTAGCAAAGTAAAACGTGTTAACTATTCTCTTTTTAAAAGCACATTGCCTAAAGTGCGTTTCTTATTTCTTTTCTACAAATATTCTTTTTTTTTTTAAAAATCGTTAAGTGCATTTGCACTTATATTTGGTTTAAGTTCTCAAAAGTTCTTATTGTTTAAGTATTCTTTTTATTTAACGAGGTACTTTTAGGTGCTAACTAAAGATTTTTTTTTATTAAGTACTTTTTTAACGTAGTACACGTTGTTCTTAAAAGTACGCAAAGTATCTACCAAAAGCTTACTTTAAAAGAGTATTAACTTTTTCTAGTTGTAAAGTTCTAACAAGAATACGTAAAAAACTAGATAAACACTTTTTAGTTTAAAAAAGTTTACTTAGTACGCGTTGGTGCTAATCTAGTTTACAATAGTGCCTAGCTCTACGTACTTCTAGTTAAGCTTTTTCTTTAGCCTAGTAGATTTCATGTAGCGGTTTGAAATTAGCACCTAGTTACTTTGCTTTAGCAAAATGTGCTTTCTACGCTTGTTAGAATACTTCTTCTAATAAGCGTTTGCAGCTTTAATCTTGCGCTAGCATTTAGCTTAGAAAGTAATTATGTAAGCTGCTATGCTTGTTCTTATAAACAACTATTTGTTACTAAAAAGCATTTTAAGCTAATCTAAAGCTTTTAAAAACGCTTTGTAGTACGCTACAAAAAAAGTAATTTTTGTAGTTACGTATTAGCTATTGTTGTACGCGAACTTCGCTACTAGCAGCTACATAGTTCAATTGTCCTATTCAAAGCAACAGTAACATCGAAAGTACTATTCTAGCGTTTGATTTTGTTTTTTAGTTTAACTATTCGTTTGAGAGTAATAAGCAGAAAAGAGAACGCTTATTAAGCTAAGATAGTAGCAGAAGCTGTTCTAAAACTTTGAGTTTATAATAAAACTTTAGTCTAAAATAACGTTTTTCGAGACGCTGTAAAGTCTTACGATTTTTTTTATTTAAACTATTGCAAAGTTCTTCGCTGTCTAGTTGGCGCAAGCTAGAATATAGTAAGCTATTTTAGTTAAGCAGTTTACTACAACGAGAATAAAATCGTATACTTGCTTTATATACTTCGATAGTAAGAGTTTTGTAATAAAGTTTATTGTAACATTACACTACGAGCTATTAGACGCTAGCAAAAGTATAAAAAGTTTGTAAAAGCTGTGTTTAGCTGCTACTAATTTGCAACACTTTAGACAGTTGTTGCAGTACTTTTTAACGTTTTTTTTTATCTTTTTTTACTCGTATTAGCGTTTAACTTTCTTTAAGGTTTTTTTAACGCTAAAGTAGCTAGCTATCGAGCTGTTATAACATTTCTAGAAAGCCTTTGCTTTCTCTTTCGTTGTATTAAAGTAGATTTTATTCGACTACTTTGTTATAGCTAGTTCTAGTCTATTCTAAGCTACTATAGGCTCTACTAGTCTAGACTCGTTTTCTAAGTTAAAGTCTAGGTCTAAGTCTAAAGAGTTTGCAAAATCGCTTACTAGATTACCTAAAAGGATTTTATTCTTCGAAAGCTTAAGCTAGGGTGCTTAGGTTAGTTCTTCTCCAATGTGCATTTTTAAGTCTAAAGCTTTTATTTTCTTTAGAAAAGTTAGTAAGCTTAGTTCTTTTGCAAGTTAGCTAGCTAATTTTGTAATTGCTGCTACTAGGGCGGGCTTACTGTAGACACTACAAGTTATTAAAGCTCGTAATAAATCTACGTAGATTTCATTGCTTTTCTGCGCAAAAGCATAGGCTTTCTTCATGTAGTTTAGTCGTCAAAAAGAGCTATCGGCTAGATTTGTCTTTTTAAGTTGATAAATTATAACAAAGTTGTACTTTGTTAACTTTTTGTAAGCGCGAACTTGATGATAATTTAGAGTTTTTGTTTTTATAAACTATTGTAAGTTATTGTAGTTCGTATAGAGATTAAACGGAATACCTAAAAAAAAATAGCAAAAGTGTAATAAACTTTTGTTAATTGCTAACAACTTTTTATTATAAGTATCGTAATTGTACTTCGCTTTGTTTATTTTCTGCGAAAAAAAACCAATTAGGCGCTAATGCGCACTTTTTTCGCTGTTTTCACCGTTAGAAACTTTCTAGCTTAGAATTCTACTAATAGCGTTTTTAGAAGCGTTAGTTTTAAGCTTTGTAAATTGTTCTGCTTTATAATAAGCTAGAATAGAAATATTGAAAAAAGCACTCTTAAGTTTTCTAAACGCTTTCTTAGCTTTAGTTTTAAAGTTAATTCGCTAGATTTTTTCTTTTCTTTGGGCGTGCCTGCTTCGGGCCGCTTCTAGTTTTTTCTAAGTTAGTTTAGTTAATAGTAGAGCAAGCTTAGAGAACTTAGCGATAAAGCGCCGATAATAGTTTATAAAGCCTATAAATACTCGAATATTTCGAACCGTGTTTAGCATTAGCTACTTCTAGATCGTTCTAATTCGTTTTAAGTTTATTTTAACTTTTTCTAGGTATACAATGTAACCTAAGTACTTTGTTTGCCGTATGTGCTACTCGCACTTACTAAGCTTTAAGTATAGCTTTGCTTTACGCAAACGTTAAAAAACTTTTTTAACCTAGCTTACATAGGCTTTTTTTGTGTTAGAAAACACTAGAATGTTGTTAAAGTACACAATATAGGTTACGTTAACTAACTTAGCAAAAGCTTAGTTAATGTAAGCTTAGAATGCTGCAAAAGCATTTGTAAAACTAAATAGCATAACAAGGTACTTAAAATAACTATATTAAGTCCTAAAAGCTGTTTTTTATTTGTTTTTTTCTTTAATTTAGATTCTATAATAGGCTTTACGAATGTTAAGCTTAGTATAAACTTTCGCTTTAGCTAACTTCTTCAAGAACTCTGCAATAAAGAGCAGAGAATAACAATTCTTAATCGTAATTTTGTTAAAGCTTCGATAGTCAACGCAAAGTTTTAAAGTGCTATTTTTCTTTTTCGCAAAAAGAATTAGCGCACTAGCTAAAAACTTTAAGCGCTTTATTTATTTTTTATTAAAGTACTCGTTTACGTATTTGCAAAGATGCTTTAATTTTGCTATTAACATGTTGTACAGAAGTTGATGCAAAAAAGTTGTACTAGGCTAAAGTTTAATTGCGAGATTCTGCTTTTTATAAGACGCTATTACTAACGAGCTATTAAAGCTCGCTACGTTTTAGTACTTCTAATATTCAAGTTGCAAACTAGAGCCTTGCTTTTTTTAGTCGCTTGCTTTAAAAAGTGTACTAATCAAACAAACATAAAGCTTTGCATTAGAACTATTTAAAGTTTAAGCAAACTTTGCTACGTCTTTTATAGCTACTTTAGCATAGTTTAGTCTATTTAGGTTCTTTATGCTTCTAAAGAGCATGCAGCAACGCGAATAGTTTAACTTTAGCTAAAACTAATCTATTCAAAAGAGTTCGAGATACATCGAAAGCTTTTTGAAATTAGCTACTACAAAAAAGATTCTATAGGTTTGTACTTTGCTTTTAGAGTTTGTAATACAAACTTTTATTATAGTACAACTATAGATAGTGTAACTCAATTTACTTAGCAATATAAAGAAAATATTAGAGATTGGTTTAAGTACTAGATTCTATTCTTTCGCTACGACAGCTAAAAGAACATTAAAATAAGCTCTACTATCTACGATTGCTTTTAAGTTTTTTAAACTTCTAATCTTTGCTAACGCAGTAAGAAACGTTGAGTTCTTGCTTGTTAGCATTTTACAAAAAGTGCCTACTTTCTTTAACTATAACAAGTTAATATAAGCTACAAAGTAAAAAGCTAATTTCTTAAGCTTTTGCTTTTTCTTTTTTTTTTTTTAAAGTAAGCTGCAGTTATATTTTTAACTAGTTAAAAAATTCTACTTCTACTACAAAGCTAGCTTAGTACTAAAAAAACTAAAGCAAAGTAATAAACAAATTCTAGGCCTACTTAAACATCTACTACGTAGATTAAAACTACGCAAACAAAGTTTAAACTCGCTTTTTTACTTTACTTATAAAGAAAGGTACTTTCTAGAAGTACAACAAAGAGTTTATAAAACTTACATAACGTACTTTACGAGTTCGTGCATTACTTTTGCTAAGCTTTTACCAAACTCTACTTTCTACGTAATGCTTTAACAACAATACTAAATAGAACTTTCTAAAGAACGTTAGATATAGCTTGCTCTTTAGGCTTTTAAACAAAACGTAACATTTTTTTAGCAACGCGCTGCAGCTATCTACAACGTTGATTAATTAACACTAAGCTACTAACGCGTAGAATAGACTTTACAAGTAGATTACTAGCCTAAATTAAAAAATCTAACAAAAACTAAAAAGAGCGTAGTTGTTAAGTATATACTTAAGCGTATATCGCGCGAATTTTTTTTTAAGCTCGCAGCTGTAGCTAATATAGCCAATTTCTTGCGCGCAAAGTGCAATCTAGGCTAAGTTAGCTTAAACTAGCTTAGTACGTAGGTTATGCACTGCTTTGAGTTTACAATAAAGTTTAATCGCAAGTACAATTACAAAAAAGCGCTTTGCAAATTTTTTAAAGTTATTTAAAACTAGTTTTGCCTAGTAGCTAATACAAAAGCTAAGTATAGTATCTAAAATATAAATACGTACAACTTTAACAAAACAAGCTTTATAATAGGCTAGATATTAACTAAAGCAGTTGTTACTACTTTAGAGAAACGAAAACGGCTAAAGGCAATACAGCAAGGCAATAGAAAGTAAACAACAGTTATCCAAAGCATTAACGCAACAAAGTAAGCTATTTTACTTTTTATTATTTTTAAGAGCTACTATTACCTCTTTGCTTAGTACAAAAAAAGAATCTACTTTAGAACTAGGTTATTGCAGTTTCTAAAAAAAGCTAAACAACAAATAAGCTTAGGCTGTAGTAGTTAAAGTACTTTAATAAGTACACAAAAAAAAAAGTAGTTAGCAGCTACTAACTACTCGCAATTAACGGCTATAAAAGCTATAACTCGCTTGCATTCTAGCAATACTACAAGAAAAATAAAATTATTACTATTTGCATGCTTTCGTACTTATTGCACTTTCTACAGCTTTTTAATGTAAGTTGTTTTGCTTTTCTAAAGAAAGCGTATAAGCGCTAAGCTAAAATTTTTATACGCAACTAAATTATTTACATTACAAAACTTAAGTTTTTACTATACTTTATACGCGCTTATAATGCAGCAATTACTTTTAGTAATATTCAAAAAAAGTTTCAAAGCGCTAGATTAGTTTTATTTAACTTAGAATAGGTTATAACAGCTTTTAACGTTTAGCTACGTACTTTATTACTACTACTACTTATTAACAACGAGCTTTAGCAGTTGCAAACTCTAAGCAATACTTTAAACTAGAGTTGCAATTAACGCTTGTAAAAGCAAGAATTTAAAAGTATATAAATAGCTTACTAACGTTTATAGTAAAAGCCTTTAAAAAAGTTTTAAAGAAAGTAGCTATTATCGCGCACAAGTTAGTGTTAGCGCAACGAAAAATAGCTAAGCTAAAAATAGCAAATAAAGCTGCTACGCAACGTAAATCGCATAAAAAAAGCAGGTTTAAGCAGAAAAAACTTTAATAGTTAAGAATAAAGCTCGTTTAACTACTCTAAAAGAGTTTGAAGCGCGTAGTAATAAAAAAAAGCTAAAAACGCAAGTGCGCGCTAAAGTAGGTAAACTATTTTAAAAATAGTGTAAATAGTGTTATTAAGCTAAGCACAACGCGCGTACGTGTAAGCAAGTAGTAAAAGTAAACTCTAAATAATATCTTGTGTTATATTACTTTACACAAAGCTAAAGTAAGCTGTTTTGCGCTAAAATAGAGTAGTTTTGGTAGAAGCTTGGCAAAAGTAATGCACGAACTCGTGTAATGCACGAACTCGTGTAATGCACGAACTCGTAAAGTACGTTACAACTTAAGTATAAACACAATTACTAATTTTAATACACTTAAAAACTATTATTTAGCTAGCTTTTAACTAAACTTTTAGAAACAAATAGCTGTTGTAATTCTAGATTTTACTATCTTTCTTTAGAAAGTTATAAACTACGTTGCTTTAATAAACGAAAACTTTTAGCGAGCTAAATACGCTTTGTAGAACTAGCTAACAACTACTAGCAACGTTTTCGCTACTAACCTAGACGCTATGAAATAAACGTTAGAAGTAGCTACTACTTAAATAAGTCGCTTAGAAGCAACAACTAAACGTACTCGTAGCAAAAAAAAAGTAGTTTAGTAAACTAAAGAGAAAATTAATTGCTGTTGCTAACTAAAGCTTTGCTTTAAGTACGTAGATTTTAGCTACTATAGCTTAGATTACTACCTAAACGCAGCGAAAAAACTACTGTTAGTTTAAACTACTACTAAGCTTGTTTTTTAAGTAGAAAACGCGTTTAAAGCAAAGAGTTTAGAAAACTAGTTACTTTTAGCACAAATCGTAGCTAAAGGTAAACTAAAAGAAATACGCAGAAATTGTTAAACTACTATTTTAAGTTTCGCTAGAAGTAGCTAAACAAAGAACTTTTAACTATAACGTAAACTACTAGTAACTTAGCTAAACTAGTAACCTAGCTAAAAATGCTTAGCACAACCAACATATTTTAAAGAACATTAAATTAATTGCTATCGAATAAGAAACTTGCGTACGTTGTGCTAGCTTTAGATTTAAAAGCTTTTTTTGTATTCTTTTAGTAAGTTTAAGCATTGTGCTTTGTATTACTATAGTTTCTACAGCGCCGTAGAGCTAGTTGTGCTTTTTTTTAACTTTTTCTACTACGCGCTTTTTTTAATAGCTAAAGCGCTGTAGACGCTTTAGTAGCTACTTGCGCTAATTCGTTACTATACTCTATTGTACTACTATGCTAAATCTACTTTCGTTTGCGCAATTTCTACTTAGTTATCTTTGCTAATTAATTTTCAAGCTTTTTGATATAGTAGTCCTTAAGCGCGTTCTAATGCAGCATTAATTTAGCTTTTTTTACAAGCTAAAAGAAGCTACTTTGCGCTAAAGTAAGCAATTTAGTAATAGAATCGCGTACTAGCTTTAATTGCGATTTAAATTTAAGTGTATTGCTTAGAGTTTTTGACTGCTACGGCGTTTCTAGTGCAAAAAGTAGTAGCGAAGTACGTAGTTGTACTTCAAAATAACTAAAAACTACTTACGCGTTAATAGAAACTAGCTTTAAAACTTTAAAAGCTTTTTTGCAGTTTTTTGTTGTAAACACTTTAAAAAACGCGTTTTTAAAAGCTAGTAGAAAGCTTTTTTTGTTAATATAGAAAACGCGCTAGCGCGCTAAGTTTCAAACGCGTTAAAAGTACTTTAGCTTTAGCAGCAAAAAGCAAACTACATCTAGCAGCTAAAGAATATAAAATAAATAAGCTAGTATGCAAAGCGTAAGAATCTTGTTTTTAAAGCAATAGTTTTTAAAATTGAAAAATTAGTAGCTCTTATAGCCGTTCAAAATAAATAGCTAATACTTTTCTACCTAACGCGCTTTTGTATGCGCGTTAAAGTACTTTAACTATTTAAAACTAAAAGCGTTGTTTGTCTAGCTGTTTTTAGAAACTAAAAGCTTCTAATTGCTAAGTATAAAGTTTTTTTCGTACTATGCTAAAATGTAAACGCGCTTTTTGTAGATAATAAACAGCGAAATCGCGTACTCTACGGCGCAAATGCTTTAGATAACTATTACCTACTCTCAATTGCTTAGCTAGATAAAATTAGGTTGAGTACGTTTTTAAAAGCTTGTAACGACTTTTATAGAGCTAATTACGCTTATTTAGAAACTAGTTTTGTTAAAGTTGTGCACGTTGTTGTCGTAGACGCTGTACTTAGCTTTAGTATTCTCTACTAGCTTAAACTACGCGCTAATTATTTCTAGATTTTTCTAGAGTATTCTCTGCCTATTTTTAGCTTAATTAAAAGCTATTTTAAGCTTAGATAAACGCGTTACGAAGCGCGCAAGCTAGTTTTTGTTTACTAGCTTGCTACTACGCTTGCCTAGCAGTTTATCAGCTATATTAGCTACTTTAGATAGAAAAAGCGCGAATTCTTGCGCGTTAAAGTTAAGAATGTATTAGACAATTGTTTTTTTTTAGTACTTGTAAGCTTACAAAGAGTAAACGTAGTTTCTAAGCTAAAAAGTATTTTTTTATCGCGTTTAGCAAGTTAACGGTAATTAATAGTAAAAAACTATGCAGCTACGCGAAAGCTTTGGAATTTGCTAGCTCTAAAAGCTTTAAAAGCAAAAAGAAGTTTGCTTTTGTATTTACGTAATTGCGCGTTCGTAGGTGTAAGCATAGTAGAAGCAAGTTAGTATTCGTAGTTTTAGCGTTTTTTAGCTAGGTTACTAGTTTAGCTAGGTTACTAGTAGTTTACGTTACAATTACTTATTAATTAAAACACTTTTGCTTTAACATTGCTAGATTTAGAATGTAATACGTATAGTATTGTAAGTAAAAAAATTTGCAACAAAGCGCGTTTCTAGCGTATTTTAATAGAACACTAGCTAATTATAAGTTTAAACAACTACTAGGTAGTAGTTTAGAAAGCTGCTTACTTTAACATAAATATTAATAGCTATAAAAAAGTAGTTTAAGCTTTCGTTATAAGCGACAATAGCTTTGATATTATTCTTAGCTAGCTTTAGATAAACTACTACAACGTTACTATTGCTTTTGCAAAGAAATCCGTTTTTATGCACTTCGTAGAAATTCAAATTTAAAGCTAAAAAAAAAAAACTCTTAAATAGTTCTAGAATTTTAGAAGTATTTGCTAAAGCTTTTAGCTACTTTATACAAAATGCAAAATAAAAAAGCTTAACAACTTAAGTTTTTGCAGCATTTATAGCGAACATCTAAAAAGCACTAGCGCCTAAAATCAAGCTTAACTTAAGAAATACTTTTTTAAACTAAATGCAAAACTAGTACAAAGCTTTTTTACAAATTAAAGCTAACAAGCTTGTACTATACTAAAAAAAAATAAACTACACTATTAAGCTCGTAAAAAAAAACGAAGTAAAGCTAAAAGTTCTGTACAGCTCGCTTTATAACATGTTCAAAAACAAACTTTTTGTACTAAAAAAGCAGCTTACTTTTTATTTTAACTAAGAATTTATACAAGTTAGTTTCTTTTAGGCTAGCGCTTTTATTTTATTTGCAAAGAAACTAGAAAGCGAATTGAGATTTTGCGTAGATTACTAGGCACTTAACGCAATTTTAAAAAAAAACTAGTATTCTTTGCCGCTAATTTACGAAACGCTAAACTAAATTAGCAAAGCTAAATAGCTTACTAAGCTAGACGTCGTTTAAGCGTTTTACAAAATTCAAATTGCACTTAAAAAAAATAGAAAACAGCGTTTCGTACAAAATTCAAGTTGTACAAATAAATAGTTTATTTTTTTAAGCTAGCTAACGCACTAAGTACTTTTTAAAAGTATATTAATTACGTTCTTGCGACGCACATTAACATTAACGCTTTCGCGTACATTAACAACGTACTTATCTACTATAATAAAAGCTAAAAAAAACTACTACTAAAGAGTTAAAGAAATTGTTTAGAAACTCTAAAACGCTAGCTTGCACTTTAATATCAAAAAATTAGAGTTTAAAGTTACGAAAACTAAGTATTTTAGCTTTATTATTAAAGTTAGAAAAGGTATTAGCATAGATCTAGAAAAATTACGAGCAATTTTTAAGTAAAAAGCGCTAGCTTTAGTTAAAGAAATACAAAGCTTCGTTAGCTTTGCAAATTTTTACAAGCAATTTATACGCGATTTTTCTGCTATTGTTTTTTTTCTAACGTTAACGAAGTTAACAAGCAAAAGCTACAAGCTTAGCTAAAGCTAAAAGCAACAAAAAGCGTTTAATACGCTAAAAAAAGAATTTATATCTAGCTTGTCGCTAGCTTATTTAACTTAAACTTAAATATAGCAATTAAAGCGAACGCTTTTAGATACGCTATAAGCAGCGCTTTTTTACAAAAAACTAAAAACAACATGTAGCACGTAGTAGCTTACTACTTTGCAAAAAACTCTTTAGTAGAGTTTAATTATACGATTTACAACAAAAAGCTGCTAGTAGTAATTAAGTATATTAAAAAATAAAAATCTAAGCTAAAAGTAGTTTTTAAAATTACAATTTATACAAACTACAAAAACTTGCTATATTTTACAACTACTTTTAGCTTACAAAATAGTACGTTTGCTAAGCAAAGATTTTTTTTAAATACAACTTAAAGTTCGTGTACTACTTAAGCGTAGTAAACGAACAAGCAAGCGCTTTTTTCTAAAAAAAGCAAAACTTTTTTTAAAGTAAAAAGAACTTTCGCTTTTAAAGTTGCTATTTTTAACTTCTCAAACTAACAAGCGTTTTTAATAAAAGCAATATTACAAAAAACATACTTAGCGTTATACACGCTTTTCTTGCTTAAACTTTTGCAATCTAAGCTACTACGATGCTAGCTATTTCTAAAGCTAATATTCTACAAAATATTAAAAATGCAAAAAAAAGTTTTACCTTTTTAGAGAAAAATGCTATTGCAATTTTCAAAAATGCGAAAATTAAAAAAAGCGTTTTAACTTTAAATGCTGCTTACAAAAAAGAAAATGCAAGCTTACAAAAAAATATTCTCGCTTAGAATAACAAAACTAAAAAAGAAATAACGCTAGACGAACTCTAGCGAAAATACGCTAGCGAATAAGTAAAAAGTATTTATTAATAAGTATAGGTTAAGTTATAAATCGCACAGACTTTAGGTTAAAATTAAGTTATAGTTACTTTAGCGTAAGTAGAGATTAAGTTAGAGTTATCAAAGCGTTGAGTTATAGTTTAGTTAGAGTAATTGAAGCTTAGAGTTAGAGTTAAGTTAAAAGTTACATTTAAATTATAGAGTTATGTGTTAGCTTAGAAAATTGCTACAGTTTAGAAAGTTATTACAGCTAGTTATTACATTTAAGAACGCGCAAATTGTATTTACAAAGTTTTGTTATTACAGCTACTATTTACGTACAAAAACACAAGTAGAGTAAAAAAAGTTGTATTACTACAAATATTAATTACGGTAGCGTAGAAGTCAAGCGCGCTTCTATAGTAAAAGTAGCGAATTTTCTTTTTCTAAATTATTATCTAACAGAGTTATTTTTAATTGTAAAAGCCTAGATGTAAGCTTAGATATAAGCCTAAATAACAAGCTAAGTATAAGTCTAGGTATTAGCTTAAGTATTAACCTAAATAACGAGCTAGGTGTAAGCGTAGATGTAAGCTTAAAAGTAAAATCTACATACTACGCTTAAAAGTTAAGTAAGTTCTTAACTTCGTTACATAGTAGTTTTTTATTATTTGCTTCTGCAAACTAAAAAACGCTGTCCTGTTCTTTTTCTTAAGCAATATAGTTTTTTAATATTATAATTTGCTAAATTGTTTAAGCAGCAAGTTAGTGCTTTTTATTGCTAATAATATTCTTAGCAACGTTAAATTCGCGCTTAACTCTAACCTAAGCAATTTGTAATGCAAGTATATCTTTTGCAACTTGTAATAAACGTAAATACGTTTTTTTATTTACTTGCTACTATTTAAGGATATTAAAAGAAGCACTAGCGCGTACGCAAGCAATGCTTAGATAAGTCTCTTTTTCTTAGCAAGTTAAGTTCTTTTTTTCTTTTGTTTCGTTTAGGTTGATAGATGAAAAACTGCTTAGCAGCAACTAAAGCAAAAGCTTTAGTTTTTAAAACTATTTACTACTTTAGAGTTTAGTTGTACAAAACGAAAAAATAAAAGTAAAAGCAAAACAAGTATTGTCGTTATAGTAATTAAAGTAATTAAAAAACTCTTCGTAGTAAGTGTGCTTGTTTTGATTATTTTAGGTTTCGTTTTAAACGCGCAGTTAGCATATAACTGTAATAAGTAATTGTAATAACTATATCTCGTACGTCGTAAGCTTTTAGCTAGAGTCTAGAATAGTAGTACAATTAAATAAAAACTTTTGTTTATCGCTAGTTTTTCTATAATACTTGCTAAGTTTAGTTTTTTTTGCAGTAGCAGCAGCAGCTCGTACAACTGTAAGCTACTTAAAAGTATTTTAATTTTCTATGTCGTTGTTAAGTTCGTCCTGCATACTATTTAAAAAATTGAAAAAACAATTGTATATAAGCTAGATATACTAGACTTGTAGCTTATAGTTTTTACTTAAGAAGTTTATTGCGTTTTTAAAGTTTTTAAGCATATTAGTAATTAACTTTAAGTAGTGCTATTTGTCTAGTGTTAATTTTAGTTGCCTAAAGTTGCAGAAGTTTACTTTTGCTATATTCTTATTATTTAGAATACTACTTACACTAATTGTTATCTTAAGTGCAATTTCTTTTACTAGCTATTTGTTAATAAATTTTTAGATTTTAAGTGCGCGCTTGCACATATCGTAGATTAAATTCTATTGTATTTTAACGTTGCGAGTAACAAACATTTGTTGTTTTAGTAGCAAGTGTAGTTGCGTAGCAATAAACCGCTTGTATTGTTAAAACAACGAATTAATTGCTATGCAAATAGCTTAAAGCTAGGTGTGTATTAAGCTGTAATAAAAGTATATAATAACGCACTATATACTTTGCAAAAAGAGTTTAGAACAAAGATATTCGCTTGCACGTCGCTTAAATAGCGTCTTTGTAGTATTTCTTTTGGTTTAACATTAGCACTTACTAATGCTGCAAGCTTAAAGTATAAAATAATATTTTAAACAACAAAGTTAATAATGTAAGCAAGATATAAAATTAAGTTTTTTAATAAGCTCTAAGGTATGTTCTTTGCTTTTAGTTGCTATTTAATAACACAACTAAGCGTTTTGTTTTTTTTAGCATTATTTGTAGTAATTGCTAGAAAGCGTAATTTAATGCTAGTATCTAAGAGTACTTGCAGTATATTAGCAGCTACAGCAGCACTAGTATGTTTTTCGCGTAGAAAAACAAAATCTAGTAACTTCTTTTAAAGCTGCTAGTTGTAGTTAACGTAGTATTCTTTAACTACAAAAAAACTAAAATAATTAAAAGCAAACTACTTATCTATTGCAATTGAGATTTTAGTTAACTAGCTAATGTTATTAAGAAGTAATGCTTTAGCTTTTTCAAATCGTTTATAAAACATTTCTTAGAATTTGAATTAGCTAATACTTAGAATATTAAGTCGAAGAAATTAAAGAAATTGCTAGAATAAAGGCTGCTTAATTGTTTGAAAAAACTAGTTGCTATATATAACTACTCGTACTAGTTCTCGTTTAAAAACCTAGGTTGAATATAGTAGTACAATAGTAGTAAATTAAAGTTAACGTAGTACTAGCTGTAGACGAGGTTAAAAGTAAACAAAAGTAAACAAAAGTAAACAAAAGTAAACAAAAGTAAACAAAAGTAAGCGTTTTTTAGTAGGTTCTAGATTCAAAGTAGTTAAGTAAGTGTTTAGTTCTAATAGTTTTAACTGCTAGGTGCTAAAAAGCAAAGCCGCAATTATAGCAGAATACGTAAAAGTAGCTATTACTAAAATTAGTAGCTTTTTCAAACTATAGCTATACCTAACTAGTGCGTATAGCAAAGTTCTATTGCGAATTTGCTATTTCTAGGTCTAAAGCCTACTTAGTAAAACTCTACTACATTTTCTACGCAGTTACTACTACTTTTTATTCTGTATTATTTTTAATATGCGTAAAAGAATATTTTACTAGATGTAGTTTATTTTTATTTTTTTCTTAAACAAATTGCTTAGCGTCGAATTTAAATAGACGAATAAGTAGCGAAAGTTTTGCTATGTTTATAACAAAAGGTATAGTACAAAAGCGCAAGTACTATAATAATAAACTATAATAATTAGTATCAAAGTAGATTGAAAATAGAGAATAAGTACATTGCCAAAAGAAAACACGTAGATTGTTAAAGAAAAACAGAACATGCTTTTTTGCCTGCGAAATATTGCTAACGTCTAAGCGCAAAGGCTAAAGTAGTAATGCAACTAAGATTAAAGCTAGAATTAAAGCTGCAGTAGTAGCGCTTTAATTTTACAATTCTAATTAGGTTATACTTGCTAATTTGTTAATCGCAATGTTATACACGTTTTAGGCTGCGTTATAAATAGTAGATACTAGCTATGTTTATACTAGCAACGTTTTAATTTACATAGAAAAGTAGAGAGCTTTAGGTCTGCGCTTTTTTATAAGCGTTACTATCGTTAGAGAAACTCTTTTAATCTAAATACTCTACCAACTTAGTTTGCTCTACTACTTTAGTTTGCTTTACTACTTTATCTACTACTTTATTCTACTTCTTATTTTTATCTTTATTTTTAACTTTTTCTTTATTTTTACTAGAGAACTCGTTTGCTTCTGCTAACGCTTTTCTTTACTAATTTTCTATTTTATATTCGTCTTTATACTTATTGTAAAACGCATTAATTTCTAAGTTGCTACTTGCTTTTTCTTTATACTTATTAATTGTAAGCGCTAGAATATACGAGCTGTTGATATCTTTATAAGCATCGTTGCTATTAACGCGTAGTTCAAAAGAAAGCGTAGGCTTGCGTAGGCTAGTGCAGTTAGTATAGGTATGTAATAAACTACTATAATAACTTACTTCTAGTTCTTAGCAGTTACTAGTGTTAGATTCTCTAGAGTTAACGTTTTTACAAACTTGTGCTAATTTATTTTAGCTTTTTCGTTCTTAAACGAATTATTCTTTAACTTAGCTAATTTGTTTGAGTAGATACGTTGCATAATTCTATTAGTAGCTTTGCTAGCGCCAAATATTCGCGACATTAGCTAATTCTTAATTTTTCTTTTGTTTTTTAGTGCTTTGGCAATTTGTTTAAGAATGTTTTTATGCTGTTAGAAGTTAACATTGTAATAAATACGAGCTTACTTTTTATAAGCAAAGCTAAGTTTTGCTTAAAACTACTTAACTACGTATTGTAAATACAATAACGTAATAAACTAATGTAATAACTTACTGCTTTTTTGTGCGCAGTAGCGTTGCTTATTTAGAAGCTTAAGTTTAGTTGCTAACTGCTTTTTCTAGTTGTGCGCAAACAACGCAGTAAACTTTTTCTTCGCCTTAAGCTTTTTTTTAAGCTAGTATTTTGCTTGCCAATTTTCTGCACTAGCATTTGCAATAGCTTTTTCTTTAGCACTTAAGTAAGCTGTTTAATTTCTCTAAGCAGTTGCGTAGATAGTATTGCTTAATTAACTTTTAAATAGTAGCTTGTAATGTGTAGAGCGCTTTTTTTGTAATCCAACGCAACCGCGATTTGCTAGTACGCTAAAAACTTCGTGCTTTTTAAACTCAAAGCTCTAAGTTTGTTAGCAAATGCTGTAATAAACTTTTGTAATAATTACATTTGTAAGCGCTTTTTACTTTGCTAGCTTAAACCTAGTTAGAACTTTAATTTTGTAAAGCGAAAGCAACTTATTATCAAGCTCGTAGTTTATCTTGTTGTTAAGCTTTTGCTTAATTGCAGCTATTGTATTTGTAATAAATGTAGGTAATAATAAAGCTAGTTGTAGTACGTAGGTAAGTAGAAGTAGAAAGTAAAGTAGTAAAAAGTTAAGTAGCAAATTTACAAGCTAGATTCTGTGTAGAGTAGCTTATGCGCTGCTACAAAAACTACAGCCTTAGCTAGCGCTTTACTACTAGCTACTCAAAATACGCACTTTTGCTACAGCTTCTATAGCTTTCTTACCTGCCGTAATTATTACAAATAATTATTACAACTTTTTACTCTTTATACTATACTTACTACGCATTAATTCTTTCGCAATAGCTTGCACTAAGCAAACTAACTACTACTACTTTGCTACTAGCAGCAAGGTTTTGCAAAAGCTTTTCGTAGCAAAAGCAGCTCGCAAATCTAGCAATTTGTACAAGAATAAAAAGAAACTAACAATAAGTAGTATAAAAAAGCTTTACTGCTAAAAGCAAAAAAGTAAGTTATTATAGTAGTTAATTGCAGCTTTGTTTTTAACAACATGCAGCTGTTGCGTTGCGCGAAATTCAATAATACTAGAAATCAACTAAGCTCTTTATGCGCAAACTGCTATTTAGTTAGCTAGTTCGCAAAATTGCGTAAGAGTTTAAGCTTAATCTACGCTTTTAAGCTAGTGCAACTAAAGCTATACAAAAAGTAATAAAAGCTTTTTTAATTAGCATTTTCGAAGGTATAGCTTTCTACTTGTTGCTAGGTGCAAAGCTAACTTTAATAGATACTAATATTAACGCTATACACGCGAAATAAGTAACGATTAACACAAGAAATATAAATCTAGCACAAAGATACTACAAAAAGTACAAAAAGAGTTCGCAGCAAACGTAAAAGCTAAAGTCTAGTTGCTACTTGTTTTAGTAGTATAAAGCTATAATAATTTTAAATTTTTTAGTAATACCTAGCGTAGACGTTGCTTTGTACTTAGCTATTAAAATGCAACTAATTCTACGCTGTAATAACAATTTGTAATAAACTTAAGCAACTTGTACTTTGCTAACGTTAAAATACAATATGTAAACTCTAAATATAATAACTTAACTATAACTCAACTATAACCTAGAGCCTGTGCGAGATAACTCAACTTTAACCTAAAATCTATGCAACTCAACTCAACTATAACTTTGTACTAGCGTTGAAAAATTAAGTATATAAGTAGAGTTAGGTTAGAGTTATAAAAAAAGCAACTTAACTTTAACTTAATCTCTACTTATTCGCTAGCCTAAGCGAAAAAGCGTTGTAAAAAACAAAATTTACAAAAGCGCTTTTAACGTAGTGCAAAATAGCTTTCTTAAAAAAAGCACTCGCTAGAAATTTCTACTAAAATTAAATTTAATAGCTTTTCTAGCAAACTGCGACGCTAACGGTAGTAAACTTTTTTACTAAAAAAAAAGTAAGTGCTAAAAACGCACTATTTGTGTACAAAACTAATTTTTAGAGCATACAACTTTTTTGTTGCTAAGCACCTAAAAAAAAAAGTACGTACAATATTCTCAAACAAAAGTTCTTTTAGCTTAGAATAAGTTCTAAGATATAGCGATACATTGCGAATTGTAACGCTTGCAAACAAGTAAAACTATAAAAAAAGCTTAAAAGCAAATTTCTACGCTTGCTACTAGTTTTAGACTACATGTAAAAAGAACTTTTTATAAACTTTATAACAAAACTCTTTAAAAGCAATAGCTGTACTAATTTTCTTGTTATTACAAACTAGCTTAGCAAGAATATAATCTTGATTCTAATAGCTTAGATAAACGCAAAATTTGTAGGTACAGTTTTTTTTAACAAAGTAGTAGTTTACTACTAGCTTTTAAACGCAATTGTTTTAGATAGAGAATTCTAATTTGTAAAAAACTTTTAAAAAAGTTTGTGCAAAGAACTTAGAATTGTGCAACGCTTTTTAACAGCGTTTTACTCAAAAACAAACGATGCTACAAAAAAAGCGAATTTAACGATTAAATCTATTTTCTACTTTTTTGTAGATTAAAACTAGAAAAACTAAGCAGCGCTGTGCTCAATAGTTCAAATCGCTATTTAAAACAAAAAAGCGGTTTTTACAAAAGTTAGCTTGTTTTTTTTACAACATAGTTACAAAATAAACTCTATTTAGTTTAAAGCTAATAAAACTGCGAACGTTTTGCATTAGAACTTTTTAACTTAGCTCAAAGCGCTTTAGACATAGCGTAGAAAATTAAAAAAGTAATTAACTTCGCTTAAGCAGCGATAGCTAAAGCTTAATAAAAGCAAAAAAAATAAGCGAATAAATACTGCAAGAAAGCGCTTATTCTGCGAGTAGAAAACAAAGTTTAGCTGCAATATAGTAAATAGCTCTTTAATAGCTACTCTAGCAAGAAACTTAACTAGAAAATAGTAAGTTCTTTGTACTAGAAGTTAAATTTGCAGCTAACGTTCGCTTAGACACGCTGCTTAAGATTAATCTAATTTTTTCTATAAACTAGTTAAAACTTGCGGCAAGTAAATTTCTTAACGGCTAAATTGTTACAAACTAGCGCTTAGCTAGTAATTAAATTAAAAAAGTAGCAAAATACCTCGTTAAGAGTATTACAGCAAAGCAACAAAAGAAAGTTAAAAAAAACTAGCAAAAGCAATACTAAGTAAAATAAGTTAAGTACAATTAAAAAACTTAAGAGCTTGTTAAAAATCTTAGAAATACAAAAGTTTTGTTAGTTTAGAAAAACGCTTTAGCACTTTACTAAAACAACAACAAATAGCTCTTTTAAAGCTTCGTGTTAAAAAATCTAATTTTTAGAACAAGTAAATGCTAAAACTGTAAATAAACGTTGCTGCTAAAGAACGAGAAAGCGAGAAAAATTTTACTTTTCGCTGCTAGCAATACTTATTTAAAGATTTTACTAGTTACAAGCATAGTATGTTTACAAACTTAGTTTAAAATTTATTAAGCGAAAAGTATTTTAAGTAGAAACGCTTTAGCAGAAACGCTTTAGTAGTTTAGCTAACTAGCAAGAAAAGAAATCTACATATCAACGTTTTTATTTTAAATAAAAAAACCAACGCGTTACCTACTCTAGCGCTAAAACTTCTACTATTATTCTAGCTTATGTTTATGCTAGTAAACGCAAAAGTAATTTTAAACGCGCTATAAAAAAGTTCGGCTTGCAAACTAAATATTTAAAAGTTACAACTACTTAAGTTAGCAAGCTAGTTAGAAGCACTAACAACTTAGTTAAAGCTACTCGCAAAGGTTTTATTTTAAAACAATGTTAATAGTAGACTTAACTAAAACTAGTTAAAAAACTTACTACACGAGTTAGCATGCTAACGACATTTTTGAACACGATTTTAAAACTTTTAATTACTTTAATATGCTAGATAGTTAGAACTTTAACAAGTAGAAATAAGTAATTAATATAAAAATGTTTACTAGTAACGTACCTAACGGGTTAGCAAGCTACACGAGTTAGCAAAATACTTTTGCTAAGCTTTTACCAAAACTACTTTTATTCTAGTGCAAAATAGCTTACTTTAGCTTTGTATAGTATAATACAATATAAGATATTATTTAGAGTTTACTTCTACTACTTGCTTACACGTACGCGCGTTATACTTAGTTTAATTGCATTGCTCGTAGCTGTAAAACCAAGTAGCTTTACGTATTTGTTTTTTTTTAATTAATAGCTACTATAGACTATAACGAGCTAGACTAGTTCTTTGCAAAGCTTTTAAAAGTACTTCGCACTAAATCGCTGCTAAAATAGCAATTCGTTTCTTTTACACGAATATACTATCTTTATTACTATACTATTAATCTATTTTAAGTGTTATTAAACCTACGATTAAACGCAGTTTTACAGTAGCGCTTTTAAGTTAGCTTACTTTCTTTAGCGCGCACTTGCGTCTTTAGCTTTTTTTTATTACTACGCGCTTTAAAGTTCTTAAGAGCAGCTAAACGAGCTTTATTTTTAACTATTAAAGTTCTTTTTGCTTAAACTTGCTTTCTTTTATGCGTTCTACGCTGCGTAGCAGCTTTATTTGCTACTTAAAGCTTTGCGATTTCTTTTTGCGCTAACTAGAGTAGTAAATAGATATAAGTTAAGTTAAAGTTAAGTTAGCTTACGTAAAACTTTAGTGCTAACTTAACTTATACCTACGCTAAAACGTTTTAGCGTAGGTATAAGTTGAGTTAGCACAAACCTCTACAATTTTATATTTTAATATATATATTTTTTTTATAATTATAATAGCTAGTTATAACAAGTTTATTAACCTAAAAGTAGTACCTATAACCTAACTTTAACCTACGCTTTAATTACTCTAACTTAACTTTAACTCTAGGTTTGTGCAACTCTAACTTAACTTATACTTAACAATAAGTACTTTTTACTTATTCGCTAGCGTAGCGCTAACACTAGCTTGTACGCAATAATTGCTACTTTTTTTGAAATTTTTTTAAAAGCTTTTACTATAGACGTTGGTAAGCTATTTACATACTTTTAAATTCTTGCCTTTACAAACGTCAATTGCAACTTTAGTTTAAAAGTATTGCTTAAAGTTTGCAACTACTAAGGCTTGTTGTTAATAGGTAGTAGTAGTAATAGAGTACGCAACTAAACGTTAAAAACTGTTATAACCTATTTTAGGTTAAATAGAACTAATCTAGCGCCTTGAATTTTTTTTTAAATATTACTAAAAGTAATTGCAGCATTATAAGCGCGTATAAAGTATAGTAAAAACTTAAGTTTTATAATGTAAGTAATTTAGTTGCGTATAAAAATTTTAGCTTAGCGCTTGTACGCTTTTTTAAAAAGAGCAAAACAACTTACACTAAAAAGCTATAAAAAGTGCGATAAGTACGAAAACATACAAATAGTAATAATCTTGTTTTTTTTGTAGTATTGCTAGAATTTAAGCGAGTTGTAGCTTTTATAGCTGTTAATTGCGAGTAGTTAGTAGCTGCTAACTACTTTTATCTTTGTATACTTATTAAAGTACTTTAACTACTTAAAACTAAGCTTATTTATTGTCTAGCTATTTTTAGAAACTGCAATAATCTAGTTTTAGAGTAGGTTATTCTTTTTATACTAAGCAAAAAAGTAGTAGCAGCTTTTAAAAATAATAAAAAGTAGAATAGCTTAACTTGTTGCGTTAATGCTTTAGATAACTATTGTTTACTTTTTGTTACTTTACTATACTGCCTTTAGCTGTCCTCGTTTCTCTAAAGTTATAACAACTACTTTAGTTAATGTCTAGCCTATTATAAAACTTGCTTTGTTAAAGTTGTACGTATTTTTATTCTAAATGCCGTACTTAGCTTTGATATTAGCTACTAGGCTAAACTAGCTTTAAATAACTTTTATATTCTTGCAAAGCGCTTTTTTATAATTGTACTTGCAATTAAACTTTATTGTAAACTTAGAGCAGCGCTTAATCTACATACTAAGCTAGTTTAAGCTAACTTAGCTTAGATTGCGCTTTGCGCGCAAGGAATTAGCTATATTAGCTACAGCTGCGAGCTTAGAAAGAAATTCGCGCGTAATAAGCTTAAGTATATGCTCAACAACTACGCTCTCTTTAGTTTTTGTTAGATTTATTAATTTAAGCTAGCAATTTGCTTGTAAAAGTTGTTTAGCGCGTTGATAGTTTAGTATTGTTTAAGCAACGTTATAGATAGCTGCAGCGCGTTGCACAAAAAGTATCGCGTTTTGTTTAAAAGCTTAAAAAGTATTTTGTATCTAACGTTTATTAGAAAGTTTTATTTAGTATTGTTGTTAAAGCATTGCGTACATAAGTTGAGTTAGTAAAAACTTAGCAAAAGTGTTTTGCTAACTCGTGTAGCTCGCTAACTCGTTAGGTACGTTAGCTACTTTTTTTACTTTTATACGCGCGATTTCTATTTTAAGCTTAAAAAGTATAGTTTAAACAACGTTGTTTATTTTTTTAGCATTACTTTAGAACTAAGCAAGTTGTTAACGAGATTAAGTTTAAGCACAAAAATATCGTTAATATTAGCATAAAAGTTAAACAGAATCTAAAGAAAAGTTAGAAAAGAATTAATAAGCAAAGTACTAAAACTTACTAGATAATATAATACATAAGCGTTATAACAAGCAAAGCAAGTTATTTTAAAGCTGCGCTTAAAAGGCATTATGCAAAGCTTAGAGTAGTAATCTATGTTTTCTACGCAACAAGCGTAGAAAGTTTAAGCTTTACAAATAAGCGTGTAATTCTTTAAATTACTTTTTTTGTAAGTTGCTTTTTGCTTTTTTCTTTGCAAGTAGTAGAAACGCAACTAGCTGCTTATTAGCAAAGCTAATATTACTAACTTTTAAATTAACGAAAGCTTTAACTTTACGCTAACGCTTTAACTAGCGCAACGCAAAAACAAGCGTAAACAAGCTAGCCAACGCGAATAGCTTTTTTAAAGTAGTATTTTTTTTTACTATAATAAAGCAGAAGCTGCAAAAACGCGTAGAAGCGAGAATAGCAAAGCAAAAGCTGCAAAGAAAGTAGCTAAAAAGTTTGTAGTTAAAGAAAAAAGCTTATTACAAGTGCAAGTAGCTTAAGTTACTACTCTACTAAAGCAAGAATTTTCTAAAGAATTTTTCTAAAAGCCTAAGCGTTTTTGTGTTTACTTTAACAAACGCAAAAAAGCTTATGTAATAAGCAAATGCTTAATAGAATACTTTAGCTACTAGGCTTTAGTTAAAGCAATTTCGCATAAAATTGCTTCGCTAACTTTTAGCTAAGCTTCGATAGATTCTAGCGTAGCGTAAGAAGTATAAAAAGCTCTTTTATTTTATAAATAGAACCGCATTAATTTATTACTTTCTACATTAAAACTTGCTTACTTTGGCAATTTCTTTACAATAGCTTAAAGCTTAATAGAATTAAAATTACATAAGCAATAGCTACGGCTGTTAGCTTATGTTAAAGCGCTAGTTTAGAGCTTTAAAATAGTATAAAAATTATCTAGATAGCTTTATTATTAGTAAAGTTATTAAGCCTTGAACCTAAGGATGTAATGCCAAGAGATTTTCGACTACTCGGTGATATTAGCTACTTGGTAATCGTTTACGTTATAGCAAATTTAGAGAAGCTAGAATATAGTATATAGAAAGAACAGCAAATTAGTAGGTGTATTTAAGTAAGTTAGTAACGCTGCTAAGGAAATCTGCAGCTAATTAGCGGCTAACGTTATATCTTAAGCTAAGCGGAAGGAGAGAGCTATATCAATAGCTACTAGCGTGGCGCGTCGAGTCGCGTCGCGTCTAAATAAAGTGGAAAGAGCCTCCTGTGCCACCACCAGATCATAACTTTTCGCGGGCTCATTGCGACGAGCCTCATCGGTTTCCTGTGCCACCACAACCGTTAAAAGATCAAAAATGGCCTCTCGCCCAGAGCTGAAGGAAGAAGATGACGCTGGCTTCTGTAAATTCTATCGCAATTTGCCTCCACAAGACGACACAGTACGGATATTTGATCGAGGAGACTATTACAGTGCCCATGGAGAAGATGCGAGATTCATCGCAACTACGGTCAGTCTCCCGATGATTTACTCAATCAACTGTTGCTAACGGCCACAGGTCTACCGAACTACGGCGGTCCTTCGCAAGCTAGGGCGAGAGCCAGGCCTAGAATCCGTGACGATGACGAACATGGTATTCCGGAACTTCCTCAGGGAGGCGCTGTTCAGATTGAGCAAAAGAGTAGAGATCTGGCAGTCGTCTGGGAGGATGAATTGGAAAGTCACCAAGCAGGTATGTGCATAACAGATAGAGGATCGCTAGCAGAACTAACGCATGATGCAGGCTTCCCCCGGCAATCTCCAAGACATCGAAGACGACATCGGCGGGCAAATTGAGAATGCGCCTATAATACTGGCTGTCAAGGTGTCCGCGAAAGCCTCCCAGGCACGCAACGTTGGCGTCTGCTTTGCCGATGCGAGCGTTCGCGAATTGGGCGTAACCGAATTTCTCGACAACGACCTTTACTCCAATTTCGAATCGCTTCTCATTCAACTGGGTGTAAAGGAGTGCATCATTCAAATAGACTCTACAAAGAAGGACGTGGAACTCAACAAACTGAGAGCGATAGCGGACAATTGCGGCTGCGCAGTAGCGGAGCGACCAGCTGGGGATTTCGGTACAAAGGATATTGAACAGGACCTTCCAAGGCTACTAAAGGATGAACGACCCGCTGGAATCCTCCCTCTCACCGACCTGAAGCTTGCAATGGGCTCTGCGGCAGCTTTGATCAAGTACTTAGGCGTCATGTCGGACTCGTCCAATTTCGGACAATACCAGCTGTACCAACACGACCTGTCTCAGTTCATGAAACTCGACGCGGCAGCTCTCAAAGCACTGAACCTAATGCCTGGTCCGAGAGACGGTGCGAAAACGATGAGCTTATATGGGCTACTGAATCATTGCAAGACACCTACTGGAAGCCGTTTGCTTGCCCAGTGGTTGAAGCAGCCACTAATGAATCTCGCGGAAATCGAACGTCGACAACAACTTGTGGAAACCTTCGTAAACGACACTGAACTGCGGCAAACCATGCAAGAGGAGCATCTTCGCTCAATCCCGGACCTGTACCGCCTCGCTAAGAAGTTCCAGCGCAAGGTAGCAAATTTGGAGGACGTCGTTAGGGCATACCAAGTTGTCATCCGGCTTCCCGGCTTCTTGAGTACCCTTGAAAACATTATCGATGAACAGTATCGGGATCCCCTGGATGGTGAATACATCTCGAAGCTGCGAGAATACTCCGATTCATTCGCGAAGCTGCAGGAGATGGTGGAAACAACGGTCGATCTGGATGCACTGGACAATCACGAATTCGTTATCAAGCCGGAGTTTGACGAGTCACTTCGCACTATCCGCAAGCGCCTCGATAAACTAAAACAGGGGATGGAAACCGAGCACAAGAATGTCGGTCGCGATCTAAACCAGGACACCGAGAAGAAGCTCTTTCTGGAGAACCATCGCGTGCACGGTTGGTGCTTCAGGCTGACTCGCAATGAGGCAGGCTGCATTCGCAACAAAAAGCAGTATCGAGAATGTTCGACGCAGAAGAATGGTGTCTACTTCACCACATCTGATCTACAGGGGATGCGGCGCGAATTCGATCAACTCTCGGAGAACTACAACCTCACGCAGTCTGGGCTCGTCAACGAGGTCGTTGCGGTCGCCTCTTCGTACATACCAGTTCTCGAGAAGCTGGCTGGCGTCCTTGCACACCTCGATGTTATTGTTGCATTCGCTCACGTTTCAGTACATGCGCCGACCTCGTATACAAGACCTACAATGCACCCGCGAGGCACTGGAAACACCATACTCAAAGAAGCCAGGCATCCATGCATGGAAATGCAGGATGACATCTCGTTCATCACAAATGACGTGAGTCTTATACGTGACGAGAGCGGATTCTTGATCATCACGGGTCCCAACATGGGTGGTAAATCGACGTACATCCGACAAATCGGTGTTATCGCCCTGATGGCACAAATTGGCTGCTTTGTGCCCGCATCAGAGGCTGAGCTGACAATATTCGACTGTATCCTCGCCAGGGTTGGTGCTAGTGATAGCCAGATGAAAGGAGTGTCAACGTTCATGGCTGAGATGCTGGAAACAGCCAACATTCTCAAGTCTGCTACCAAGGAGTCACTCATCATCATCGATGAACTTGGTCGCGGAACGAGCACATACGATGGCTTTGGTCTCGCATGGGCGATTTCCGAGTACATTGTGAAAGAGATTGGGGCATTTGCTCTGTTCGCAACGCATTTCCACGAGCTCACTGCGCTTGTCGATACCTATCCGCAAGTTCAGAATCTCCATGTCGTAGCACATATTTCAGAAGGCACACAAGAGGATGACAGTGAAGCCAAGAAGAAGCGTGAAGTTACCCTCCTCTATAAAGTGGAGCCAGGCATTTGCGACCAATCCTTCGGTATACACGTCGCAGAGCTCGTTCGCTTCCCACAGAAAGTCATCAACATGGCGAAGAGAAAGGCCGACGAACTGGAAGACTTTTCTGGCAAGCATGAAGAGAGCTTTGTACAGGCTAGTAAAGAGGACGTTGACAAGGGGAGCAGGTTGCTGAAAGAGATGTTGTTAAGGTGGAAGGCGGATGTTGAAAGTCAAGGCCTGACGAAGAAGCAACAGGTTGAGCGAATGCGAGAACTGGTAAAGGAGAACCAAGCTCTCCAGAACAATGGATTCTTCAAGGGTATCAAGGCGTTGTAAGTTCAGAGTCATACACACAGCAGGCGTTCAAGATCGCGCGGAAAGCAGGCGCAACGGGCATATCAGTTGTTTGTCAACAGCATTAGCGCTATGATACCAAAGTAATTCTGAGTCATATTACCTTCATCCTACACCCATCAACTCATAGCCTGTCCGCATTGCACTAATCCATAACCATCAAGACGACTGACCTCCGCAGGTCTGGTAGTATGATGCATTCTAGCACAACATTTGGAATGATTGATTGCCCTTAGAAAGCTCTATCATATGTGCCGTGCTAACGAATAACAACTTGTTGCAGCCATCTTAGCAGGAGAGTGAATGGTCACACTCCTTGTAATTAATGGGTAGTCAACATAGTCAGCAATGACTGAACGACTCAAATTGATCAAATAATCCTTGAAGTAGGTACAGTAAGTATGTGCGCCACAGACCGCCACATCCCCAACCCCGCCATACCTAGGTAAATAGATGCACCCCACTTGATCCCAAGCTTCCTTCCTCAACCTCCGCGATCAGGCCCCGAAGTATCAACTTTACACTCCTTTGAGCCCGATTCTCGACAAACATGGCGCCCGCTGCGACATTCGTGGTAAGTGGCCCCTTCTCATGTACCACACAGCACCGTTGCTAAAAAGTACCAGCACAAGCTCAAGGTGCAGCTTAAGCTCTCCATCTCCCGGTTGCGCATGACGCAACAGAAGGATTCCGCAAAGGCAAAGCAACAGAGACGAGAGATGGCACAGCTAATCGAGGTAACATCGCCCCTCGGCGAAGAGCGTGTCCCTATGTTCTGAAAGCTAATACACCATGACCAGGCAGGCAAGACCCAGTCCGCCCGGATACGCGTTGAGAACATCATCCGCTCAGACATCACCACCGAACTCCATGAGATCCTCGAACTCTACTGCGAACTCCTTCTCGCGCGCTCGCAGCTCCTCGACCCTCCACCATCCTCGTACTCGTCCGCTACGAACAACGCGCTCGATCCCGCCCTAGAAGAAGCCGCCCGGAGCATTATATATGCAGCCCCGCGCACCGACGTCAAAGAACTACAAGCTGTACGGGCACTTCTCATTGAGAAGTTCGGCAAGGACATTGCGATTTCGAGTATGGATGGCGAGGGAGTTGCAGAGCGTGTGTTGAACAAGCTGAAGGTTGAGACGCCGAAGCAAGAGCTCGTAGAGGCGTATCTTACGGAAATCGCGCGGTTCTACGGTGTTCCGTATGGCGACGCGCCGGCTTCGGAGGAGGAGGATGGCGACGATGATGATGAGCCTAGTGGTGGTGTTGCGGAAGAGGCAGAGGGAGAGGAGGAGCTTGAGCCTGCGTTGAAAGCTGGGCCTGCAGCTGGCAAGGCTGCGAAGAAGGTGGTCGACAGAGAAGAGTTAGTCAAGGCGACGCCACCGAAGAAGTTGGGGCCACAAAGCCCCTTGCGCATCACGCCTCCGAGCCCCAGTACCGATAACGTGGCCCCGAAGTTGAAGCTCCCGGGTTTGGCGGCTGCGAAGGCAAAAGCTGTGGAGGTGAAGAAGGCGCCGGCGAAGAAGGACAGTGGGCCTGGAGGCAAGATTCCGGATGTGGATGAGCTGGCCAGGCGGTTCGCGGAACTGAAGAGATGATGGGGCGCTCATGTTCTGGTCCTTTGCAATTCACTGTTGAAGTCACGATGGTGTGGAGTTTGGGCACGGGGGGATACATGCTTCTGATTCTGACTCTGATGGAGGGAGTGAATGAAGATGCTCGGCATGATTAACTAACTCTACGCTGAGGGAAGAGGTTATATACTCCAATGTACAACTCATGAGTCACTGCTCATATTTACTGGAGTTGCAGCGTAGTGCCAGTCTCCATGCCGCGCCACTGTCCACTCGCTCCGCCATTGATCTGGTTCTGCCCCATAATTCGTTTCCAGATGCTCCACGCGTCCATCCTGGTAGACTGAGATGGTGTATTCGACACGCTTGTCATTACGTTTCCGTAGGTTTAGTGCACTTGTCGAATCCCCCCGTGTCTTCTCTTTTTCGTCGTACGCCCAGAACCAGCCTCTCAGCGCCGCATTAGCAACCGTATCCGCACGTCTCGAACCCGTACTATCCTCGGCGTTTTCCATCTGCTTCGCTTCGGTACCGCTCGGCTCGTGTTTCCGCACGCATAACTTCTCCATCAGCGCCCGTAGGGTTTTCGGTCCGTCGTCTTCGTCATTGTGCGCCCAGAACCAGCCCCTTAGTGGCGACTTTTGCTGGGGAGCGCGCTCGAGTTCCGGGAGTACGAATATGCAGAGTCCTGCTAATCTGGCTTCGATGATAAAATGCGCGAAGGTGAGTGAGAAGCCCCACCCAGGGGGGATTCTTCGGTCGGTGGAGGAGCCGGACTCTGAAATGGGGGTTGGTGGTTTTGGGCTAGGGTCTGGTTCAGAGTGGGGTTTTGTGCTGAGTTGGCGTGTTGCTGGGTGCAGTTTGCGGATTGCAAGGCGAATGCTATCATTATTGTCGCTGATTCTGTTGTTGTTGGCGTTGCGCAATTCACTTTTTGTACGTGGATTGATTGAGGAATAATGTTTTGAGCGGTTGCTTGGCGGGAGAGGTATCGCGAGGTGTGGAATTGGAATGGGGACGTTGTTTAGTAGTGGGACTCGCGTGGCTGCGTGAGCGGTGGGAGGGAGAGGACGCGTAGAGTAGGGAATTAGCGAACGGCGTAACATTTTTAGTGGAGGGGAGGTATTAGTGATGGGGTGGGTAGATGGCGGGTGTTGTAGTTGTGGAGTCAGTGAGTGGGCATGCAAGATGAGGTCGTACAAGGGATAAGTGCGTTTTGTGTTACATCGGGACTGGTTATGTTCGCTGAACGCTACTATTAAGGGATATATGTTATCATGTTGCCCGAATAGCGTGATAGAAGTGATCGCGGATGCATCATTGATGCTTGGGATGATCCCCCCTGGTAGCATCCAGCGGATTTTGCAAAATTATACGGCAATGGTATCAGGTTGTTGCAAGTTACCGTAACATATGGTGGAAGAGGGTAAGACGATAAATATTCTCTCGCCCCATCGAAGTTACGGGCCTCTTGCACCTATCCACCCTCCTCCCTCGATTCCGAAGCAGCCTTCCCAGTGGACAACGTCACATTGGCTTTTCTCTCCCCCGCCAAAGCTTCAGTCCCCGACTTACTGTTCACATCAGAAAAGAGCCCCAAAGTGCGAAGCATTTTTGTGATCATCTCGGAGCAACGTTCAGTGCTACAAGTAGTGCTCTATAGGCGGCTATCTCCTGAAGCATCTTTCAGTGATACAGTACTAGGTCAAAAGTATCCGGACAGTATGTTCTTTCCGAAAATACCTAGTTTGTCCGGATACTATTGACGGGGCGCTGTAGATCCGAAGGTTCTCGGTCAGAATCCGGAGAGGATCGGAATATTTCGCTTGACCATCGGGCTCCAAATCAGCAGCGCGCCGTCCCTTACCTTTTGTATGTGCCCGTATCGCTGACTGTGAAATATTTTTATAGGCAGCAAATTCATGTCCTAGGCTCTTCTGAAAGAACAGGGGGGGTTCAAGCTTTTGAATGACTAGAAAGTGTCTACTTTCACAGCAGTACTCGGTACTAAGCTGGACAAGCACCGACAGCAAGAAATGAGGTAGCCAAACCTTTATTGGACAAGTGAAACGTGGCATTTGCCGGGATGTGGGAGAAAAAGAAATATGGAGGCAAAAGAGGTCCTTGACACTTTGTCATTAGTTTAAACAACACTCTGCGGAGTCACCAAGGCAAAGGAAGAGACACTATCGAGCTCCGGGACAAGGGACATGTGCTTGTAAGAGTGTCTCGGCGTGAGAAGATGACCGAACAGGCTTCCCGAGGTCCATACTCGCTCCGTCTGTGTCTTGCGGAGTACAGGCTGGGCGTGGCGGTTGGGCACGTGGAGGGCTCGCAGTCGTCAGCTTGCTCTTGCAGCCGGCGTCGAGGAGAGAACAGCCAGACATGCGTGGCACGCTCTCGGTGCAGAGTGCAGACGCTACAGACGCCAGAGGGGATCGTGTGTGCAGGCAGCCCTATCGAAAGCGGCCATGGGTCCAGCACTCGGACGAGGGGGTGGTGGGTGCCGTGGCCAAAAGAGGGAACGAACAGCGCCGTCGCACCGCTGCTTCGGGCTCCCGCAGCGATTGACGGCGGCGCATCTATGCCAGCGCACATGGCCATCGGCGGCCACTCGGCTGGGTCGTGTGTTCTGTGCTGCACTGTGCGGTGGCAGTGGTGAATCTAGGCAGACGGATGGTGTTGTTGCTGATGCAGGATGGAGGGCCGCTGGACCATGGACGGACGGAAGCGTTCTGTTCCTGGCGCGGTCAGCAGCCGCGGGCCTTGCGCCTCCAAGGTTGCGCCTTCCGTCGCCCAGGTCGGCCGTCACGTCGGCCGTCGGCCGTACCGTCGCCCGTCAGCGTCGGCCACATCATCATCGCCCGCGGGTCACCAGCAATCACGACACCTCTCGCCCACCGCACTCTGACTCTGCACTCCGCACTCCCGACCCACTCCTCCCCCCGCGCACCGCGCACCGCACACCTCGCTCGCGCAGCCACGCCCGCGCAGCCCGGCGCCCCCCAAATGCCCCCATCCGCCGCGCGCCCCAGCCTGTTCCTTGCGACGCTCGTTGTCAGTCGTCCGTGCAGCACAGCCGGCCAACGACCGCATGCCGCGTGCTGGCCGGCGCGGCTTCATCCTCTGCTTTGACCGCCATTGCTCGCCTGGCTGCTGCGACGTCTCTCGCGCCTCGCTGCTGCCCACGCCGCCGCCCACCTCCCCCGACGACGCCGCTGTACGCTGCAGCATGCCAGCACGCCTGCCGGCCCCCACGCCCACGCCCACGCCCACGCCCACGCCCACTGAACTCGCACAATGAACGACGACAACGACGACGCCTTCCGCTCCATCACGGGCGCGCTGCAGTCTGCAGAGCCGTCGCCCGCCCTGGCTGCATCCACCACCACGCCGCCGACCATGGCCTCCACGCGCGCATCCTCGGCGAATAGAGCTCCTCCGCCTGGCCCTGCCTCCGAGGGCGGGCCTGCTGTCCCCACACGACATCAAACGGACAATGGCGTACGGTCGCTAAACGCGTCTGCCTCGCCGTCGACGACCACCTCACCACGCTCCTCACGAGGCACCTCGCCTACCCGCCCCTCGCAACGTGGCCCAGCATCGGCTGGTCCCCTCCCCAAGCCAGGCCTGCGCTCCCGCAAGAGCAGTGCGGATGCCAGTCCCAGCCGAGGCCCCAGTCTTGCCGGTCCAAGCAACACCGTCCCCTCTGCGGCCGCCATCCAGCGGGCCCTGTCGGCAGCAAACATACCCCAGCTACCGCCTGCATCCTCTCAGGACCCCCCGAGAGCTCCCAGGCCCTTGAAGCCGGCTTCAGGTACAAACTCTGGGGATACGACGCCCCATTGGCCCATCTCACCGCGATTAAAGTCCCCGCCCCCCACAACCGACTCCCGTTCGCGCTCACGGAAGAACTCGTTGCGTACCCAACCAAAGAAGGTGGAATCTCCTTCGACACCATCAATCATCGTCCAGAGCTCCTCACCAGCTCCCGCCTCGCGCATTCCAGTGAGGGATGAGATGGTAAACAGTGATCCGGATGAACCCACACTGAGCATGAAACCGTCGACCAGGGGGGCTAGTGGTGCCGCTCCAAAGCTCGAAACTGTTCAGGAATCCAGTCTACCCACAACGCCCGGTTTTGATGAGCTTGATGTGCAAATGTAAGACCCCGTCGGGTGACATGTCATAGTGAATGACCACGGATGTTGCCGAGTGAAACCAACACCGTATGATGCTAATTATGTTGCAGTCCACCTTCTGCCGCAGAAGACCCGAAACATGATGAAGAACGGAATGACGTCACATCGTCGAAAGTCACAGAAGACCTCAGCGCAAGCTCCACAAAACACGCCGAGAGCGGCAGTGACGGCGGACTCCAAAACGACAGAAACAGGATGCAGGAGCCGCGATCCGCGTCCTCGCAACGAACAAACACCCTCCATTCGAAGCCTTCAATCTCGTCACTCTCTACGATCAAATCTCGCAGCGAATCGCGCAACATGACAGTCGAGACGGAGACGGTGCCCTCTGTCGCACAGGCAACTCTTGGGAACCAGGAGCGTTCAGCTTCGGGACGCGGGGATGGCAGCCTGCGGTTGAAGCCGAGCAACGAAACAATCAGGCCGAAGAAAGTAAATAAGCTGCCCAAACGGAAAGCACAGTCGATCAACGCTGGCACTGGTAGGTCTTCGCGCATTTCATTCAACCATTACCACCCGAGCAGGCCAGACGTCGGCCCCCGCTCGACTACGACCACTTCACTTGGGAGTCCGCTATCACACCACTCATATGATGACCGCCGCTCAATTTCAACATTGTCCCCGCCAACCCCGGACATTGCAACACCAAAACAACCGACTCGCTCTCCCTCTTCTTTGTATTTTTATTCAGCGACTAACGTAAGCCATCAAAAAGCTTCTTCCAAGGCAGATGTATTCGAGCAGAAGGTAGCCAGTGCAGTCGATGAGAACTCGTCAGACTCAGACGCCACCTTCATATACGAATCAAATCCACCCGAGCAACAGCCGCACCGCAGCCGACACCATCACTCTCGGACTCCCAGCATGACCTCGATCGTAAGTCTCATTGACCCAAGGACGGCAATTCGAGATACGCACAAGAACCCGGGAAAGAAGGCGAGCATGAAATTTGCGAACCCATACAACAATCCTAATGTTGATTCCGATGCCACCGAGCGCGGCGAGGGAACAATTCGAATCGGATCAGGAAGAGTAAGCGGAGGCAGTCATCATCATCATATAAGCCGCCACGGTCAAGGTCGCGGAGCTCTTAACCACGTCGTTGCCGACAGTGACTCGTCGATTGCCCAGCCGTCGCGGATAAGGGGAGCATCTTCTCGCCATCCGTCGCAGCCTAGCAGCCCTCGCTTCCACACTTTCAATATGGGGAATGGAAACGGAAATGGGACCGTTAACGGCCATGGTAATCGGAAACAGGGGGAGTTTTCAGTATATGATATCGACACAGAGCATACAGCCGACGATGAGCGGACCCCTCTGATCACAACACTACGAAGTCCTCGAGTTCGGACCCCTCGGAGACGCGATAGCATAACATTACGCCATCTGGAACGTCGGCATCGTCGTAGCGACGGTCGGTGTCGACAGTGCTCAGGAGCTTTAGCACTTTTTGTTCTTGTACTCTTAATAGTGTTCATGTTCTTGGGACTCCTCTATGCAACTACGAAGCCTCTCACGAACGTGGAGGTATGCGCGATACGGAATGTTATTGCGAGTCAAGAAGAGCTTATGCTAGATCTTGTCGTTGATGCCGAGAACCCAAATATCGTTGGTATCACGGTGGCGGACATGGACGTCAATATTTTCGCTAAGAGCAAGCATGTTGGTTCTGATAGATGGTGGCGAGAGCACGGCAATGGAGACCACCACAATGAGGAAGATTGGAACCCCATCAAGGCTGCGAATTCCGATATCGAAGCTGTTATTCCTATCGTCCCTGGTGGCATCGATGAAGGAACAGACCCCATCGACGATCCTGAAGCGGGCGAACCGCGCACCATGCTTCTTGGTCGCATTTTCCACTTTGACTCTCCTCTCAATTTTGATGGTACATTCTTCAATCGGCACCGTGTTGAGTCACTCGGGGAGATGCGCCTATCGAAGCCTGGCAACAAGACTGAGGCTGGGGGAACAGAACGCTGGGAGGAAGTACTCCAATACCCATTTGAGCTAATTGTGAGAGGCGTTTTCCAATACCAGATCCCACTCAGTACCCAAGCACACAAGGTACCAATCACTGCGTCCTATTTCTACGACCCGGATATGGAGAAGAAGAAGTTCAAGGCCATCGGGCCCTCAGAAAGAAAGAGGAGGATAGAACCAACACCAAAACCTGTAACATCAAAGCCAGTTGGTCGATTTGACATCCGCGGGCGACCATTGCCGCTGTCGAAGCTCCACTAGGCCATATATATCCTTGTGTATTACATTTGGCATGAGAATGAACGAAAAGCCGGCTCGGAACAGAAAATCAGATACCCTCACCCACGGATTTACGACCTATAGATTTGGCGGCATCGGTGCCCACATCAAACCGACCGCACTGGCTGGACAGCCTTTACGAGTTTCTTTACCTTTCTAGCCGCGTTATTGGCTAACTGTGGCATTTCCCACGTTTACGAAGAGAGTACCGGCGGCTTATGTTTGTGGTTTCCGAGTGGTTGAGTGTGGTGTTATTTATGATGTTGTGTTACTATTAAGGATTCTTCTATCCGCGCAGATTTCCTTGCCCGTTTTCGCGCTTCTTAGGAGGAACTTGTGTTCCATTACACTCTTTTTGATCCCTCCTCTTTGTTCACACATGTTATACGTTCCATCAACTGGCTGAAGATACTGTCCACCCAGCGCAAGTCGAAAAAATAATACATGCATGCTCGGATCGGAGTGGGATTCCTTCAATCTCTCAAGATTTGGCCGGCTACTAGGGAATGGGGCGGGGCATAGGCGAAAAGCATCCAGCGACAGGCTGCTCGTAGCGCACATGCATTCGGCGTTTTCACTTTACACGTTACTTCGGCATCAGATTGTATTGGTACGATGAGTGGGATGGAGCGGAGAGGAGTGGTGCTGTGGTGGCGCAATCTATTGGCGTGAGTGAGGCGGATTGAGGCGCGGAGATGAAAATGGTCTGAGCACGTGTCTATCGTGTCGGCTGACCTGGGCATTGCACGGAGGTGAGTCGATGACTCTGCGACGGCAGCGACTGCAGGATGAGAAGGAGCAGGAATATGGAAAGGCGGTGGGTGGTTGATAGGCTAGTGGGGCGACTGTAGATAGTGTGGTTCTCGAGGCCAGGCAACGTGGGCTGCCTGGCCTTTGCCACTGCCAGGCTGCCATATGCGTAGGGGGGGAAATCAGTGATATCATCATCAAAGGTCATTCGCAAGCAGTGTAAATCAATCATGTGAAGTAAGCAAATTATTTTGGAATAGTCTTACTTTGGCAAGCAGATGATGGACTTTGCCGCACGGTGGTAATTCCCTGTTCAGCTGTACTGGTATCAGTGTCGGGAACTGTTTTTAGTATCGACTAGCATTAAGAGAGCGTGGCGTGAGCGAGCTACGAGGCTCGCTGTTGTTATTGGGGTTTTGTCTCGTCGTGTGCGTGTATCTCTACTACTCATAGGCCACGACCTACTATGGTGGGCAGTGAGGAGGAATCTGGGTCGTTTAGTGTGTGTGCGAGAACGTAGAAACATGCTTCTTTTCTTGGACATGGGGCATATATTAGATAAATTAGGAGTTGCTAAATAGTGTAGTTATGCAGTACGCTGTAGGATCAAAGCCGCCTGAACTTTTTGGCCACCCTTTGCCTAGACATTAGTTTGTCAGTTTCTGGTGTTGGCGTGCTTTCCTACCTTTCTTGGTCTTCTTCCAGCGCTTCTCCCTCCTGACTACTACATCCCACCCATCCAAGAGGTCGTCGTATTCTTCGTCGTTGCATTCGGCATCGTCGTTGAAAGTCTGCGCAGCAGCTTCTTTGTCGCCGCCTCCAATACGTAGGATATGGTCTTTGGGCTCGATCATCGCGGGAGCTCGCGTCTTAGCAGTCGATTCCTTGACTGGTTCATGATTAGTGACAGGAGGAGGGGTCGCTCGGAGTTTGTCGGCGTACAAGGGTTCTTCGAAATAGGGATAGAAGTCTCCGGGCATCATGTCAAGACCGGTAATGAGTCTACATGCCTCCCAGTATACAGCTTCATCCTCCTTGGCTTGGGTAGAGGAAGGTTTAGTAGACGTGGAACCGAAGGGAAACCACCCCCACCACGACTTGGTAGTGGTCTTCTGCTCGGACTTACCAAGCTGGACAGCTTTGGATTTCACCCGATCCCCAGGGCGTTCCTCTAGAAGGCTCTGGTCATAGTCGTCCGGCAGGTTAGACGTGTCGCCTTCGGGCACCTCTTCGACACTTTTGATATCGTAGTTGAACGCGTCTTCGCCAGTCCTGAACTTGCGTAGGAATTCGGGGAAACCGGTCACAGCCTTGTCGGGACGTCCTCGTCTAGAGGCACAATACTCGGAGATTTCGGCCGTCGGTAACTTGCTAAGCTTGGGGAACTGGTCCCGAAAAGCCCCTGCGAACCTGTCAGTGGCATCCTGGGTGAAATCGCAGCATTGGTCCGTACCGAAGATGCGCTTGAATGTCTTCTCGGCAGTGAGCTTCGTAGCGTAGCCTATCTCAAATCGCCTGTCTACGCGTCCTGCGCGATATAGGGCCTTGTCGAGGGATCTTGGAGCATTGGTAGTCATGATGAGCAACCGGCCCTCTTTGGCACCCACTCCATCAATCACATTGAGAAGGCCACTCAATGTGATTTGCTTGGGGGCCTTTGGAGCAGCGGGTGCCTGCTGGATATTTGCACTTGAGTGGTAATTTGTACCTGGATGTTTGCTCTCCATCATCTGACTGATCAGTCGCTGGTTTTCAGCGGCTTGCTTGGTCAATGCCGACTGGACTGCAGTTTCAATCGCCTCGTCTACGGCCTGCTTAGTCGAAGCTGACCGTGGCTCTTCATCATTACGAGTGGTTCCAGCACAGTCAATGTCTTCGAGGAGTACTACACATTGAGCTGGCAGCTTCTCGAAAGTTGCCTCTAGTTCGCTATCGTCCATGCCCTTAAGAGTGATCTTTATGAGCGGCACATTGGCATTAGACGCGATAGCACTGGATAGAGATGACTTACCGGTGCCTGGAGGCCCATAAAGAATATAGCCCCTGCGGTATGGAGTTCCAGCAGCCTCGTAAAAGCGCTTTGAGCTTGGATGAAAGAAGCGCTCAGAATCTTCTCGAATATCCGTTAGCAATTCATCTTCTAGATCGATGGTCGACATGGGCCTTTTAAGTTGGTCCACTTTACTTTCTCCGTTCCCAGGGAAGTATTTTGTAACCTGGAGCTTCTCACTTTCTCGATTGAGTTGCTCGCAGTGGGTAATGAGGGCTTCAATGGGCTTGGTGGTCCGCCCAAAGCAGCACAAAACCATCTTTCCGTTACCTGAACTAGATCCATAACGTTGTTCATAATCATAACTGTTATAGCCTCCGGAATTGTCGTCGGGAGGAGAGTCATCCTTGTTGGCAAAAGAACCTTCTGTCTGAAGAATAAACAATGTACCGTCATACCAAAAGAACCGTGGGGAAGCTTCCGAGGAAGACTCGTGGGTATCGTTGTCGACAAAGTTAACATGCTGACCTCCAAACATCAGTCCTGAAGTAGCTGAGGATGTGCTCTGTTTAGAGGCTAATTCTATGATGCTTTTACCAATCCAATGGCTCTCGATTGTCACAGAGCTTGTGACTTGGAAGACGGTCTTGTCGACTACAGCTGGCAATTTCTCCTTTGCAGCAGAGTACAACATGAAGCTGGTCACTAACCACTGCACATCGAAGCCAGCCCGTGTTTTGAAGCTCTGACGAGCTGTTTCGAAGAATCGAGATTCGACATAGGGCTTCATCCAATTCTCGGTACCGCCAGTGAGGATGCCAATGACCCAAGCCTGGAATGTAGTTGGCAGTGATGGATCCGGCCCATCGTGCCACTGGTAATCGCTGTCCTGACACTGGTCATTGTCAGTCTCATATCCTCGATTGCGCTGTTGGGGGAAGCCGCCTCTACCTCTACGGTTCCCCCGGAAAGGCATGTCGAGACTAATTAGAAGTTTTTCTAGATAAGATAGATGCTAGCACCGCCCGCATATATACGATTAGCGCCGAAAACGAACATTGTTACAATTGACATTGTGGACGACATTGCTTCCGATGCTGCTGATCCTGACAAAGAAGCCGTGCTGTGTTCACAAAGTTCTCTCAAGCAACAGTTCCTAGAGGTTTTTCTGGCCGGCCGCAAAGCATTCTGAACATTGGTAGATACGATAACGCATCGTACAGATGGCTTGAGCCGTAAGCGGTTCGTCTGACTTTTCTTGCACTTCAGGTCGGATGAATATTTGGGAGGCCCAGCTTGGATTGTGCAGCTTGTGCCAATCCGGACTAGCCGTCTTTGTCATAGTACCTACCCAGGATACCGGCCACCTCAAGGCTGTCTCTCACACCTCACGTCTCACGAACATCAGTTCATTGCTGTGTAGGGATGCACCCGCAGCCCCAGGAACCGTGACGCCTGATTCATGCCCCTGCCTATATCATGCACGCACTTTCTGGGAGACCGTCTAGTATTGAATCGAACGGCAAACTGCACTCGCTTTGCACTATGTCTGCTCGTCCTCTCTCACAACGGCTTCTGTTCTTCAATCCATCTTTGAATACCGATGCGAAAGACCCACTATCGTTGTTGAGCAATGATCAGATCTTCGTCGCTATTTCGTTCTTTTCTCATTTGTACATGTTTCATAATATGGGGAGGTGTGAATGGACAGATGATAGGTCGTTATAAGGACAGGGAACAACTCTGGCCACGACAGAATGGTAATGGGAATAACAATAATAAAAACGACAACAACAACAATAATGGACCGAATACGAGCGCGTTCAATATCGAGAACGGTCGCATATTCACTCCTGGTCTTGGGATAATACTAGCTGTAGGTCGCGGTGCCTGAAAACACACGGCGTACAACGACGGCTAATTGTGCTGAATAGCCCCAACCCTTGACCCCCATGGGCGGCGATTTCCTACATATCGCCATAGATGTTTCCGGCGACGGCCAACTCCAAGTACCTCCGCGAAATCGAGATGATCGACTGGCGCAGGTCTTCAACTTTACCATGTTTCTGACAAGCAACACACTTCAGAAGAACTTTACGATATCCAACATCACTACCGATACGCCTCCACTCGCAGACATCATGAACCAGGAGCCCGGGCAAACAGTAAAGCACATCAACTTTGAATGGCCAGATTGCTTGGTTGGGGACGGTCAGGACAATATTGAAGACACCGCTCGAGGGGATTACAACATAACCATTCACCAAAACTTCCGACTCGCTGGTAGTGATCATTACAGCATCTTTAATCTCCCAATCTCGGTCACAAATAGCATTCAACAGTTTCCAGGCGCAAGCCAACTACTCACGAAGCCACCCCCGGGTCCATTGAACGCAAATGGTGGACGCATAACTTGCGACTTGATCTCCAATCCGCTGCTGGATATTTCCGAACTCGTCGCGAGTGTGAACAATCCGCCAGGGCAGCCATACCGCGACATCGCTATTGAGACCGCCGGTAGCGGGCAAGGTGGCCAAATTGGCGACCCAGGAAACGCAAATCCGAATGCAAACCCCAACAATCCCAATTCTAATAACCCTAGCGGTAATGGAGAGGGCATTGGTGCTCGTCCAGGCGGGGGATCGCAAGGAGAGCTGGGAGATGCACTTAAGAATGCCAGTGGGCGATACTGGGCCGTGTTAATCATGGCGGCGATGGCGGTTCTTGGGGATTCCGCGTTATCGTGACGTGCGATTGACGAAGACACGAATTAAAACTTGATCGGAGAAAGCAGACGCTATATTGTCAAAGTTATAGTCACAATCAGTACGAATGCATACAACTGAGGCAGCACTGGTTTGCTGACAGTGATACTCCAGGCTGTAGTCACATTACTAGCATTGCCTTATCTTACCTCTATCATTCCTTTACTATTATCGCCAAACAATAATTCACAGCAAGATTGTATGCTGTCTATGTGCCAGTGTCTAATAATCTCCAACATACCGTCCAAGGTGCGCATAAGCATTTCCACTGTACATGGATAGCATGTCATGCGCAGGTATCCGTAACAGTAGCCATTACAGCGTGTTCCCACATCCGACGGAACAGCTGAATCATTTCATGACTCAGAAGAACAGCCGAAATGTTGATTGTGCTCAAAAACATTTTGGATAGAGAGCGTCGATTGGTCTCGGGATTCGCATAAAGATCGTCACCGAATCAAGGCGTTCTGTCGGACGCGGGAAGACGCTATAACCCCAGGTTTCATCCTCCGACGAACGTGGTTCATGCGGCCGCGCATGTTCCAGCCCTATTAGTACATGTAACATTAAGTCCGCTGGACTTGGTGCGGCGAGGCCGAAGCAATTGTGCAAGAGTGCAAGGCCGAGAATAGGCAGAGGTTGGTATAAATTTACTATGTGATTACGCAGCTATTCGGCATGGGCTTGACCCGATCTGCATGCGAATAGGTAGGCCACCATAGCTGACGCTGTAGAAGTAACGTAAAATGCGTCTTGCTACTTGGTCGAAGCAGGTCTCGGTTCCATACACGCCGTTATAGTGAATCTTCGATCTTTTGCATCCTTGACATGGTCTTATTCCACTTCTCCCACTCTCCATCAGGCAGCTTACCCTTGAGCGGCAACCTTCCACCTTCCAGATTTCCTAGTCCAAGCACACGTTGTACACCCTCTTTTATACCAATAATACCCCACCTGCCCACGAACTCTTCCGCACTACTCACTGCGAATTGTAGTTTCTGGATCTGCTCGTGTACCTCGGGCTCTATCGGTCGCTTCTCCGACATATTCATGAGGCGTGCTACTGTCTTGGGATATATCGCGGCGAGTCCGTCGATGACCCCTGCAGCGCCAAAGAACACGATGGGACCTAGTTGTTGCCCGAAGCCGCTGTAGACCTTGAATTTATCGTGGTCGATTTCGGGGTCCAGTGAGACTTGGACGTGGTAGGATACATTTCCGTGCGACATCTTACAGCCTACGATGTTGGGATGCTGTGCGAGCATGTTGTAGGTTTCGGGCGGGATCAGGATATTATTCGTAACGCCTGGGTAATTGTATCTACGCTAATCAGCACCTGAGACTCGGCATACAACGGTACACTCACATCAAAATTGGGATTGGCGAGCGGTCCGCAACAACGGTATACCACTCTCTGATATTCTCCTGGCTTACCGCAGGTCCAAAGTAGCCGGGAGCAAGCACTAGTCCCCATTGCGCACCCGCCTTCTTGAAGTCCTCCAACCATTCCAGCACTTCATCAACGCTGTTGATCAATACTCCGGCCATTATCGGGTAGTCAGGGAAGCCCGCATCGTTCAGTCCTTTGCGCACGCCGGACACCATGTCGAAGCGTTCCTGACGCGACATGTGAACCGCCTCGCCCGTCGAGCCGAGTAACACAAGGCCGCGGATGCCATTTTTGGCGAGGTGGACGCTGTGGGCTACCTGAGTCTCGACGTCGACCGCGGGTTGCACAGCGCTGGAGGCGGATGCAGGTTTAAAGAAGGTCGGGACGGGAACGAAGACGCCGGTAGGCGGGGATGAGGTCATCTTGCGGCTCGTGCTTCGGGTCTGCTTTTTCGACAAACTTAGACTATGTCGCGTCTTGTCTCAAACTCAGCGCAGACTTATGAAGCCAAAGCAACGATATCGGTGACTTTATTCGATCGTCATTCGGGTGACTTCACCCGAAGACCGAAGCTAAAAGGATGGGGACGTCTGCTTAACATAACAACCCCGCGCCGACACCGGGTCGTCGTAATATCTATTTGTACCCATTTTCACGACAAGAAGCTAACGGGGGCTCCTTCTATTCATGTTTACTGAGTTGCTCGGACTCAGACGAACTCAGTCCGACTCCAGTGCACTGTAGGCATACAGGCTGTCTTATGCGCTGGTGAGGACCATCGCCAACAGCAAGAGTACCCGAACACTTCAGTCAACACGCAAGGGAAGCCAAAAGCACCCAGCAGTAGTTCTGGATAAACCTTTACTTACCATTTGGTGGGACATTGGTCTCAGTCAACGTACCCTCTCAAAATGGGTAGAATAGCGAGTATTGAATACTTCCGTGTACCTCCGAGGTGGCTGTTTGTCAAGATCACAGATGATGCTGGTAACTTTGGCTGGGGTGAAGCTTCTCTCGAGGGTCACACGCAAGCAGTCGAAGGCTGTTTAGATGCTTGGGGCGAAAGATACGTCGGTTTCGAGGCTGAGTAAGTTTAATTGTCTGCGCGTCTACATATGCTAATTGAGGAATAGTGACATTGAACACGTCTGGCAAATGTCATGGAGAACTAGCTTCTATAGAGGTGGCCCTGTATTCATGAGTGCATTAGCTGGTATCGATATTGCTCTGTGGGACTTGAAGGCCAGGAAATTAGACGTTCCAATCTATCAGCTCTTAGGTGGTAAACTCAGAGATAAACTTAAAGTTTACGCTTGGATCGGCGGAGATCGTCCATCGGATGTTAAACAACAAGCGTGAGTATGTACGGAAAGCTTCTGCGCTAAACACTAACGACTCTGAAGGGAAATTCGCAAATCGCAAGGCTTCAACTCCGTGAAGATGAATGGAACTGAAGACCTAGGCTGGCTTGACTCTCCGTCTGCTCTCAATGAGTGCGTCGAACGCCTTAAGATCGTCAAAGCTCTGGGGATGGACGCGGGCGTAGATTTCCACGGACGCGTCCACAAGCCCATGGCTAAGCAACTTGCCAGAGCTCTAGAGCCCCATCAGCCCTTATTCATCGAAGAGCCGCTTCTCTCTGAGCATATCGGCGGCATCAAAGCCCTCGCACAGCTAACTACATGTCCAATTGCGCTTGGGGAGAGGCTACATAGCCGATGGGAAGTGCGGCCTTTCCTTGAAGCTGGTTGCGTCGATATACTTCAACCAGATATATCTCATTGCGGCGGCATATCTGAAATGAAGCGAATAGCCGCAATGTGCGAGGCTTATGACGTTGCCCTAGCACCACATTCACCGCTTGGTCCAATCGCCCTGGCGGCTAGCGTGCAGGTTGATGCATCATTGGCAAACTTCACGATTCAAGAGATGAGTCTAGGCATACATTACAACGTTGGCGGCCAGGATCTGACAAGCTATACGAAAAATCCTGGGGTATGGAAGGTCACTGATGGATATATTGACCTAATGAAAGGACCCGGGTTGGGAATTGAGGTCGATGAGGACCAAGTTAGAAGACTCTCTAGAGATGCCAAAGCCTGGGTATCACCTGGCTTCATTGGCCCAGGCGGAGAAATTAGGGAGTGGTAGGTACACCGCTATGATATGACCTGGCCAACCTTAACCGTACACTCTCACACTCCTGTATATGAATACACACATCACCTAGGTATGATGAATCTTTGTATAAGTGATACCTATATCCTCTGCAGTGATGATTGATGCCTAACACCAAGATGGGCGGCGTGAGCGGGTATCACTCACCATCCCAGACATCTCGGAATCGCAAGCTGATGCTATATAATATTCTTCGCCATCTAAACTTTTTCGAGACACTCCCATCTTATCCGGAATTCGGATCTTCGGTGAGGGTACGTGGAAACCCGGTTCATATTCGGGTCCGTGCGGACACTGTACCCGGAACTTTTCCGGACGTAAGCGGACAGCTCTGACTCTACTCCAGAGACTCTCGACGTCGCTTTTCCATATCTCTGTTCGCCTCGTCTTTAACTGTCGTTGCACAATGGTGCGCTCCTCCCCGCCTCCGCCTAGCTCCGCCACGGAACAACAGGGGTCTGGATGGGTTCATGTAACGGGAAACCCCAAAGACACTAGCCCACCTTCGGCATCTGATTCTGCGCAAAACGAGCAGAACCCGCCATCGGCCAAGCGTCGAAAAGAGGAACGAGAACGTAGTCGAGTCAGTCGTGCATGTGATCGTTGCAAAAAGTGAGTATCTCCAATTGAGAGGGACCACAAGGACTAGTTTTCATAATTGGTCCACTCCGTGCAAATGAGTGCAGCTTGGTAACATGTGCGCAGAAAAAAGACAAGATGTACTGGGAGGTGTCCTTGCTCAGTTTGTCTAAGAGCTGGTTTATCTTGCGAGTTTACTGCTTCTTATACAAGGGGTAGACTACCGTCTGTCATTGTCGATGAAGCGGCACTGTCGACTAGTACCCTACCAAGAATCTCGATGTCTAGATCAGCATTGGATCTCTCACCTCAGGGCCCAACAGCGCCGGCGTTCCAATTCCAGAAACCAATCTCTTCCCACAACATGGATCATCCAAATCCCAGTGGTACCTTCAGTGTTGCTGACAGACTAAGTGTTCCCGAAAACACTACGAGGAATCCACCGTCACAATCATCACCTGAGCCAACCCAGACTGATCAGCAAGGCCATTATGTTGGGCCCGCATCTGGAGTGTCCTTCCTACTACGGATTCAAAGGAGGCTGCACCAGAATAGCTCTGTGTCTCACGATTCATCAATTTTTACATTTGGTGATGCACCACTTCCAGAGTTTGATCCTACGTTTTTTGTCCTACCACCGAAAGCCGATGCACAACGCCTTGTAGAAAGGTACTTTGATTTTTCAGCGCCCACTCATCGCTTTCTACATCGACCTACCATCGAGAACTTGCTGGATGAATTCTATGACACGCAAGGTGAGATGCGGAACAAAGAGGACGCAGCGGCGAAGACCGCTTTGCTCTTGATAGTCTTTGCACAATCTCAAGCATATATGCCCCCTGGAAATACTACGATAGACAACAGGTGAGATATCAACCCCTTGCACTGTCTTGGTGCCCATCTGAAGCCTATAGTGCACGATATTTCGTCGCAGCTGAACACCAACTCTCCAAGGAGCGTGGTGCTGTACGTCTAGCCAGTGTGCAGGCGAGACTAGGACAATGCTTCTATCTTCTAACACAGTCACGAGTCAATCATTGCTGGAGTCTTTTTGGAACTATGGCGCACCTGGCGCTCGCTATAGGTTTGAATCGTAGTAGAAGGTGTAATAACTGTGGGAGTATTGATTATGTCGAGCTTGAGAGTCGAAGAAGACTATTCTGGTGCGCTTATACCCTGGATAAATATCTGGCCGCTGCCCTCGGACGCCCAACGACGTTCAAGGACGAGGATATAGATCAGGTATGTCTCTGGAAAACGTACCACATCCTTTGTATCACGAAGACAATTATCCTTCCCGGGGACGCCTTTAAAATGGCGAACTGACTTTGCGTAGGAGCTTCCCACAATCGTCAACGATCAAGAACTGCATCCTCAGTCGATGAGCCCATCGCCCACAAAGTCGCTCTCGGTGATGATGGCACCTGTTGAACACTATAGGTATGGCGCTCTTGCCCAAGTTGACCCCTTCTCATGTTTGTTAGGCTTTCTAAGATAGTAAGCCTCGTCCTCCGCGATCTGTATCCTATCCGGCCACCTTCTATGTCTCTTCGGATTGAGCTCGCCGCCAAATACTCCCGGGATCTCCGCGAGTGGCGATCTAGTCTAACCCGCTTTCTAGACGCCGGTGGCGTCGACACCTCCATACTCATCCCACTCTACCAGCGTCAACGAAACGTGCTCAACCTGGCGTACTTCCACGCGGTCCTACTGGTTCATCGACCATTTCTACTCTCTAACTTCGCCGATCTTTCTCATATTGATGGTTCACATGGTCCAATGAGTAACATCGACACATCCCAGAACATTGCCGAATGCCTCGAGGCTGCTATGGGCATTGTCCATATAGTAGACGATATGTTCAACGCGAGTCCCTTCCTTCGCGCATTCTGGTTCACACAGTATTACGCATTTTGCGCAGTGGTAGTACTGTATATTGGCCGGATACAGCAACACATCGTCACGCCAGGGAAATGCGATGGATACTTCAGTGCAGGCCAACGGTGCCAGGCCCAACTTTCGAGTATCTCTGAAGCCGATTGCTTGTCCAGGAGATACTGCATCGTGCTGGAGGAGCTGCGACTTGAAGCTGCACGGCAGACAAACGAGCCAAATCGCGCGCCGATCACGGTGTCCACGCCAACGAACGTCGCTACTTCATCAGACGTATCGATGTCAAACACCGGAATTAGCTCAAGCTTATCAGTACCTGGGTCAACTCCCCAGAGCGATATTGGCGCAGGGTTTGGAGGAGGCTTCTACGGAAACATCCCTTCGACTCCTGAGAGCGCCGCTTTCAACTCCAATTTCCTGCCTACAAGTAGTCTTATGGCTGATCTCACCAGTTGGGGTCAGTTCGATAGTCTAGTAGCGGCAGGTATTGGGATGCTAGACAGTGGATTCCAGGCTGATGCGGGTCTTGGGTTCGGGTTCGGCAAGTGAAGGGTTAAGATCTTTCTTACTCCACTTCTCTTTCACTACAAGGTTTATTCACCTGACGCGTTTGCTTTACGTTCAAACCTTTCACTCTGCCCTATGCGGCATTACGTCACATCTTTCCGAGACACAAAAACTCGCATAGGGGTTTTCCGAGCCGACACGTAATCATACATCTCACCCACGAAATTGCTGACACTCTACTCCACAAAAGACTACCACGATGGACGAGCTCCAGTCTGTAGTGCTTGGGGCTCTTCAAGATCAGCCATTTCCTGCAGATCATCATGCCAAGGAGTTGGAGAAGTGAGTCGCGTCGCGAAGACACCGTCGCTTTACGCGTTATTAACGGTGTATCTCAGATTGAACCTAGCACTTCTCAAGATGGACACCGGGAAGGATTTGGTCCTCTGCTACGGCCGGTGACAATGGGTAGTGCATTCAACAATCCTCCATTCGAGCTGTTCAAAGCTGCATGGCTTGACGAAGGCGCCGTTCGAGGTATTAATTCCTCTTTAACTATAAGCTTAAACCTAGCTAAACAGGAAGCAGAGGGACACGTATACAAATTTGCAGAAGCTGAGCTTCGACAATTTCCACCCCATTGCTATTGATGCGGTCGTCAACTACTGGTACACGCGCCAACGCAATGTGCCCCTCGTCTGGCAGATCAAGCATGGAACCTACCGGCACAGGATTGCTGACGGTAGCCAGTCTATGTCTATGCAAGATCTATCGAATGACGCGGTCTTCTGGGTCATCCACGACATGGGCGGATTGGCGGACCACTTCGGGGACGAGACGCTCAAGGAGATCATGGCGTTCGAGTTCCGCAACAAGTTGAGGACTCTCACGGACGAAGACTTGCTGCTCATGGCCAATGACTTCTACGGCTACCACTATGTGTACAAGCTGTTCCGGCAACTCCTCGCGTACGAAATACACAACCGGGACCTTGGTAACATTCCCAAGGCGCGCTTGCCCCAGGACAAACGTCTCCTCTTCGTGGACGACTTCCTCAAGATCGCGACTGCCGTCCAGCAGGTTGCCAAGAAAAAAGCCAAGGCTCAAAACGGTCTAGCGACTTGAATGGATGACTCAGAAAGGGATCCGATGAGAATCTACTCAGTACCCGGAAGGAGTTAGGAGTTACGGATATTTACCATTAGAAAAGAGTGGAGGGAATTAGGCAACAGTCATATAGCAGTAGTTGTGGCTTGCATCCAGCGTTTGGCTCAGTTCTACATCAAGCATCTAGTGCCAGAGAGCACTATTCACCAACTCCAAATACCGAGATCCGTATTTTGTTGGTAACCCACACTGACCTAATCCACTGTTCCCCATCGTACCTGCCTGTCTAAGCTATAGACCGTCCAAGACCCACAGCAGAGTACGTAGTGGCCTTTGCGTGGTCTAAATCCTACCGTTTCGGCGTGTTTTTTTACGGGCGATCCCGTCCTGGGGACCTCTAATATCTTATTATGCAAGGGCAGCCAACGTTTGTTATGCTTCGTTCTTTTAACAAGCGCTGTCAACACGGACAGGCCTTTGCACGAGCATAGTAGATCCTTCCACATACAACCGAAGTCTCCCACACACTGCAGACGGAAGTAGCAATGTGCCAATAACTCTATCTCCACCAGCAACACTTCAGCACACATCGGTAACATGTGTACTCTCCAAATCCAACGAAAACGCTTCACATTAATCGACCTGGTATCATGCAAATATGGTGACCGCACACCTAAACTCTAAACCGTCCACCAAAAACTCTAACGAAACGCCGTGGTACGTCAGCCTGCCAGCCAGCCAAACAGACCCTACTCTTTCAATGGAATCAGAATCAGGTACATTCATGGTGGTACATGGTGCCGCTCGCCCTCCTCGCCCTCTTCGTATATCTTCACTTTGGCGGCGTACTCCAGGATATTGGACTTGACGTTCTCTTCGATGAGTTCGCCCCGGCCGCCCGCTACGCGAAGAATTAGGTCGTTTAGCGATGCTCGTCCGAGGATGTCGACGTGGTCGCCTAACATAAATTAGCTACAGCGTCATGCAAAGGGTATCTTCGATTTGCGACGCTCTTGGACATACCTGTGTTCGGCCCACCTCGCGGACTAAACCGATCCGGCTCATGCGGCATCTCATACGTTTTGATCTGCACTCCAGCGGGGTTGTACCTCTTCATCTTCCATCCCTTGCTGCACATATAGCCTGAAGACAACAAGTTCACGGTACCATCGCCCTCGCCCATGATGACTCCGTGGTCTACTTCACCGTTCGTGAAGGACGTGTCGATGGTGACGTTCAGCTGGCTCAGTGGATCTACATCGTCCTTGTAGTAGTACGAGCGTTCCGTGTCCTTGCCGATACCGTAGAAGCAGTAGATCTTCAGGTGGGGTGCGAGGGGAAGTCGTGATTCGAGAGGATTGATCCACTTGGTAGGGATGAGCTGGTTGTCTTCAACTTCTCGCGCTGTATGCGCTACGCCGTGCGAGTAGCTACTTTGGACCATGTCCTTGTACCATTCCTCAGAGTTCCTGTATAGGAACGGCATACTTTCCTCAACAGTAAGGTTCTTACTAGTGAGACTCGAATTGCCGTGCCGGAATCTAATAAAGTTGCCATAGGTGATGTTCTGTCCTGGCTTATCATCTGGCGCTCCAGTATGATCGCCCCACACCGCGCTCCCTCCAAGTGGCAACATGGACGAGATACCCGGCATGGCGCGGAAGATCTCTGCGCGCTCATGGCGCGAGAGGAACTTCTCCAAGCCGTAGACCGCGAAGGCATTCAGCTGGGCAGTATCTTTCATTTCGCCGGAAAGCACTGCAGGAAGACTCTTCAAAGCCCCTAACATGCAACCGCTAATATTGATCCACGAGTCGACGTATGTCTCTACCCAGGAACTGCCGCCGTTCCCGTAACCTTCGGCTTCCACCCAGTGGAGGAAATAGTATAACACCTGCGATCCCATGGAGTGGGAGAGAAGCACGACTTTCTTGTTGGAAACTCGGACGGCGACCTCGATGTGCGACTTCAAACGCGTGAAGTACTGATCGCGCTTCTCATAGTTCATGTAAGTCATTCGCCAGTCGTATGCCGCAGTAAAAGCGTTAGTTGGGTCATACCCAATCGTTGCTAGATTCTCAAGAATCTTGTTCCATATCCAGTAGCCCGTGATGAAGAAGTCGGTAGCATCGAAACCCTGCGCAGCCCTGAGCTTGATGCCGGGCGGGTCCATGCCCGTTTTCTTGTCCAGCATGATGTGCTTCTTCCAGCCGGCTTTATCGAGGACAAGAGAGCGCATCATGGTCCAGGAGCCCCACAACCTCTTGCGGAAGTACTGCCTTGATTCTTCCTCGGTGCCCCACGATTCGAGCCCGGTGGAGATGACTCCGGGAATCATGATGACTGGGTGTAGAGCGTGTATGCCCTGGGACCGCGCGTGCAGGCCGACGGCGAAGGAGTCGTAGTTGACGGCATCGCGTTCGCCCTTCTACTGAGTTCCAGACATTAGCAGGCATTCGTCGGCCTCGTGTCAAGACATGCCCCCCAAAGCATTTGCAGTCGCGCCTTCACCCCAACAAGCCAAAAGCAATCTGCCTACCTGCAACTGCTGCGCGTCCTTGACCAAGCCGGCGGGCAGCACATCGAACAGACTCTCCAGATTCATGCTCTCCAGACTGCTCAGATCGATCATGTCGTTGCTGCCCGCAAAGAGCGCGGCAACCACCAGTCCAAACACGCCGCCCAGCCCGAAGATCCAGAAATTGCGCCTCTTGCTTTGCTTTCCGTCATTGGACTTGAGCGTCTGGAGCTTCGCGGCCGTCACCACACGCAAATTTGTCGGCCTGTCGGCGTCGGCATCGGGCGCGGCCTCGGGAGATGCTTCTGCTGGCGCGTCGCCGCCGGCGAAGCGACGTCGCAGGAACGCCATGTGAGGGAATCAGGAGCGTGGTTGGAGTTGTGCGACCGAGGAGAGGGAACGTCTGTTGTGTGGCTTATCTCGTGCACGAAAGCCGAGCGAGCTCTGCGACGCCATGTGAAAGGATCGTCAGCTGCACATCGTCATGCAGGGTGGAGCTTCAGCTTCCGCGCCCCGCCGCTGCCGCTGCCAAGGGCGGGAGAGGCTTCGGGGGTGCCTTCCGAGCTGCAGCCCCCGCCAATTCACCTGCACTCTTCGGCGCCAGCACGCACCGGCCGGCTGCTCTGCAACCATGAGCGCGCCAACGACAGCCCAGGACCGAGTCCAGCTGGACTACGTGCCGTACGACGCGTCCAAGGAAGAAACACACCTGCCCGCCATCCGCCAGCTGATCTCCAAGGACCTCTCGGAGCCGTACAGCATCTACGTCTACCGCTACTTCCTCTATCAATGGGGCGACCTGTGCTACATGGTACAGCATGCCTCTCTTCCTCCCGCCTGGTCAGCCTGCCAACTGAACTGACTGCTGCATCAGACATTGGACCCCGCGAACAAGCTCATCGGCGTCGTTATCTGCAAACTGGAACCCCACCGCTCGGGCACCTTCCGGGGCTACATCGCCATGCTCGCTGTCCAGGAGTCGTACCGAGGCCGCGGCATCGCGACACAGCTTGTTTCCCGGGCCATCGATGCCATGGCCGAGCGCGACGCCGACGAGATCGTCCTCGAAACCGAGATCACGAACACGGCGTCTCTGAAGCTGTACGAGCGCCTGGGCTTTCTGCGGAGCAAGAGGCTACACCGGTACTACCTGAACGGCAATACGGCCTTCAGGTTAGTACTGTATCTGAAAGAGGGCACGGCGAGTAAGAGGCCAGATCAGGCCCAGCAATCTGGCATGACTGCGCAATATCAGGACTACCAGGCTGAAGATGTGGGATATGATACGTTACGACAAGTCTAAGGTTCACGGTCAACGCCTTGATCCTTGAACGCATGATTGAGCCGCGGGTCCTGATAGGCGAAGGCTTCGAGGAGCTATATCAACGCGTGGATATCACGGCGATCGAGACGAGGTGTGGAACTAGGAATCATTTCAACAATCAAGACGCTCACAATAGCATAAGATGTGCTAGCACGCTCCAGAAAGGTAACTTTGTCCCAGCAAAGAAATACCACTGTACCTGCCACACTAGGTAGTGTTTCAACAAAGTGCTGTAAGAGACAAGGGACGAGCGGGTGGTGGTCGGCACTAGAAACGATCCCATACATGCCTAACTCTCCTTACTCATTCTCTTGCGACCAAGTTCACCTCGAAGGACTGCTTGTCGATAAGTCCAAAGAGCGGCTGCTCCTCCCACACCAAGGCCCCTGCCTTCGTATCCGCAGCCTCGACATCAAATGCCCAGATTAGCCTTGCTAGTATGAGCCTTGCCTCCGCCAGCGCCAGCGGCCTGCCAATACAGGATCTCGGACCTACACTAAACGGCTGTACCGCATTCCGATCGTCGTCATAGAAGGGGGATCCGGGGTCTTTGATAGCTTCGGGAAGCCAGCGCTCGGGATGGAAGTGGTCTGGGTCATGGAACCGAGTCGGGTCGAGGAAGAGAGCCTGGGCGCATAGGCTTACATATGTCTAAGTATCGGGTGTTAGAGGCTTGCATGAAAGGTTCGGAGGACTAGGTAGGCGGCGGGCATGTCGAAATTCGAGCTTACGTTTCCTGGAATGCGCTTTCCGCAGATGATGCTGCCCTCTGGTGGAGTGATGCGCGTAGTACCGTTGGGTCTATTTGGTATGTCAATGTCAGTCACACTGGTGGTCCCATCTTCGGAGCGTGGACTTACAAGGCATAACGTGTTCTAAATCCCTCCCAGATCACTGCATTGAGGTACGGCAAGCCCTTAAGCTCTTGCAACGACATCTCGTCCTCTTTCTCAAACCGCGTGCGCACTTCTTCTTTCAACAGTGCAAATTCCCGACGACTCCGCACAAGCTGATGCATGACGCCCGTCAGCGTCGTCGCCACCGTCTCCGTACCCGCAAAACTCATCACAAACGCATTCGAGTCAATTTCGCCCCTCGTCAACCCATCTCTCCCCTTCCCATCCTTCTGCCACAGTTCAATGAAATCCGGTCTCGGAGTCGCTTGCTGGAGTCTCTTGTCCACCTTTTCGGCCACAATCTTCCAATGCCTCTCCGCGCCCTCCTTCAAGCTGCGCGGCAGCATGTGCTCCAGCGCCCACGCAGCCCACATATAGTACCTCAGCGTAGCAATCAGCACCTGCGCCTTCACGCCGCTAAACAACAGCTCCATCCACTCGTTCATCTCGCTACGCTGCAGGCACTGGAATCCTTCGCCAAACGCCAAGTCCCCTATAATATCCAAACTCACAAACGTAAGCCACTTCGCCACGTCCACCACCGCCTCTTTCCTCTCTCCATCCCCCTTTCCCGCCATCAAGACTTCCCGCAGCCTGTTTACCAGCAACCCCGCATACCCCTGCAGAATCGCCTCCTGGCCCGCAACCGCCCGCTCCGTAAACCCTGGCTCCATCTTCCGCCGCATGTGCGCATGCCCGTCTCTGCTCAGACAGTTCAACAGCGAGTCGGCGTGCCCGCTCTGCGCTCCGTGCCACACGGCGCTCTTGGGCAGCGCCTCGCGGCCGCCGCGGTTCGCGAAGATGTCGTGCCACGCAGCCGTGTCGGCGAACGAGAGTTCGTTGGGCGCGATGCGCACGACGGGGCCGTAGCGCTGGTGCAGGCGGTGGTGGTTCGTGTGCGAGGCGCCGGACCACATGGAGCGCATGTACGGGATGCGCGTGCTGCGCCAGAGGAGCGGCCCCGGGAAGTGCGACAGCGGGTGCAGGGTTAGGTTGTAGATGGTGGTGGAGAGGATGTACTGGCATAGCAAAAAGTTAGAAGAAAGATTACGGACATTAGATTTGAACCTTGGGTGGAGAAGAGATAACGGGACAAACGGACGAGGACGACGAGGCTGAAGCCTGTGGAGACCAGCTTCCACCCGACTTCTAGTAGTGTTAGGTACGACATCCTAGGTGATCTGATTTCAGATGAAGTTGAATTAAAGTTCTGCAAGATCGACGACTTTTGTAGGAGTCTGAAACGTCGTAGTTTGTGGGTTAGTTTAGGTATTTGCTATAATAAGTAACCTTTCACGAGTTCGTCCCCCGCTCGACTGATATATTTAATGTTCCAGCTGCGGGCAACTCCGCATGCAACCCAACCCAACCCATAGGCTGGATATAGCTAGCTGTGCATGCTCGTACAGACACCACACCACCTCACACCTCGTGTTGAGCCAAACCCCGCCATCTGTCCGTCCCAAGGTCCGCAACAAGCGAACTTTGGCGAACTCGATTTGGTGTGGATGTATGGTGAAGTCGTGCATGTTGACCAAGCACATGTGTGGCTAGTAGAAGAAGCGGAGACTAATAATCAATTGGCGGGTGTTGTGTGACGTGAGAGCAAGTATGGGCGCATTGCGGCCCACTAGAGCCCTATACAACAGTACCCATATCTCGTAACCGTTGCCACTAAGCGGGAGCATGAAATCATTATGATAGCGTAAAGTCCAAGACTCCCTCGCATGCCAATCCCGAACCTCATCCGTCCGTCCATCCGTCCATGCAACCAGCCAGTCCGGATTATCCAGGTATCACAATCATTACACGCGCCGTCATTAAGCAAAGGAACCAGACTATGCCGCCGTCTGCACAACCTTGAAGCCCTCGGATACCATCTTCTGGATCTGCTCGTCTTTGTGTTGTAGGAGGCCGAGAGTATAAGCCACATCGCTCCATTGCCTCTCCGTACCTGCTCTGGGAAGTCTGGCAGCCAGCTTGTTGGAGAGCTGTTTGGCATGTTTATCCTAATTACAATCAGTACAGCCACTCGAAACAAGCTCACTTCATGTGATCCTAGTGCGGTTCGACGTACCTTCTCGATAAAGCCAGCCAAAAACTTGATGATCCTCTTGAATGCATCCTCGTTCAGACCAGTGTCTGCGCTCAGGACACTGAACATATCCACAAACTGGTTGTACACAGCGTTGTCCTTGGTTGCAAGCTCACTGAAGAACATGCGTGCCATGTCAGCGATTTTCCTATCGCTGTCTTCCAGACACTTGGCCATTTCACTGAGCTGGCCCTTGACTTTGACTTGCCCAGCTAGGATAAGGAATGTCAAAGTCATGAGACAGGTGCGCTTGACGCTCAAATCTCCGTCGTTCAGACGGCGATATAGGAAATCGGTGTTCTCATCGATGAGGTGGTTGAAGCAGACGGCCATATCCCCTAGAGCTACAACGAGGTTGCTACGGACGACAGCATCTTTGCTACGTTCAAGGATGGTGAGAAGTAGACCCAGGTTTTGTTCACAATACTCTGAGCTCACACACATGAGCTTTGCTAAGCAAAGCGCAGCTTGCGCTTGAAGTGTCGGATGATTGTACGACGTGTTGTTAGTGCAAATGTCCGATACCAATGGGCCAAAGTTTGCCAAGAGAGACTGTGGTCCGTAGAGAAGCTCTTGCTCACGAATTTGGGCGATGGCCTCGGTGAAGTCATCTTCCGTGGTACCAGCCATGAGATCCAACTCATCAACTTCCTCGGAAGCCGGAGTCTGTTCTTTGTTGGCTTTCTTCCTCCCCTTCTTTACGGGCGATGGGTTCTCCGCCGCAAGTGATTTTCGAGGAGTAGGCGTGGTCTTCTTCTCTTTCTCGGCTTTACGTCGCTTGAATTCTTGCTCACAAAGTTCGAGATGAACAATCTGCTTGATGGCAACATGCCCTACGACGAATAGTAATTGGGAAAGGGCTAAAGTCGAGTTTTGTTTTTTCGCCTGTGGCTGAGACTCGACCGGGATGTCCGGAGCTTGCTCGTCGAGGGGAGTAGGCAGCTGGCTGATGTCTTCCATGACTGAGTCACTGGAACTCGGGGGCGGTTGCGTTTGGCTTGCGAAAACATACTTCGTTTTTCGGCGAAGTATATCCGAGCAGAGAACGTCAGGGTGCTTCGACAAAACGTATATGGCGCTAATGGCTTGTTCAGCGACTCCAAACCATTCCTTGCTGTCTGATACGATTTCTGTCATATCTGCAAGTCTAACCAGTACCGCATGGTCATTAGGAAGCTTGACTGTTTGCACTGGACTGGCGCTGGCGGCTTGTTTGCCTGGAGGTGCGCTGATCCGACGAAGTGCGATGCAGGTGTATCGCGCCAGACCAAGATCTCGCCGTCCCAGCTCTCCCAGGCCAATCCGGAGACATGTTTCCATTTCTTGTACGATGATATCCGGTACAGCAAGCGCTAGCATCCCCAAGACGATAATGGCTCCTCGACGTTGGTTCCTCGATATGGTCTTCTTTTGGTAGCCATATATTTGCCAAAGCTTCTGGATGACTAGTGCATTGACAAGTCCTTGCTTCATCATAGTACTAAGTAGTTGCTCCAGAGAGGTCAACTCGGCTGGAGTAGTACCGAATGTGAGACTGATCATGTTCTTTGCGATATAATTGGCTGCGTCGTTGGGATTGAACTCGGGGGGCGCGTCGAAGAAGAGGCCTTTGTAGCACTCGATAAGATGAGTCTGCACGCCTTTTCCCTCGTCACTGTTGCCTTTCGTCCAGATCAAGCGGAGCATCCTTCTAATTCCACTACGAGCGTTCGGGATCTTGTATGCATCGATTACTGTGAAGAAGTCCATCGCTTCGATTACTTCACTCTTGTTCTTAGAGGACAACAACAGCGTTACGACTTCAGCAGCCTCGTCCACAACCTCGATGAATTTGAGAGCCTCCAAATAATATTTTCGTGTCTTCTGGAGCATGTCCATCACTTGCGCCGTGGCTGCCTCCTCCTGAGTCTTCTTGATAGCGGCGGCCTTTTCCTCGTCCGTCATCTCTGAAGGATGTTTAGCCCCCCCTTCCTCGGGTGCGTTGTCTGCCATTGTCGCATCCTGTAGGAGAGTCTCATCTACTGTCTGATCGCCCGGTGCCTTCTCGCGTAACTCCTCTGGGGGCTTCAGGGCATTGATCTGAGATTCGCACTCCTCCAACCGTGTGGTCCATTCCTTAGTCGATAGTAGTCCACCGTGGAGAGCGGTGAAAGGATGTGTTGATACTAATTTTCCAAGAAGTTTGATTGCATTGCGTCGGACGTTACTGCTCTTGTCTTCTAGACTTCGCGCTGCCAATTCTGCAACCGTTTGTCGTCGCTTGGGAAATTTTTGCTCCAGATCGCAGAGTTTAACGTAGACCTGGATGACTCGGCATCGACAGTATGGATTCATATCAAGAAAGCGCTCTTCAAGCACATCAAAGAACACTCGGATCTGTGCCTTGTGGGTTTCACTTCTTTCATCACCGGTTTGCTTGCTAAGCATGGCAACCAAGTTACCGCATACTTCAATCAATGCGCAACGAAGGGTGTATGACTGTGGGAGAATCAGTCACGGTCAAGACAAACTAAGTGGGCGTTTTACTTCGCTATCGAGCAAATTCGCGAGCAGCGTCATTTGCTTTATGACGATATGTGGGCTCAGGTCCGATATCTTCGTCAAGAACGTCGACACGGATTTTGGTCCTTTAAGATCAGTGCTACTGAACTCTTTGTTGCTCAAGTCTCTGAGAACCTCCTCTGTGAGTTGAGGATAATCGTATTGTTCACCTAGGATCTGCAGAAACTCTGCCATCGGCTCAGATAAATGCTCAAAATACGTGAGGTTCTGATTGATAGCTGTCTGAGCACCTAATCACGATGTTAGTGTGCAGACTCTCGTGTGCTCGATCCACCTACTGTAAGCGTGACCATGGTGCTTGGCGGCGATGCATAGAACCCTGAAGCAGTGCATTCGGATGGCCGTATTTTTGACTCGCGCCTCGTTTTCTAGGATATGGTAGACCGGCTTGGTAAAGAGACTGATAAACGTGTCTCGTTCGGAGGTGGTTACAAATATGCGTGCTAGTTTCAGCTTGAGCACTTTGCTCATTCGATCCAAAGCCGTCTCCAGTTGTGCTGATGCGTCCCAGCTGCCGTCTTTGCTCGCGCCTGATTTTGACTTTGCGCCCTTGCGGCCTTTGGTCGGCGCCGACGCTGACTTCTCGAGTGCTCTGGTTTCTACTGCTGATATCGTCCAGCGGAGCAGGAACCCGTACATCTCCAGTAGTTTCTTGTGGTGCTGCAGCGTCTCTTGTTCGTCCGCCTCCAGGTCTGAATGCACGACATCGGCCTGTGTGGATAAGGCGGAGACTATTAGATCGAGGATTTTGCCTAGGATGGCGGGCGGGATCTGAGCAGAATATCTAGAGCGACCGAAAAGATCACAGTTAGGGTCTGTTGCATACGTCTTCGTATATCGGGAAGCAGCGGGCACACACTTGAGTAGGAACTGCAACGTATCAAAGTACGAGCTGCGAGTGATCGCATCTGGGCTCTCCGCTACGGCATCAATCACAGGATTTAGCTCGCTGTTGACCAATGCCGGCGTCAGCGATTCTGGGTCATTTTCGCAATCAACCAGCTCCTGCGGCGCTTCGGGCGTCGCAATGGAGGACGGATCGATGTCGTAGTTTTTCAACGAGTCGTTGATGTCAAAGTCAACGCGCGCGTCCATGATGCAAGAATCGCAAAGAAGAGAAGAAAAAAGAGACGGAGTGGCGGCCAACGAAGGCCAGCGGGGTGCGCGGGTTATTTGCTGTGATGCAGTGAAAGACGCAGGCCGCCGTCGCCCCGCACAAGCGCGTCGCGAGTTGTTGTGGTTTTCCCCTTTTAGGCTTAGTGTTGTCGTCGGAACTTCCGAGGCGCGACTGACAGCGGGCTGTTCACCACCCGCACCGCCGCACGCTGCATTCCCGTACCTTTCTCAGTAGCAACCACAAACAACGACAGCAACACTCGTTCGCGCAGAATATGGCAAAGGCACGTCTGTTAGGTCAGCGGCCTGCAGAGCTCGGCCTGCTGCAGGACGACTTCACCGAAGACGAGGTAGAGGAAACACTGGACGAAAGCGCGGGCCCGCTGGAAGAAAGTGGACGCACCGTCGACAGCAGCGATGAGGAGGTCGAGGAAGCTGTTGCGGAAGACATGGCGCGCTTTGAGGAGAGTTTCTCAGGCATTGACCAACGGTACCGACTTATCAACCGCATCGGAGAAGGTCTGTCTGTCCCGCAATTGGCTCGTCTCGTTCAGGGAAGCTTCTCAGACTCACACATCCATAGGCACATTCTCGACCGTGTACAAGGCCGAGGACCTGGAGTACAACGACTACGACAACCGCTGGGACATCGATGAACGGGAGAGCCGGAAGTGGTCGCCTGCCCACCGCAGACGGCCATCACGGCGCCCGCACTACGTTGCTATCAAGAAGATCTACGTCACCAGCAGTCCCATCCGTATCTTCAACGAACTCGAGCTCCTCTTCGATTTGCGATATTCAGACTCAGTGTGTCCGCTCATCACCGCCTTCCGTCACATGGATCAGGTCATCGCCGTGTTGCCCTACTTTCAGCACCAGGACTTCCGCGATTATTACCGCGACATGAAAATTTCGGAGATGCGCCTCTATTTCCGCAGCCTTTTCACCGCCCTTCGCTCAGTCCACGCGAAGAAGATTCTCCATCGTGATATCAAGCCTACCAACTTTCTCTACAATCCCCAGCAAGCTCGCGGGGTCCTCGTAGACTTCGGTCTTGCGGAGCGGGAAGGAACGGAGTGGCACCCATGCGCCTGTACATTGACTCCCGAAGAGCGGCGACATAGGATTACTCACAGTGTCTACGCACAAACGCAGTCTTCGGGAGCCCAAGCATCGAGTTATCCTAAAAATGACACGCGATCGAGCCGTCGTGCGAACCGAGCAGGTACTCGTGGGTTCCGCGCCCCCGAGGTACTGATCAAGTGCACTCAACAGAACACGTCCATCGACATGTGGAGTGCGGGTGTCATTCTACTGACCTTGCTCACTCGCCGGTTTCCCTTTTTCCACAGTCAGGATGACATCGATGCCCTTCTCGAGATCACCACTCTGTTCGGACGGAAACGGATGAAGGAGACGTCGCTGTTGCACGGTCAGATATTCGAGACTAATATCCCTAGCTACAGCGATGGGGGGCATAGTCTCGAGAGGATCATCCTTTGGTGTACTGGACGTACAGGTGACAAAAACGGACCCAAGAAAGAACTTGAGCCGGAAGAGAAGGAAGCAGTACAGTTCCTGTACCGTTTGCTAGAATGCGATCCGGCAAAGCGAATCACTGCGGATGAGGCTCTCCGCCATCCATTCATTGAAAAAGCGCACGAGGACAGCGAGCCGGAAGAAGATATGGACCTTGTAGAGTATGAGGAATGAGGAATGAAAAATGAGGTACCCTGTATGACTACTATGGATTGATGTGTATGATCGGAGCTTGTTCAGCGGCATGGGCAGGCGTGTTACCCTTACATGGTTTTGGTTGAAGCGTGTACCATCCAGCTTTTGTGTTCGCATTTGGGTGGGTATTAACCGACGTTTTTATTGGGATACCCTTCAGCTTTATATGAGATACATATGCTTAGAAATCATGCCTAGGAGTTAAATTAATATTTTACATGAAGAATGTCTCTCCGGATATCATCAAAGCACTAATCATATAATACATCCATATGCTCTTGTCACTCTTGAGATCTTACAATGCTTGTTCCTTTTCGTTATTGTACTATGCTGTTTGAACCCGAGCCTTTTTCACCGTCTTTTCGGCGCTCCGTTCATCTTTCGTTTTGAGGCTCGCCTGCGCCCTCCTCTGCTTGGCCGTGACTACCTGTCCCTTTTGCCCCCTATGAGATTGCGCACCACCCTTTTCTTTCGCCGCCTCTATTTCCTCTTGTAACCTGACATTCCGCATCGCCTCCTCTAGCGTTGGTATCTGATATCCCTGTTTCCGAGCCTGTGCCAACCTCTCTAAGCTCGTGCGTCGACCATTCGATGCGCTCCGCACATCCTTCGCGAGCCGTTCCTTCACCTTCACCTCCATAAGCTGATCCTCTGTGAGAACTGGGGGCCGGTCTTCTACGGGTGGGCCAAAGGGTGCTACAATCGACGTTACGACGTGCCGGATTTGCTTGGATGTACGGAAGCCGGAGGCTATGCGGACGACATCGCCTTCGCGGAGGGAAGAATTGGGATCGGAGACTAGGTATGTCTTTTCCGAAGGAAAGGCCTGGTATTGTGAGCCTGAATCCACGAGGGTGAGATACTATGCGAAGAACCTACTTTTCGGAAGTGCTTGTTCCACTCCTGGCCTGCGATGCGGACTTTTACTGCTCGCGCCATCTTGCCGGAGGAGACGACCACCCCGACTTTGTGGCTCGACATGAGCTTTCGCACTATAGGCACCACGGGTTTCGACATCTTGGTGTGGGTGTGTAACGGGGCGTCGCGTGGGCTCGGGGTGGCGCGCTCGGAGCGCTTCAATTGAGAAACCGACGGTGGAGAAGATTGCAGTAGCGACTGGATGTAATTCTTTCGAATAGCCTCTGCGTATTGAGGGTGATAATGTCAGTGGATCGTGAATTCGGTTCGTTGAAGAACTGCGGCCCGGAACAGGGTACACAAAAAGTTCGGGCTAAGATACTACCGAAGTGTTCCCGATTGGCCGGCGCATCAGTAACTGCTACCTGTCCGAAAGCTCCAGTTCTCACTGCACTTTCAAAGACACTTTTCGCCCCGCGCAACTTCCCTGCAATATCTTCGGTGTCCAGCAGACCCCCTTTCTCTTCATGTAGGCGTCTGTCTCGGCATAATTCAATTTGGTACCGTCCGCATATACCCTTCCCTGTCTCTCTCGTTAGAAGATTCGCCGCGCCTGGGGCAATTGAGCACGATGCTTTTGCGGTTATTGCTGTTCGTGGGTTTCCTGGCATTAGGGGTGTTGAGTGCGGAGGATTTCTACAAGGTACGGCGCGCTTTGATTTGAGTGTCGAGATATGAGACATGTCTTGAAATAGGAGCTAACAGGCGCATCGTAGCTCCTCGGACTAAAGAAAGATGCTTCGGACCGTGAGATTAAGAAAGCGTATCGTACACTCAGCAAGAAGTTCCACCCAGATAAGAATCCGTATGTCTCGCCCCCTCTATACAGTCTGGACCTAGCTAGTTGGCCCTTACTGTACGATCTGGCTTCTAACAGATTACAGAGGTGACCAATCCTCACATGACAAGTTCGTCGCCGTAGCCGAAGCCTACGACGGCCTTAGCGACGAAGAGACACGCAAGATCTACGACCAGTACGGCCACGAAGGCATCAAGCAACACCAACAAGGTGGAGGTCCAAGGCAGCAGCACGACCCCTTCGACCTCTTTTCGCGGTTCTTCGGTGGCTCAGGACACTTTGGACATGGTGGCGGCGAGAGGAAGGGACCGAATATGGAAGTCCGAGTCGCAGTGCCGCTTCGAGACTTCTACAATGGACGGAAGACAGAGTTCACAGTCGAGAAGCAGGCGATCTGTTCGGCTTGCGAAGGATCAGGATCAGAAGATGGACATGTGGAGACGTGTGATGTATGTGGTGGACGTGGCGTACGGATACAGCGGCAACAGCTAGCACCGGGATTGTTCCAACAGGTGCAAACACACTGCGATAAATGCCATGGAAAGGGAAAGACGATCAAGCACCCATGTCCCGTCTGTGGAGGTAGCAGAGTGATACGGGAACCCGAAACCCATGAACTCGTCATTGAGAAAGGAATGCCACAGGGCGTCAGGATCAGCTATGAGAATGAGGCAGATGAGAGCCCGGACTTCGTGGCTGGCGATCTTATCGTCCATCTACAAGAATCGGATCCTCAGTATGGCCAACGAGATCACGAGCGCACCGATGGAACATTCTTCCGCCGCCGAGGCAAAGATCTTTTCTGGCGCGAAGTACTCTCACTCCGCGAAGCCTGGATGGGTGATTGGACGCGTAACATCACGCACCTCGATGGTCACATCGTGCAACTCCATCGAAAACGCGGCGAAGTCGTACAACCGAACTCCGTCGAGATCGTCGCAGACGAGGGCATGCCCGTCTGGCACGAGCACCTCGAGAACAACGCAGGGGAGCAGTTCGGCGCGCTACATGTCGAGTACGTGATAGTCCTGCCCGATCAAATGGAAAAGGCTATGGAGAAGGACTTCTGGGGCGTGTGGGAAAAGTACCGAAAGAAGCATACTGTCAGTCTAGACAAGGAGAATGGGAGGCCTGAGGGCCCGATTGTGATGCCGACAGATGATGGGCATGATGAGTTATAGGTTAACACGTTATGTGAGACATGAGTATTATGTACAATACCGGGGGTTTCCTTTTCTCCCTTGTTCCTTCAAGAGTGGCGTGCATTGGGCGGAGAAATAGTGTGTGTGGGGAGTGCTTGTGGATGGAGTCGAGGAGTTCTGGGCTGACGGAATTGAGCTGGGTTGGGGGGCGGGTTATAGAGATCACGCATAGAGTTCATGAATGATCTGTTTTCATTCAATAGTCTGTGTGCGGTGATGAGAAGTGCTTTGTGAGTTGCTCAATTTTGGAGGTGAATGTTCAGGGTTTTCTGGTTTACATTTTTACTTGGATCGATATACGTTGTCAGACAATGATTGCACTCGCCCCAGCTATAGGCTTTAGATATTTCGGGCCCGAACGAGGCAGACATTGGAGCATGTTGCACTGGTGCGATCAAGAAGACTGGATTGTGCGATCGATATCGATTATTGGCAGGGCGGTGAGCTTCTACTCGAAAGCATTGCCCTATGTTAAGGAACTACATACTAGCTACTGCATCGAAGCCTCTGAATTAACGCCAGAATCACCTCGGAGAGCAATAACAAAACAAATGATATACATTGGACAACCAAACCGCCAGAAGAAACGCCATAACATGAAAGTGGAGAAGCTCGATGCAAGGGATGAACGCTTACAAGAAACTTATATAGTTGCTAGCATACAAAGGTACTTCATCAAAGAAGAAATTGCTACAGCGAAGGAAAGCGAAAGACCCAGAGAAAGTCTTAAAAGTACAAAACGCAGCAAAACATTAATCGGTACGCAACTCAACCTCGAACAAAACAAAACAAAAAATCAACAACGAAGAATAGCACAACAACGAGCCGCGTAGTACGGCTATGCCGACCCTACGCTTTCCTCGTTATATCTGCTGATTTGAATCCGCTACTGCTGCGGGGTCAGCAGCATCTGCCTCATTCGAGCTGAGTGGCTGTTTGGCGTAGACCGTGACGGTTTGCATGATTACCATGGTCACCTCCTGGGGTTTGGAGGCGTCAGCGTCCGTATCAGCGTCCGCGGTCGACGTCTCCACCACCTCGGTGAGTTCTTCGGCAGTAGAAGTAGGGACGAAGCACGTGTTGAGTGTGGATGAGTCGTAGTTTTCGCAGGATGGCGTTGAGTCGGTGGGAGTCAGGTCTGCGTCAGTGAGTGTGGAGAGGGCTTGGTCGTCGTCCGCGTCTGCATCTGCGTCTGCGTTCGCGTTCTCGTCGGAAATGGACGTGTCCGTGGGATTTGTTGGCGTGGAGATCGGTTCCAGTGTGATCGAGGGCGTGGTATCAGTGAGCAGTGTTTGGGACTGGCTTGGGCTAGTCGTGATTGCAGTGTCTGGGTCTTCTGCTCGGCGAGCTGGTGCGGGCACTGGCACTGCTGGAGCTATTGGAGCTGCTGGCGCTCCTGCTGGTGGTACTGGTGCTGCTGCAGGGGGTGCTGCTGTACCGGCAGGATTTGGTGCTCCGACAGCAGTCTTAATATACTTCAAGGCGCCATTCTCAGCGGTCGCCGCCCAACTATCGAACTGGGCCTTACCCGCACTGAAAGTCAAATTTAGCAGCTTGCTCTATCTCAAGACGGGTTTTCATGCTTACTCTTTTGCAGTCGAGTTTTTGTTCACACAAAGATCGACGATCATATTTCCATGGTACTCTTTACAGCTTAGAGAGGGCTCACCTTCCCGTGTCCTGTCATACGTATAGACAACTAGGCATTTCGATAATCCATCGCAGTATACGGGTTCACAGCTCTTGTAGTCGGGGTCGTTATCGAAAGTGACGGCCACGCCACCTGCGTATCCTGGACAGAGCTTCACTTTGTCATCGTGTTGTGCTGCGGTTCCTCCGATATCGGTTACATTAACTTTCGCGCAGTCGAGAAGTGAAAAGTCGTAATTGAGTTTATGGAAGGGTTCACCGGGCTTTTGTAGCAGGGCGTATTCGATTTGAGTTACGTTTGCGATATCCGGTTCCTTCGGGGGCTCCTTGGTCCTTGATAGCTTGATGGAGACGCCCGCGCCCGCAACCTTATCTTGAGATTCACAAGGGGTATCTGTAGGGCATGTAATTCGATATGGCTCCGTGTACACGCCGTTTGCCTCGAGCGATCCAAGTTTTCCTTCTTTCTCCGCTGCTTTGCTTTTATGCCAGGCTCCGATGGACCAGAAGTAGAACTTTTCATCGCAGTTGTTGCGTATAACAACGTTTCCCCAGTCTCCCCCATTGTCAGATATGGCTTGTCTCGGGACTTCGGGCGGCCTAGGGTCAAACGGAGAGGTCGTTGTGGCCGCTTGTCTCTTTGAAGCCACTGCTGGTAGCAGAGGATTTGGGATCTCCGTCGCACTCGATTCTCGCAGCGCCGCAACAAGAATCAGGACCCGCAGGGCCGTCTTCGCCGACATATCGAAACCGGATATCGAAGATGTAAAGTGCTGAAATCGATAAAGTGTGGTGTTTTGATGTGAATAGCTGTAGTCTGCGATATACGAAGCAGAAAGATGAGGATAAGAATAAAGTTTAGATAATCGCGTGATAGTTTTGCAAGAAAGCGAAGTGGAGTGAAGTGTAGAAGTGATGGAGTGAGCAGGTTCGACGAGGCTATATATACCTACTGGGCGCTTGATGAGTCGCGTATGAGTGGGAATGTAATGACGATAGAAGGACTTGAACACGACGCATATGTGTATGATATGTTGAAAAGGACACAGAGATTACATGACGCATAATGGGTCAGAGAGAGTAACTCATATAAAAAAACAACGATGAGTAGTACAAAAACAAGAAGAATATCAATTTGACTATAGAGAACGACCGAGCTGTGATGAAAAAAGCGCCAATTGCCATACCAAAGCACTAACTACTCCAACGCGAACGCCAAAACCTGTGTCTCGCAACGGTCCATCTGATCAAGATTTGCCTCTATGGCAATGCACGGAGGCGGTCTAGTCATCGAGCGACCCTGAACAGTCCCTGTGATCGCACTTCGGGGTCGTCGATGGAGCATCTCGAGGTGTCATATATCGCTTCTCCTCCGTGTCATAGAGTGTCGTAGTCGCAATCGTCGTGAGATGAACCGTTATCGTTGTAAGCATATCGGCTCCACTGACGTGTGTAGGCATTGTCCCAGGGGCCCCGTCCACCGCATTCGTAGAGGAGGTTGGCCAAGCGAAAGGCTGCACAGCAGCACTATTAGCCGAAGGGATGGGTGCTACCGATGGAGGCGAATTCCTTTTGATCTTGGGCCCCGATGAAGGCTTTGATGAAGCGGGCCATGAGAAGTACGTTTGCATTGTTTGTGGTGATGTACCGTTGATCTTGTGGAGTGCTCCAGTGTTGCTTGTAGAGTTTCGAGGGAGGAGGCGAACGCTCCGGAAGTGTACGTCGCCGTGGACAGGAATTGCGAGAAGGAGACATGATACGGCTAGAGCACCTAGATGCATCGTCTTGGACCCTTTACTCGGTATGAGGCTGGGTCGAGTTCGGGAAGAAAGTTGAGGATTGTTTGGACTGAGATTTTGCACCAAGTGGTGATGCGGACGAGCGAAATAGGTATATCTGTCGTCTGTATAGAAATACAGAAGTTGAAGATGCTCCTTGGTGGTACTTGACAGAAATAAGATGTAAGATGGTGATATAGCAGCCGCGGGTCAAGGTTGGGTTACAATTGACGATGTTTGTAGGCTGTTCACAGGCTTCTGAGTGTTGGGAAAAACTCTGTATGAGTCTCAAAAGTCTCGTCACCTGGAGTAGATGCTTTGCGGTACAGATCCCTACTGTCGTGTCAGATTTTGATCTAGGAAGCGGACTGTTCATGACGTACAGTGCTTCAATCTATGAGTATTCTTGTCACAACATGACTTCTGTGACAACCCATAGTTTTCTGTCTTTAATCACGAAAAGGGAAGTCGATGTGACTCGTTCACTCCCTTTTCATACCTACTTTTCCAATACCCCGGAGTCCCCAGACGAACAACATAATCGTTGCAGCACTGAGCGCAAATATGTACCAGAACGCCGCCCTATAGCCTTCCATCAAAGCGGCCGGCGAATCTTTATGTTCATAACGACTGCGCGCTGTGATGCTACTCGCAACAACGGCGCTAGTAGCAAGTCCTACCGACTTCCCGATCTGTGCCACGGTATTGAATACTCCGCCGGCAAGCGCCTGAGTCTTGCCAGGAAATACAGAGGTGATGACGAGATTGGATATAGTGAAGAGTGCGTCTGCGCCAATGGGATTTAGAAACATGGCGAAAAAGGCGCAGGACCAGTATGACCACTCTGGTTGGATGATACACATCAGTAGGGCGCCAATGCTAGTCAGAGTAATGCCGACAGTAACGGCCCAGTCAGCTCGAACTTTATGAGCAATCAAACCCATGACTATGTTACTCAATGCCCCTGACACGGGCGCTGGAAGAAAGCGGACCGAGGTCTCGATGGCAGAGATGTTTTGAACATCCTGGAAAAACAAAGTGAGAAAGGTTTCGATGGCGTTGAACACACCCCAGGTTACGAAGACGCCGATGCAAATGCAAGTAAAGATCCGGTTACGCCATAGCGAATTAGGAATGATGGCCGGTCTTCCGAGTCTCTCCTGGCGACCTACCCAGAAGATGAATGCTGGAATCAGTGCGATGGATACAACAAGAGTCGTTAAGGTTTCGGGATTGGTGATATTGGTGGTGTTGCCGGTGATCATCCTGTAGAAATAAGTTTCCTGCCTGATTTCACGAATTCGACTACTTACGCAAATGAATAGGAGAGCATAGCGAGTGAAGCACCTCCTATCACAATCCCAACCCAATCGATCTCGGTCTTGAGGCGGTTCCATATATCCGGCTGTGCATCATCGACCCGGGGCAAACCGAAGAAGCCCACCGCGAAGACTGCAGTGTTGAGAATGGCAGCAATATGGAATCCCCATCGCCATCCGATAGTGTCGGAGAATACTCCTCCAAGCGTGAGTCCGAGAGAGAATCTACGTATCCATGTGTTAGCAAGTCACACTGATCGTGGCCTCAGGATGCGACTCACCCGATCGGCTGGCCAGCACCCATGGAGGCGAAAGCGATGTTCCTTCTTTTGCCTTCCGGAAACGTGGACGTGATGATGCTGACTGCCGACGGAAGACAGAAAGATATCGCAACGCCAGCAAAGGCGCGGAACATGATGAGCTGGGCTCCAGTCTGCGCGAGACCGCACGCTAGGGTGAAGCCTGACTGCAACACGCATCCGGTCAGATACATGGGCCTGCTACCAACCACATCCGCAACAGATCCGAGTAGCAGAAGCGTGCATCCGCATGTAAGAGCGTAGATAGAAATGGGCCTGAAAAAATCAATATTGCCCTGTTGACTCATGAAGGCGAACCTACCACAACAGCACGCTCGGCGCAAGCTCCAACTCATTAGCCATAGTCGGTAGTGCAACAGTCACTATGCCAGCCAACAACGTGCTGATCGCCGTGACACATACTACTGTAACCAAGACAATAGCCGTGGTACTTTTCGTTGGGTTCTCAATCTGTTCGGCCAGTATCGCATTGTCTGGGGGCACGATAGGTCGAGTGTCGTCGATCAATGGGGGTGTCTCGTCTCGCTTCGTTGCTATGCTTGGCGGTTGAGAAACCGCTGCGGGATATTGCAGCAGCTCAATTGACGTTCGCGACATGATGGAGATGATGATGGGACTTCTTGCGATCTCGGAAGCTGACGGCGAGGAAGGTTTTTCACATCTGTGAGCGCGGAACGGCACCGCCGTACCAAGACTACGCTAGCTTACATAATGCCACGCCTTTCTTAAGACATTTCTCTTCGTGCTCGCCACCTGGAGAATTTCCGTGCTGTCGTCCACTGACGGCTAAATCCGCTAGAGGCCTATCGTACCCGGTGGTAACACGAAGTAGATACTTGATGGGTGATGTAATCGTTGCTGTACACTTCTTGCCTCATTCGGAATGGTGCGTCCCCGGTTAGCACGGCTCCTTCATTATGCCAACGCTACGTATCATTTTGCTCGAACTTCTTTTTGAAAGTTCATCAAAACTTCACCTTCACAAGCCGGCTTAGCTATCGACCCTCCATAAATCAGTACTCGTAGCAACGAGTCATAACACTCAATATGAACTCATACGCCTGTAGACTCACCGTCAGACAGAGCACGGACTCGTCAACCATGAAGAAGTTGCGCCAACCACCCATGTAAATGAGTCTGTACCGCAATAAAGACTAACACAGTTGCTCGGCTTTCATTCGAAGGGTCAAAAGGTTGACCTATGTCGATTTGAAGTGGTCGCCGCGCTTGTGCTGAGAAAGGATGAAGAGGAAGATGGAAGACAAGGCGTAGGCGGCGAGCGACCGAGGCTTATGGAAACAATCCATCGTGATGAGGGAGATGAGAAGGGCACGGAAATGCTACGGTGGAAAGCTAAGAATAGACATATGCAACGATGTGTCTAGTGCAGTTAGACGTCAGTGTCTCTCACTCGTGGCCGTAAGATCACCGTCCTGCAGCAGCTCCTCGTGGCACGGTAAATTGGACTTCATATTGGCTACTGGCCAGCTCTGCCTCTGTTCAGACAAGTTGTCGTCCTGGCGGTGTCTCGGGAGGGTACTGTGTGACTGTGTGTGGTGACTACGCCGCTGTACACGTCCCACCCGCGCTAGCCACGTTTAGGACTATAAACAACCCAACAACCTCGCCTCATATGTGACTTCACTTCCCAAGTCAGAGTCAGCTTAGTGTGTTTCGACGTGGTGATGTGGCTCGAAACCATAGCCTCGGGCTTGTAGTTAGTGCATTACTGGCAAGTGCATATGCGAGAAACAGCAGTCCCCAATGAAGTGTAAATTTATGTGTCCTAATCGTAATGAATGTGTAGAAGGGTCCAAAAGAACCAAGTCTCAGAAAAAAGAGACCTCGATCGCCGGCTCCCTCAACGCTATGCAAATATGAAGTCGCAAATGTAAAAACAAAAAATAATATCAGGAAGTGCCCCGATCACGAAGAGAACCCAAGTGCCGCGCAATGCCAAACGTGAACAGAAGCAGTGTAATCAAAGAGACAGCTCGATCGGCCAACCCATCATCTAGTCTGAAGCCCACACTTCTGCAGACAGGAATCAACACTCAACGCAATGTTCGCGGGGATGTTCTTCCTGAAAGCGTTGATATCCTTGCCGTCCAAAGTTCCCGGAAACCCAATCGTCGCATCAACAACGTCAACATTCAGACCGAAAAAGTTCTGCGCTAGCTGACTTGTGCCTGGATCCTCATGATTGAGAGTAGCCACAAATACCGCTTTTTCACAGTTGGGGTTGAACTGGTAGTGGATGGAGCCGATGGGAAAAACAGTACCCTGGAACTGGGTGAGTTGGCCCGCGATCTCGCCGTTATTGCCAGCCTTGATGAGCCCGTTCTCCACGATGTAGCCGAAGTTTACCGTGCCCTGGGTGACCGTGAGGAATTCGGTTGCGCGCGGGTGGACGTGCGGGGTATTCATGCCGCAGGCATCCAGGAAGCCGACGGTGGTGGAGATGCCTAGGTCGGTGAGGATTGGGAAGGTCTCGACATTCTAGGCATTTGGTTAGTCGTATGATGGCAGTTCCGAAAGCGAAGAAGGCTTACAGCAGATTTGGTAGCTCCGCCTTTGGCACCGGCATTCGGCTGCGCGTTGTTGAAGTCAAAGACGGTGTACTTCTTCAAGATCTCTGCGGGCTTAAGAGATTCTCCGGCATCAGTCAACAGTCTCTGGAAGCGCTTGATAGCTGTGGGAGCTTTGAACAGGTCGAGGAACAACTGGTCAGGATTTTCGGTAGACGATGGTGCGGCAGCTGTGGCTGTAGGACTCCCCGAAGTAGCATATCCGTTTGCCTGAGGGTAGGCTTGAACAACGCCGAAGGTTGCAAGGCCAGCGACGAGAGCTTTGGCGATTGTGTACATGGCTTTGATTAAAAGACAGAGCAGCGTATTAGTAGAAGAACAGGAAAGAAAGTGGATAAAGAAAAAATAGAAACTGTAAGAAAGATTGATGTAGTTGTGATTAGGGGATGAACAGCCGAACAATGGAGCCCGACGGTGTATTTATATATTCGATCTGTGATGACATGTCTACCATTACAATACTCCATAGGGTGGGCACCTTCCAACCCGACGATCACCTGGCTGCGCAAACCCGTGCCTCAAAGCTGAATATAAGCCTCGTTTTGACAGCTGTGAGTGTTCACTCAGTGATCAGCAGAGAAAGTATTTTCATACGGCTGGGCCTCTTAACGAACCATGTTTCTTGTTGTCAGCCGAGGAAGGAAAGCCTGACCAGGCCACACGAGGCGTAGACATAAGGCGTTACACATCTAGCCCGCACCGGATATACCAAGAAGATCGGGTGTGATAGGAAAGCCCGCAGATGGCCCACAGTAGGATCCGTCTTATTGAAATAAGTCAAGTCCAAGGAATTTAGTCGTTAAAAAGAGCTACCGTCGTTCTCCTTGGGTTGAATTCTTGACGGAATGATGTCTGGTTGCTTTGTCCAATTTGCAGCTATTTTGGCTAAAGGATGAAGGACAAAGCAAATCCCCAGGTGATGAAGGCGCCCGAGGCAATCTCCCGTGCCGTACGCCTCTCCACTTGATAGCGGTGCAACGACATAGACGCTGGTGGTAGTCCCGATTGAGCTGGCGGATTTTAAGCGGAGCAGTCCACTAGGGTTTGCCAATTTGCGCTGACAAGCGATCCATAAATAGTGCAGGGTCTTGAAAATTCTTATAGTGACCTCGACGTGGCAGCGGGTCTCTGCCGCTGTGGGGACCAGATGGAAGACGTGCAGCAACACGCCGCATTAGTCGCTTGGGGCGCTCGCACCCGCTTAGGAACGGAACGTGGAAACATGGATGAATTGGCAATGAGCCGACAGTAATATGCTAACAGATAACAGCTGCAATTTCGACTCGGTGCAGAAATTTGTAGAATAAGAACGAGGTATGAATGCGGATTTTGATCTTGTTCAAGACGAATCAGAGTCAGACTCGACGTCCATCGAAGCATCCACCCCATCCCAGAACGGTAGCTCATCCAGCGTGAAGCCATCATCGGAAGGAATCGATGGAGGACCTTCTGAGTGAGGAACTTCTCCATCATCTGGCTCCTCAACTTCCACGATGTGATTGACATTAGGGTAGCCTCTGTCCTCGAAAATCAAGGATGATCTGTCACCTGGTCCGCGCACCCGTCGGCGAAGCCGGCGAGCAGTCGGATCATTGTCGTCCACTGGGTCGTCATCAGAATAACTACTGTCCCCTTCAATACTCTGGCTGTAGGTCCGTTTGAAGATACCAGCGCTCCATCGTTTCTTTTTCTTTCTGTATATTCGTTGTCTCTCTTCTTCATCGTCGTCACCCGAGTCTTCTGAACACTGCAGATCCTTGAACTTGTCGATGAACTCGGTTGCTTCTAATCCTGTCCCACTGTAGTCACTCTTTGCGTCTTCATAATGATCAGGTCGCACCACCTCTATGTCGCTGTCGTAGCCTGGGTCGCTGTCCAGTTCCTCGAGCACGAAGTCGGCTTCTTCGACGCAGCGGGTAGGGTGCTCTGATTCGTGGGTACTCTCTTCCTCAGATTCGGATTCAGCCTCGGAATCTTGAGGAGTCGTTGCACAAGCTCGTCCGGAGGCACTGGACGGCCGTGATGATGGCTCCCTTGGCTGGGGGCGGGTGAAGTGGAACTGCGGGCCTTGCCCAATGGGCTCAATGAACTCCAGTGGCGGCGATTGAGCTAGTCTGGACAGCCCCATCCGTTTGTATATCGGAGAAGTGTGGCTAGCTTGTGATGGGAACTGCGCTTGCGAGCGAGTGCCGGGAGTCATGGGCGGCGAGGACGGGTGGCCGTTGGGGACATAGGGCGGAGGGAGGTGGTGTGTCGCCATGGTGGAGTGGTGATGGAGGTGGTGTTCACCGGAAAAGTAAGGCAAGGCTGGGGTGGCCAAGGTAAAGGTGCGTAGCTGCGATCTCAGTCGACTTGCACAGTAGTCACGGTGTCAAGCTCCGACGGATGGGCTTTCTTCTAGATATAGTGTGGAAGTGTTTCGTGGACAGTATCATTTTCTAGAAGTGATGTGGAGCTGTTTGACTGAGGTGTCTGAGTGACGAGTCCAGGGCGGATAGGCGGAGGCTTTGCAAGTATGACCCTGCAACGACTTGGCTTATCGCGCGGGCGGAATCCAGTGTCCTATGGGCAGCAATGCAGGAATTACAGGTCGGAGGACCAAATTAGCCACAGAGTGCTGGTCAGGTCGGAAGCAGTGCGAGTGTGGAGGCCGAATGGGGAGGGGAGGGAGAAGAAAAGAGAGCAGATGAGGCGGGTCACGATCCCTTGGTGTCGGGGATGTGAGCGGGACGTCGCCAAATATTCACCTGCGTTTCAGCACTGAGTTGGCGGCCGTGGTGCGGGTCGCGCTGCAGAGGCGCTCCCAGGCCATGACTCCGACCGTCTGCCACGATATGTGGTCGCCAGCAATTAGCGGCCGCTGCGCTGCCAGCGCGCAGTGCAGAACGGACAATCTCACCTTGCGTCGAGGCTGCGGGCGGGCCCAATGGCCTTGCGGCGCAGAATTGCAGAGCGCAGAAGGGAGTGCAGCGCTGGCAGCTGGCCGCGCCGTGGACAGCTGGCGGAGAGCGGATTGGCGACGCGGGGCATGGGGGGGAGGGGGTGCACGTCAGGCCAGGCCCGCCGAGGATGCGCGAGGCGGCGAGTAGAATTGGGGGTGCGGTGTCGGGCGGCGGTGCGGCTCTGGGTGGGAAGGGGATGGGTGGGAATCGTGGGTTTCGGGGTCGCACTGCGACACACTGCGCACGGCGGCTGCCTGAGGCCGCGAGGGCACCTGGGCAGCGGCGAGGTGAGGGTCGCCGTCACGTGCGGGGCAGCGGTCGGGTGCCGGGCGGTTAGGCCGGAAGCGGCAAGGCGCCGGTGCCTCGCCAAATGTCCAATGTGTTCGGATTATCCGTCTGGCAGCAGCAACAGCAGCAGCAGCTCAGCTCCGCGACTGGCAGCACCACCACCAACGTCGTCCTCCCGAATTGTGCGTCTGTGATAGCTCTCCTGCTCCTCCCGCTCTGCTCACCCTCCGCGCCGATTGCGTCCGCCGGCTGAGGCTGTCCCCACGCGCACGCGGAGCTGCGGCTTCTCCCACACCACCGCCATGTCGACGCCGTCCATGTTGACCAAGGCAGGCCGCCCCCCGCCAATCTGGCTGCAGGCAGCGTGCTGACCGTGTACAGTTCGAGTCCAAGTCCTCTAGGGCCAAGGGCATCGCATTTCACCCCAAAAGGTGCCTCCGCGCGCCCCGCTTCGCTGCCATCCTCCCCCGCTGACCGCCCTCAGGCCATGGATCCTCGTATCGCTGCACTCGTCCACAATCCAACTGTGGGACTACCGCATGGGCACGCTGATAGACCGCTTTGAAGAGCACGACGGGCCGGTCCGCGGCATAGACTTCCACAAAACCCAGCCATTGTGAGCAATCCCCATACGCCTGGAAGCCTTGGAGGACCAGTGCTGAGTGTGGACAGGTTCGTCTCTGGCGGAGATGACTACAAGATCAAGGTCTGGTCGTACCAGACTCGCCGATGTCTTTTCACTTTGAATGGGCATCTGGACTATGTCCGCACCGTGTTCTTCCACCACGAGCTGCCGTGGATACTGAGCAGTTCGGATGACCGTAAGCATTGACTCAACTTCGACATTGGATTTTTTCGTTGACTAAATGGATCGATAGAAACTATCCGCATCTGGAACTGGCAGAACCGTAAGCTCCCTCCCCCGTGCGTCTTAAGAATGTAGCGCTAATCAGCACAGGATCGCTAAGTAAGTGCTTCGGCCAGCTCGGCGCACGTCTCTGACCCCGTCTAGTATGTACTATGACCGGCCATAACCACTACACCATGTGCGCGCAGTTCCACCCAAAGGAGGACCTCATCGTGTCGGCATCGCTAGACCAATCTGTCCGAGTCTGGGATATTTCCGGGCTCAGGAAGAAGCACTCGGCACCCACATCAATGTCGTTCGAAGACCAAATGGCACGCTCCAACCAGAACCAGGCCGACATGTTTGGAAATACGGATGCTGTAGTCAAGTTCGTTCTCGAGGGCCATGACCGAGGCGTCAACTGGGTCGCGTTCCACCCCACCCTTCCCTTGATCGTTTCAGCTGGAGATGATCGACTGGTGAAGCTCTGGAGAATGTCGGAGACGAAGGCATGGGAGGTGGATACGTGTCGAGGTCACTTCCAGAACGCATCGGCGTGTCTTTTCCATCCGCATCAGGATCTCATTCTGTCTGTTGGCGAAGACAAAACCATCCGGGTCTGGGACCTTAATCGACGGACATCAGTACAATCTTTCAAACGGGAAAACGACAGGTTTTGGGTGATTGCAGCACACCCCGAAATCAACCTTTTTGCCGCCGGACATGACAATGGAGTTATGGTTTTCAAACTGGAGCGGGAACGCCCAGCATCTACCTATCATCAGAACCAGCTTTTCTACATCAACAAAGAAAAGCATGTCCGGTCCTACGACTTTCAGAAAAACTTGGAGTCGCCGTCAATGCTGTCGTTGAAAAAGCTTGGCAGTGCCTGGGTCCCCCCACGGACGCTCTCCTACAATCCCGCTGAACGTTCGATCTTGGTCACGTCACCTGCTGATGGAGGTACCTATGAGTTGATAAGTCTTCCACGCGATGCCTCCGGAGCTGTGGAGCCTACGGACACCAAGCGCGGCTCTGGAAACTCTGCTGTTTTTGTTGCACGAAATCGCTTTGCAGTGTTCAACCAGTCAAGTCAGCAGATCGATATCAAAGATCTCACCAACGCTACAACGAAGACGATCAAGCCCCCAAATGGCACTACTGACGTCTACTTTGGTGGTAGTGGAAACCTACTAATGATTACTCCTACATCTGTCGTGTTATACGACATCCAGGGCAAGAAGAATCTGGCTGAGCTTTCTGTCAACGGGGTGAAATATGTTGTCTGGTCGTCGGACGGCCTTCACGTGGCTCTGCTGAGCAAGCACAACATCACCATTGCCACTAAGAATCTTGCACAGGTTAGCACTTTACACGAGACGATCCGCATTAAGAGTGCCACATGGGATGATACTGGCGTCCTTCTCTAGTGAGTTTCGTGTAGAGAATCCTCTCTAGTGAAGCACTGACCATGAAACAGCTCTACTCTGAATCACGTAAAATATAGTTTGATGAACGGCGACAACGGTATCGTTCGGACACTAGAGCACACCGTTTACCTCGTTAGGGTCAAAGGCCGTAACATTTACTGCCTCGACCGGGCGGCGAAACCCAAGGTTCTTCAGATCGACCCCACTGAATACCGGTTCAAGCTTGCCCTCGTCAAACGTAATTACGATGAGATGCTCAGTATCATCAAGAATTCGAGTCTTGTCGGCCAGAGCATTATATCGTACCTTCAGAAGAAAGGATATCCAGAGATTGCTCTCCAGTTCGTGCAAGACCCGCAAACTCGTTTTGAACTTGCTATCGAGTGCGGAAATCTGGAGGTTGCTGTCGAGATGGCCAAGCAACTTGATCGACCAAAGCTCTGGCAGCGACTGAGTGCCGAGGCTCTCGCCCACGGAAACCACCAGGTCGTCGAAATGACATACCAGAAGCTCACCAATTTTGACAAACTCTCGTTCCTGTATCTCTCCACGGGCGATCAAGAGAAGCTGAAACGCATGGCTAAAATTGCTGAACACCGTGGAGACATGACCGCTCGCTTCCAGAATGCGCTGTATCTCGGCGACGTACAGAATCGCATCGAAATGTTCCAAGAAATTGATCTCTATCCGTTGGCATATGCAACGGCTAAAGCTCACGGATTGGACGAGGAAGCTCAATCAATATTGGAGGCCAGCGGTTTCACCGAAGATCAGATCAGCATACCTTCGGTGGGCGGACCCCTTTCTCCGCCTAAACCCATCGTCCCGACCTTCAAAACGAACTGGCCCACACATGCAGCATCTTCTACCGTGTTTGAAAAGGCACTCATGGGTGAGGTGGATGGCGTTGGTAATGAAGAGCCAGCTGCGAATGGCTACGGGGACGAAGATCTTCTCGGCGAGACTGATGCCCCAGATGCAGCTGCCGGCGAACTTGGCGGTGACGAAGATGACGACGTAGGAGGCTGGGACATGGGTGACGACGGCGATGCTGAGGCTGAAGACGACTTCGTCGAGGTCGAAGGTGCCGAAGCGGGTGCGGGCAGCAGTGAAGCCGATCTATGGGCCAGAAACTCACCTCTAGCTGCGGATCACGTTGCTGCAGGATCTTTTGAAACCGCAATGCAACTTCTGAACCGGCAAGTCGGAGCCGTCAATTTCGCTCCCCTTGAAGGACGATTCCAGGAGATTTACCAGGCGACTCGGACTTTCCTCCCCGCTACTCCAAACATGCCCTCTTTAATCAACTACGTGCGAAGAACAGTCAGTGAGACTGACTCACGAAAGATATTGCCGATCATCCCGCGAGACTTGGAGTCTATCTTGTCGAGCGAGCTACAGATTGGCAAATCATCAATGGTGAAGAATCAGTTGCAGGACGGGGTGAATGTCTTCAAAAAGCTCCTCCAGCTCTTGATCGTCAATGTCGTCTCCTCACAAGCCGAACTATCCGAGGTATGTTTTTATTGTATTCACAGAACGAATCGACACTAACGTAACGTGACAAGGCCAAGAAAGCCATCAGCACCGCAGCTCAGTATACGCTCGCAATGTCTATCGAGCTTGAGCGTCGTGCTCTTGTTAAAAACGCGGCCGACATTTCCGGTCTTCCAGAGGATACCAAGAAGCGCGCTCTTGAACTTTCTGCTTACTTCACTGTTCCAGAGCTCGAAGGCCCACACAAGTCACTTCCACTCTCCGCAGCTATGGTCTTTGCGAACAAGAACAAACAGCTGAACACCGCTCTGAATTTTGCCAACGCTTTGCTAGATCGAACGGGTAACGCCAAGCTAAAGGAGCAAGCCAAGAGGGTTAAGACCGTAGCCGAGAGAAACCCGAGCGATGCTATTGAGATCGATTTCGACCAATTCGCAGATTTCGAGATCTGTGCTGCGTCGCATACACCTATCTATGGCGGCAGCCCATCAGCCGCCTGTCCTTATGATGGGTCGAAATATCACAGCAAGTACAAGGGGACCGTGTGCAGGATATGCGAGATCTGTCAAATTGGGGCGCCCGCAAGCGGCTTGAGGATCGTTGGGTGAAAAATATTGCACACTGGCTATGATTTCAAGGCGTAAGGGAACGCCACGAGTAGGCGTAGGTTGTAGCGTTCATATGCCCAACATTTCGGGGCGATGAAAGCTGTATCGATGGCTTCCAAGTGTTGAAGCGGAACGGGGACGAGGCCATGGTTGATGGGGTTCAGGGGAAGGAACGTCGTGTCTCAGGGCATATTTCAAAATGAGAAGCACGTTAATGATCTGGTGCCAAGTATCTTTCGTCGAAGAAGTATTGCGGTCTGCCACAGCTGCCGGGGCCACATCCTCGCCGGGTCCTATTATCTATATATGTAAGACTGTGGCTGGAGAGCCTCCACGTGACGCCACATGGCGGTGCAAATTCCGTGCCCCGCGTTTCCTTTTAAGAATGACTCAGCCAGCAGCCACCTGCCGGCTCACCAACCATATTAGGACACTATTGAGTCACACGCATACCGGTAGATATATGGTGTGTTTTTCTTTCCCTTCTCCGCTATAACTGCGTGCCTTCCAATTCTCCCTTGGAGAACAGACTAATCGTGCAAGTCGCAGCGGGAAGAGAGGATACGTGCCCCGCTATGGCGTCCGACCAGCAAGCTATCATGAATGAGATCGCGGGCATCGAGAAGAGCATTGGGGAGTTGCAGACACAACTAAAGGATGCCAAAGAGCGGCTAGAGCAGAGCCGGTCAACTTCAGTAGACAATGCTGTACCATTGTCCAAAGAGGAGCAATTGGCCCTCATCAAGGTGAACCTGAAAGAAGTGCTCAACCCAGAGATCATGGAGGATGCGCTGAAGACGGGAGCTCCACTGAAGATTTACTGGGGCACTGCCACAACAGGCCGACCACATTGTGGATACGTACGCCAGCTCCTCCCTCGTTGCTGGCCGTCCTGCTAACACTCCATTCTAGTTCGTTCCCGTCCTCAAGATCGCCCAATTCCTGCGCGCCGGCTGCCACGTCAAGATCCTGCTCGCCGATATCCACGGATTCCTCGACAACCTAAAAGCACCCATCGAGCTCGTCAAGTTCCGCGCGCAGTACTACCGCTTCGTCATCACAGGCTTGCTCAAAACCGTCAAGGTTCCGATTGAGAAGCTCGAGTTTGTGCTGGGGTCCGACTTTGAGTTGACGCCGGATTACATGATGGATCTGCTGCGATTGGCATCCATCACGAGCGAACACGACTCGAAGAGGGCGGGTGCCGAGGTGGTCAAGCAGACGGAGAATGCGCCGCTGAGTGGGCTCATTTACCCGCTCATGCAGGCACTAGATGAGCAGTACCTGGGTGTGGACGCGCAGTTTGGAGGATTGGATCAGCGCAAGATCTTGTACGCGCCCGTGTCCAGCCCTTTTTTACAAGCCAAGAGGCATACTGACGATGCTCCAGTGCACTGGCAAAAGACGTACTACCCAAGATCGGCTACAAAGAGCGCGCACACCTGATGAACCCCATGGTCCCAGGTCTCCAAGGCGGGAAAATGAGCGCCAGCGATCCAGACTCCAAGATCGACGTCCTAGACACCCCGGAGCTCGTCAAGCGCAAGCTGAAAAAAGCCTTCGCGCCGCCCAAGCAGGTCGAGGAGAACGGCGTGTTGAGCTTCGTTGAGTACGTTCTCCTCCCCGCCGGCGAGCTCAAATACGGCACGCCAAAGTTTGTCGTCGAGCGGCGAGACGCCGAGCCCCTCGTCTACACCGACATTGCGCAAATGCATAAAGACTACCTAAACGACGTTGTAAGTTGTTTCCCCTGTCCATTCCCCACCGAGCCACCCCTCCCAAGAACAAGAACAAGCAACAGACCCCTAACTAACCACGCCCGTAAAACCACAGCTCACCCCACAAACCCTCAAACCCGCCGTCACCGACGCCCTGATCGCCCTGCTCGAGCCCATCCAAGCCGACTTCCAAGCCTCGCCCGAATGGCAAGCCGTCGAAACAAAAGCCTACCCTCCACCGCCCGCGCCCCCGAAAAAGGAGAAGAAGAAGAAAGACAAAGGCTCCTTCCACCCGGCCAAGAAGGTCGAGGTGCAGGCCGATGGACATGTCGAGGGTGCGGACAAGGCCTCGGTCGATGTGGGTGAGGATGGCGGCGCCAAGGCGATTGAGAAGTTGGGGTTGGAGGACAAGTAGCAGAAAAGCGATATTGGTTGACTATATGGATGAGGCGGGTTACAAATAGTTTCGAATTCGTTTCTTGCTAGCGTTTGTGCATGAGAGGCGCTGCAGGAATGGAGTGATGATGTGGAGGGTATATACCCAATGAATGCATGCGGTGGAACAAATAGATATGTGAATGAATACATGCACACACAGTAAGGCATTCCGTAAGCATTCTTCTTGTAGAGACTATATTCTATCCTAGCCTAGCATGTCATATATATGGACGTACGTCTTGATTCGTCATATTCTTACAGTCGTCTATGCCGCAGCGCAAAAAGCGACCACTGGAGACATTTAGCACCTATACGTTTGCTTACTCCAACACCAGCATCTACAACTCATCCCTCGTCCTCACTTTCTCCTTTTCAGCCTGCGCATCCTTCTCCTGCATCCTCTCCTGTACGCTCTCCGCCTCCCCAACCTTCTCTCCCCGAATCCTGCTCACCAACCCCGCAACCTCCTCATCGTATACATTCCACTCGGGAACCTGCCTTCTCGCGCGCTCTAGCTTCGGCTCCTTGGTCTGCGGGTTGTTGCACAAGTCGATTGTGCGCGCCTCCTTCAGACTCTCGTCGCTACACCACGTTTCGCACCACAGCCACTCCTGCGGAAGACTGTGTATTGGCAGGTTGAACTGCATGTTGTTCGGCAGATCCTGGTCGAGGTTGGAGAGCGACTGTGGGTCTGCTGAGAGCGAGTGATATTGCTGGCGCAGCCGATCGCCGGCAGCGAGTTTGCGGAAGCGCTGCAGGTCGACGACGTACAGGGCGGAGATGTGGTAGGGCCGGCCGCGTAAGAAGTTGGCCCAGTAGCCCGTCTTCCAGAACCGGAAGCCCTCCATTTCAGTACGCGAGTCACACATGGGTGTGAAGCCGTAGGGCGCGCCTTCTAGGTCGTGTTGGACAAGGTCGTACATGTCTGTTCGTACGATCTGGTCTGCGTCGACGAAGATGACTTTGTCGAGGTCAAGGGGGAAGAGAACATCGAGGAAGAGGATCTTGTAGCCCCAGATTTCGCGCTGCTTTTCGGTTTGACCGCGCAGCCAGTGCGGCCATTTGTACGTTACCATCTCGTAGTCGAAATGGTATTCTTGGGCCATGTGGGGCAGAAATGACTTGAAGGAGGGCGAGAGAAACTGTTCGATGAACCAGAATTTGACGGTGTGGTCGGTGTGCTTCATGACGGAGAGCATCATGATGTTGAGCATGCGTTCGTAAAGGTGGCCGGACGCGACTGAGAAGATGTTGATTTCAGCTTGGGTGCCCTTTGAGCCTGACTTGCCGACGTGCAAGAACTCAGCGCCTTTTTGGAGGACCTTCTCTGCGTTGAAGTTTAGACCTATCTTTCCCAGAATTTTGTTGACTTGGTGCGTGCCCTTTTCAACGAGCTCGGAGGCAAGTGATTCGTCTGCCCCCAAGACATCGGCTTCTTCTTGGCCTGGTTTGCGAGATAGCCGCGGAAACAGTGTTGTGCCCTGGAAGCTCATAAGTACAATCTCACTAGTCTCGTCGTTAGGCTGAGGAGCCCAGCCCTTGGTTCCGGCGCTGTCAATATTAAACACTTCATGGCTGCGGCCGTTCTTTAACTGGATGTTGTAGAAACCAGGGTTAGCTTTAAACTGAAAATATCCTAGATTAGCCATTATGATAGTGTCTGCAAAGTGAGGTTCCTTCTCTGTGGAGAGAACAACTTCAGCACCACGGGGTGGCTGCCCAGAATTGGTGACATCGCGAGAATGTCCCTCAATGAGAATACTCTCGAGGCCGTAGGTTGCATCGATGTCTGCCCCGGAGCTAAGAGAGCTCAACCTGATGTTGTCGAGATCGTGAATCGACTCTTCAGGTGCCACAAGCCATGAAGGTGGTACGTCCATACCCAGGTTCAGTAGCGCATCCTTTGGGATACCTGAGAAGTGGGCTTGTAGGTTGTCCACGTCTCCATTGTCGTTAAATGTTGGCTTCGAGTCTAGAACATAACGATAGAAACGTTTGACGGGTAGCTCCTGCAGCATCTGCTTCGGGTTAAGAAACAGTTTGAGATATACGCCATCCATCTCGGAGAGGACCTTTAAGATCGGGATCCACTTCTGGGCAACTTCGCTAGCCGGATCAACGGAAGCAACGATTTGAACTATGGCGGTGTTGTTGTCGCCTCTGATGATAGCAGTGTGAGTGTCTTGCCACTTCTTGTGAACATCCATTCTGAGTGTCGAAGCAGATTCAAAGATGCCCTCCGGAACGTCGGAAACGGTTGAAAGCGCTACAAGAGATTGAATTTTAGCCATATCGAACGGTGACGCGATTTTCTCCGTGAGTCCGAGGGACTCAAGAGCCGTGCTTAGGGGCTGGATCCGCTTTGTGGATTCGTAAGTTACTAGTGTATCCACATCATCCTTGGAAAATATCTGGCTGGCAGCGATAGGTCCCACGAATCGACCATTTACCAATACCGCATGTTGGCCGGGCTTCAGACCAAAAGCCTCGTAAATAGGTTCTGCTGCTTTCCAAAACGCAGTGGAGTTACCTAGCGTAGGCGAGAATACTGGTTCCTGAGCTAGAATGACGAGTAGCATATTGTTATCCATTGTTTGACCCGATTTGATCCAAGACTCCAGAAGGTCCTCGGATGTGTTAGACTGATCTGCACCAGCTTGTGGATTGTGGATTAGAACCATCTCAATATTGGGATGTTCATGCCGATATTGCGCGACTGACTTGAGTAATGTGAATCCATCTTCGGAGTCAAAATCGGCTATCAGAGTCAAATGCGCCCACTCAGCCTTGTTTGAAGTATCACCGGCCTCAATATGGGGCATTCGCGCGAAAATGTCTCCATGTTTCTCTTGGAACTCGGCCATGTTGATTAGAGTGATGTTCTTCTCGTTTTCGGGGATGATCAGCGGATTGCGCCTGGGTGCAGCCTGGAACAGAAAGTACTGTGGAAGCCAACTGTCTTCTTGAAAGACACCTTCGAAGACACCTTTCTGAATTTCGCGAAGATCCATACTGATCCTTTGGCTTAGTACCTGCAACCATTCATCACTTTGGGCAATAGTAACGCCGTTCACGAAAAATGGAGCATCCGGTCCGTCCGCTGCCAGACGTGATAGGTACTGTCTTGCTGCTGCAACGCGCTGGTTCCCTTTCTCGGACTGCAGGACATCTGCAAACTGTTGGGCTTCGCGATCTTTACGTAGCATGGCATCGTGGATGGTTGCATCAAAGACAGTTTGGTCGGGACTAGAGAGCTTCTTGCTCTCTTTCGACTAGACATGGTTAATGCTGAAGAACTTTTGTATGCTCTAGACACACTTACAGCATCGAGATATTTGAGTAAGGTAGACAATCCATATGTGTCCAGTAGGTGATATACGATTTTCGCTTGGTTTTCGGCACCTGTTGTGGTTGTCTTTGGGACCAGGCCCCACCGGACAGGAATGCCACGTTTGATGAGGCCTACAACAGTTTCCATGATAGAAAAGATATCATTAGTCGAGGTGAAGTCGACTGGTAGGATGGTGTTGTGGATGTCTTTTCGGACCGGGGGTAGCTGGCCAGGGTAGGTCCTTTGCAGAAGCTAAGCAATGTCAGCACAGTTTGAAGCAACTGAAGTGAGACACTTACCGCGTTGAGTGTAGAAGGCCAATCTTCGTATCTTTTATCCTTCTCAATGTCATTCATCCACATGATCACGTTTCCGCCTTCGGCTTCGTCCCTAAAGTCATAACGCTGAGGCTCAGCGTCCCCTTGGACCTCCGTGATGGCGGAATGCGAGAGGAGAGAGATCGCATCAGGTCCGGAGAGGCCCTGACTTCGGACCCCGTTAACCAATTTGCGCTCGCGGCGGAGATGCTCCAGCAAAGTAAAAGGGTTTATATCGCGGGCAGGCATCTGCACACCGTTGATCCAAAGAATGTTGTATCCTGACGGCAGAAGCTGCTCCCGGTTGTTTGTATGCTCCACTAGAAAGTCTTCAGAAGTGTTGTGAGCAACAATAGTGGACGAGTATTTCGGAAAGTCTTGAACCAATTTCGAGAGGGTATCCATAGGGTGTTCGCTCTTCATAACAAAGCTAGCGGCCTTGAGACCCAGGTCAGAGACTTCCTCCTTGGAAAGAGGCTTCAAATCCGAGACTTCTTCATCGTCTTGAAGTTCGGTACCTAGGGGCTTTTGCGAAGCTTGCACCCCCTCCGACTGTCGGTCGTCAATGACAATATAATCGGTCCGCTTTAATTGAAGTTCCACTCCGTAACCATTCACGACTAGCGGTGAAGTTTTTCCGTTGAGGGACGGCTTGTGTCGAACACGGTATGACGTTTTCCCTTCCTTGGCCGTTTTGCTTAATGTCTCGTGGAATTTGTAGAACGATGGAGAGGTAATATCGGCGTACAGTACTGACGGCAAAGCATTGGAGTTGTCCCCTAAGATTCTGTCAAAGGGTAGCTCGTAGGTCCTACTCGCAGATCAGTATACCATTCCCTGCCGAAACCGGCCATGCGCGTACCGTTCGCCCTTGATGCTACCCCGGCTTTCATCCAACTCTGGGGAGCAATATTGTTTCCCGCCAAAAGATGCCCATGATTCACAACCCGGCCCCTGTTCTCCATGTAGCGACGGTTCCAACGAAGTATTGTAGAATTGATAGTGTGCTTCTATGCGCGGCGCAGCGGAGTGGACCGAAAGTGCAAATTGGAACGATGCGAGGGTTTCGAGGTCTGTAATGTGCCCATCGACTTCTAGGATATGTACAAATAGTGCGAAAAGCTCATGAGGGGTATGAGCTCGCTCGAAGTAGCCGTCTGCTATGCGGTCGAGGATGGGGAAGTACGCGGTCGAGTTCTCTTCAGCGGCAGTTTCTCTGAATAAGGTCAATTGGGAAATTTGTGTTTCACAACAAGGGAAGCTTACAGGAGCTCTACCAGGTAAGGAGCCGAGTTGAAGGAAGCCTGAAGCGCAACATTTATACTCGGACCGGCGAGAGCACCGATATGGCTGAAAGCGCCGATGACGAGGAGCGTCTTTGAGCTTAGGAGCGAATTGAGCGCCCACATCGCGCAAGACGTAATCCAAGGCTGCTGGGTTGCTGAACCAATCTACCGAAACAATTGGAGAGAGCCCGCTCAACCGTTGGTGGAGAAGATGAGCTCTGGTACCACGAAGTTGCAACGTATGGCATTCCGCTCGGGGCCAAAACTTTCAAACGCTGGAGACGTGCCGCAGGCGCACGAAATTCAAAACTCAGACATGAACTTTTTCACGTAAGGCGTACGAAATCACCGCAAGTTATTGGGAGGCGAACAGAGTCGTAAGATTGGTGTCCTAACAAACAGTTATCACCCGGGGGAGACTCAGGCCAAGGATGCCTGCCCCACCAGCCACAGCATGTGGCACTTCCGCGCGTTCGAGAAGTCTCCGACAACCACCTAGGTACACAACACTATCTAAATATACAACACCAATGCGTCCTGCACGCACATACGAAGCGTGCTTGCGCTGCAGAGAGCTCGACTCTCCTTCATGTACGACCATTGTACAGATACTTCTCTGTCTTCTGAAACCTATCCACGCTATTTCGCTCACGCCACTGATATAATTCGTTTCCGACGCGCACCTAGGTGAACTTTACTCTCTCCTTACAGGTCCTACCTAGACATCAGTTAGTATACTAGATACAATGGGGATTTGTAAGGATACAGGCAGGCTGTCTCTCTGAATAATCCTCTGCAGCTAGGAGGATCGCCTACAGTTTGTCTTGATTGGAAATGGATTCTGTGCCTTAACAGCTTGCATAGTTTAAGTATACCTCTCTAGAGGTAGTTGTTTACTATAGCAATATATTCTAGCTTAGCTCTCTTTGCTACTAGGTAGCTTTTTACCTACTATACTTTATCAAATTCCATGAGCATCGATTCGTTCACATGCAAGGCCCCTCTTCCTGCTGCTTCTCTATCGACGTCCGGCTACTCTATCGAGGATCGAGAATAGCATCGACATGTGAGAGGTATCAACTTTGGACCAGAGCGGTCTGTTAAAGACTTTTAACAGCGTATACACAGCGCATAGTAATTCCATGGGTCTTATGTACCGTACTTTTGTCCATATATTGATCGCTAGGACTTTGGACGGCGCATTTGATGCTAGTATACAAACATACAAAGGCTACTTACTATCGAACATGTCGATCGGATCGAATTTAGGGACAACGCAGTTTGCGCTCGTGGGAAGGAAAGTTTTCGAGAGCTCAGAGCAGAGCGTCATTTGGTTTTGCGCTTGTTGGACTATGAAGAGTGTCATCGATCTAGTAACCCATGCTCAATAGATCAGAAATCGTGTAGAAGCAGAGTCAGTGCATGAGGCGTGTAAGTAGAGCGTATAGTAAAGAGGTTAAGAGCCAATTTTCTCGAGTTGTGCAGTGATCTGCTATGTGAGGTCCCTAATGACCAGGGAGTTACAGGTGCTAGGATAAGCAGAAGAAGTCTTGTATCGGAGATGTTACGCGGTTGAGGGTAGCAAAAGTAAGTAAAGGGGAGTGGAAGAGCGGGTGGGTGCATATGGGTGCGGAGGTGCCAAGACCGCTTAGTCAGATAACCCCCACGAGAGAAAAAATCCAAAAAGAAGCCCGACGTGGGGGTCGAACCCACGGCCTTCAGATGAACTTAGATCTAAGAGTCTGACGCTCTACCGATTGAGCTAGCCAGGCTGATTATTTGAATTATGAAGATTTTGTTATTTCCAAAATATATATCGAGGGCCCTTTTTTTTCACCGCGCACAGTGCTTCAAGCCTAGTGGGGCAATCGGCAATTTCTCGGCAAAACGTCACACAAAGCGCAAGATAAGTATAGGAAACTAACTCGACTGGGCTTAGCTAGCTCCACCCTCGGAACTACGCGCTACTTCGACTTCAACCGACACACATTCGGTCTCGCCAGATCCACCTGCACCTGCTATTAGCTTCTCTTCCCTTTATCATGTTTCTTATATGCACCTGCTGCAGTATTGCCGCAATCGATACACACACTCTCTCTCTCTCTCTTTTGCCTCTAAACAATGCTAATTCTTACACTGTCTGGAGCTCTAAGAGAACACGCTCGCATTAGTGGTGGCATAGTAGTTATCAGCACTACTTTGTATGATACGTAAGGACCAGAGGATATCTGGCTAAGAAATCTGTAATTTGCATATGCAACATTTTAGAAGACAAGTGCAGTACGCCTTGGTACCTGCACAAACTGATTATTCCTGTACTGATAACCTATGAAGAAACGTTCATCAAACGCATTGTCTACTTCATCCCTACACCCTCGTACGTATCACAACCATGAGTCGATGCACACACGCTGTCTAGTTCACTCCCGCCTTCTTATATATATCCTCCACAAACTGGTGTCGCTTGACCGCCTCCCCGAAATCCAACACGCCTTCCTCAACCCCCTTGCCATCGGCAAACCCTTCATACAACCGCGCAATATTCCTCCCGAATAGCCCATCCCCGCTGAACTTGTCCTTGTCGACCTCGACGGTCTCTGTCTTCCCACTATCGTGCTCAAACACCTCGATTGAGACATTATCGTCTGTGATCTGGAGAAACGAGTCTGGGCCTGTGATCTGGATTTCACCCTTCGTGCCGTAAATGCGCCACGTGTGGCCAATGGTGTTGGAGAAGGCAGCGCCGCCGCGGAGATGGTAGGAGAATACAGCACCAGATGCGAAGGCGCCGTGGAGGAGAATTTGGTCGTGCGACGTGCGCTTGACGGTAGTGCCAGTTGGAGTGCCACTGTAAGAGGCTAGCTTAACTTCTGGGCACGAGATGGACAACAGAGGGGTGTAGGTATCGAGATGGCCCAAGACGAAGGATATGGATTCGAGGGCTATATGGGGATGGTCAGTCGTATGGATGTCAAGAGTCATGAATATTCTTACAGTGAATGCCGTAAATTGTGAGCATGTTTCCTCCAACTTTACGATCTTGCATGTACGCCGTAGCTTCCATATCAGTTGCGCCAAAGGACTTGGGCGTGCCATGGAAAGTCGAGCTAAGCACCTTCCCAATCCTGCCGCTATCAATGACATCTTTGATCTTCTTCAATGCGGGAGACTGGTGCGCTTGCAATCCAACCAACGTCTTAACACCTTTCTCCTTTGCAATGGCAAGCATCTCCTCGGCCTCTTTGGCGTCTTTCGCAAGTGGCCATTCACAAAAAATGTCCTTGCCAGCTTTCAATGAGGGCAAAAGGGTCTTGTAGTGCTTGTCGACACGGACTGAACAAACCACAAGGTCGATGTCGCGGTCCGCGGCGAGGTCTTCAGGAGTGCCGTAGGCTCTCGTACTCTCGGGCAGACCGTGGGCTTTTATGGCTGCCTTGGCGGATTCCAGAGAAGAGTTGCAAAGTGCAACGATCTCATACTTGTTGGAAGCTTTGAGATAAGCAAGATGAGCCCAGACAGCCCAGGATTGGGTGCTTGAGAGGCCGATGAAGCCGATGCGGATTGGAGCCATTGCGGTACTGATAAGTTTTCGAAAGAGTTGGTAGAACGGGATTGCTTGAGTGAAGATTGAGAGACATGTCAAGGGCTTTGTGCTTTATAGTCAGTATGCCTAGCCATCCCCCTTAGTAGATTACAAATATTTGCGGGATACCTGCGGAGTGGGCCTGCGGACTTGCGGAGTAGTATTCTAGGTTTGGTTCCATCTTGGATAGGGCATAGTTCGGACAACTATTAACGGTCGAAAGAAGATCCCAAGTCCATACCGATGCTTAAAATCCAAGGTCTTTAACCTCGATACGGCCATCGCATGATCCGTCGCCGATGGCACTAACCAGGTTGTATACTTCCTGTCAGCTCATCAAGGCATTACCTATTATTGAATTCATCATCCTTTCTGGGGAGAAACCTCTTCAACTATCGAGACGATTGATGGATGCAACGGATTTTGTGATGTCTGACGTCGGAGTTGCCACAAACATGACGGTCCAATTAAAAGGTCAAGAGGACGCTTGTCATGATACGTTGATCTCAAAGAACAGTCCTTCTACCACTCTTGAGGTTGTATATTTGCGTCGACATCGCATCGGTGCTGGTTCGGTCGACGATATGCTGCACCCACGTCTGCAAAAAGCAAGCGGCACACGTGCGTGGACGGCGCCTTCTCCTTTGTCGTGGGGAGTGGCTGGCGATTGCCGAATCAGGGCCCAAGCTCCACCTAAGCTCCACCTGAGCTCCACTCCAAGTGACAGGTTCTGCGCATCATCGCGCAGCTCTCTCTCTCTCGCTTTGTATCACCTTCCTCTCGGCGTGCTTGTATATAGCTTCTTTGCATTTGCATTGGCACTTGAAGTTCCCTCGTTCAGCTTATACAACACGCGCAGTTGTGAATTGAGCCGGTTGTGTCCAGCATGAGGTTCGCCCCATTCCTTCGCCCCAGCAGCCACCCCGCGCGCCCCCGCGGGATGATGTACAGGCACGCTGACAGCAGCTCGCAGATTCGGCCAGCAGCTCAAGTCGTCGCTGATCCAGGACTGGCAATTCCACTACATCGACTATGAGGGTCTGAAGACGGCTCTACGGCAACATCGCTCTTGGGATGAAAGGGCGGAGCAGAGCTTTGTCGAGCACCTAGAGCGCGAGCTCGACAAGGTTTACACCTTCCAGAAAGTCAAGAGCGAGGAGCTTGTCCGCCGTATAAGCGCGTCAGAGAAGGAAGTCAGCGATGTCGTGGCCAAGGCAGATCAGGCTCCGGCCGACCAGGTTCAGGGCCGGTCGGGCGAAAACAATCCTCTTGAAGACGACTTCGATCTCCTCGAAGAAGATCTGAGCGACATTATTAGTGAAGTTCACGATCTGGCAAAGTTCACACAGCTCAACTACACCGGTTTCCAGAAGATCATCAAGAAGCACGACGTGGGTGGACTTGCTGTTTCCGATGACCCCAGCTGGTGCTAATGGAAAGCTAGAAAAACACTCGTTGGGTGCTCAAACCCGTCTTCGCCGCTCGACTCCGCCGTAAGCCCTTCTTCCAGGATAACTACGATGCCTTCGTGGTCAAGCTATCGATGCTCTACGACCTCGTCCGAACTCGAGGAAATCCAATCAAGGGCGATTCGTCAGCTGGAGGGAAACAACAAAACTTTGTGCGCCAGACAACAAAGTACTGGGTGCATCCAGACAACATCACAGAGCTCAAGCTTGTTGTCCTCAAGCATCTGCCTGTGCTCGTCTTCAACCCGAATAAAGAGTTTCAGATTGACGATTCTGCCATTACATCCATCTACTTTGATAACACAGAGACGTGGGAGTTATATATGGGGCGTCTAAAGAAGACGGAAGGTGCAGAGGCCATTCGTCTGCGGTGGTATGGTGGAATGGCAAGTGAAACTATATTCGTCGAGCGGAAAACGCATCGAGAAGACTGGACAGGAGAAGAGTCCGTCAAGGCGCGGTTTAAGCTCAAGGAGAAGAACGTCAACGCCTATCTTCGCGGGGAACTTACTCCCGAAAAGGTTTTTGAGAAGGAGCGGAAAGATCATAAGAGGCCAGAGAAGGAGATCGCATCAGATGAACAGCTCGCACGGGAAATCCAATACCGCATCCTGACCCGCAACCTCGTCCCTGTAACCCGTTCCTTCTACCACCGCACAGCTTTCCAGCTGCCGGGCGACGCTCGCGTCCGTATCTCTCTCGATACCGAGTTGACGATGACCCGTGAAGACAACCTCGACGGCCGTAAACGCGCAGGAGACAACTGGCGTCGGACCGACATAGGGGTGGATTGGCCTTTCTCCCAGCTTCCGCCAGAAGATGCGGAGCGCTTTCCTTATGCCGTACTGGAAGTAAAGCTTCAAACGCAAGCAGGCCAAGATCCGCCTGAATGGATCCGCGAGCTCACGGCCTCACATCTCGTCGAAGCAATCCCGAAGTTTTCCAAATATATCCACGGTACTGCAACACTGAACCCATCACGCATCAAATTACTGCCGTATTGGGCACCCCAAATGGATGTCGACATCCGCAAGCCTGTTAGCCATAAGTTCGGTATCTCGAGACCTACTGCTAGCAACGATATCAGTACGAGCGGGGGTAACCTAGACGAGGATAGCGACGATGATGAGGCGCTGCCACTCGCAGACGATAATCCGTCCGATGATCGGCTCCAGAGGCTTCGTGACGCGCGCGATGTCATGGAACAGCATGACCTCGACCGACGGCGCGACTATGGAACCATCACCAATGGCGACGGCCCCAATTCTCTCGATATCGAAGAACGGATAGCTGCCCAACCGATTCCACAGGACGACTATCCAATCTACGACTCAGATAGTGAGGATGAGGATGAGCTAGAAGAGGCGCGACGCGCCGGGGGCTGGCAATACCGAACGAAAGTCGTAAAACACAAAGCTAAAGTGTTCGGAGATGCATTGTGGAATGGCGTGGGGAAACTGATCCCACGACCAACACCCACGGAGGTCGATGCCGGAGCCTTTACTGCGGGCGTCCCGAGTTGGAAGCAGCCCGGCGAAATGAAGAAGTTCAAAGCGCCAAAAGGAAAACGTAAGTCCCCCCTACTACACTGATGTTCTTAGAAGGACACATATTGATTACATTCATCAACAGGAATCCACGTCCCCGTGCGTGTGGAACCAAAAGTGCAGCTCGCAACCGAGCGCACCTTCCTCTCGTGGCTGGAATTCAGCATCCTGCTCGGCTCCATCGCCGCCACGCTGCTCAACTTCGGCGACAGGCTCGCGCTCGCGGCCGCCTGGGCGTTCACGCTTGTTGCGTGCGCGGCGCTGTTCTACTCGGCGGCCTTGTTTGTCTGGCGCGTGCGCATGATTAGGCATCGGCGCGCCGTCACGTATCACGATAAGTGGGGGCCGAGCGTGCTGTGCTTGGGCTTGTTTGCTGCCGTGGCGGTGAGCTTTGGGTTTAGGCTTGGGGGTGGGGGTGGTTGGAATGGAGGGTTGAAGGGGTGAGGGGGGTGGAGGGGTGTATGGGAGGGAGAGCTCATGTTGTTGTGCTTGTTGTATATTGACGGGGCGTTAGACGGCGGACTGTAACAAGAATATGGGGAAAGGGAGTGTGAATTAGTTAGTTAGTTAGTGCAATGATTATTTGTATCCACC